>JAMXBC010000012.1:2380000-2980000 GCA_024138005.1 Lumnitzera racemosa
CAATATACGTTTTTTTTTGTTTTTTTTGTTTTTTTTTTTACATTACAGCATTCTCTCGATAAAACTATCCTATGGTCACGTGTATATTTCCCTCACATATATACATATACATAAAATAAAATATAAGTATTTATCGATATCTATAATATTAAAATGGCTAAACCCACTATATTATATTTACACAGGTGGAAATCTATGCAAATCAAAGGAAAAAAGAAGAAGAAGCATACATGTGGATAACTTAAGGAGGTGAAAACGTGATGATTTGGTGAAAATGAATGGAAACAATTATATTCAAAAACCCCTTTTCTCTCTCTCTAAATTTGAAGAGAAGTATATGAAAATTGATGGAAAATTTTTATATTACCAAAACGCCTTAAAAGAGGAGGAAACGGCACAATCCATCTTCTTCCGGCCGCGGCGCTTGAAGTTTTTTGGGTTTTGGGGGTTGATTTGCTTGTTCTTTCTCTTGTTCTTAATGGAACAAAGATGAGAAGGATTAAAAAGAGGAAGTTGTCTAACATTGTGTTTTAAAGCTTCATTTTCTATAAAGAAGTGAATACGGTTCATTGATTCTCGTATCATCTTTTTTTTCTTTATCAGGAAAAAAGAAAGGATTGAAGAGAGGGAGTTGTCTAACATTGTGTTTTGAAGCTTCGTTTAGTATAAATCAGTGAAGACGGTTCATTGATTCTCCTATCATCTTTTTTTTCATCTGAAAAAAAGATTTATTTCCTTTTTTTTTTTTCCTTTCCTTTCATTTCCACAGCTCTCCTTCAATTTTCTCTATACATAAAAGTTATCAAACATAATATTAGTTTCCTTTATATTCATCAAATATTGAATTTACAAAACTAAACTTTATGATCATATTAAATAATTTGTTCAATTGCGATAGGATTGTCATTATAAATACTTCCATAACCACTATAATATATTACAACAATTGGTTTTAGACTTTTTTATCTTTTCATATTTTACACTTTTTATATATTGTATTTTTCTTGTGGTGCCATAATTAGATTTTTGTATTTATTGCCTTAGTGGTAGATTTATTATTAAGGGTTGTGCTTTGAGGTGAAATGAAATTTTATAGAAAATTGAATAATTTTGGTGAAGAAATAACCAAGAATTAAGTAACAGTTGAGTATAGTCATAACCACATTATTATCAAAGACTTCGATGCAATACTTGAGGTGCTATTACTACAAGTTACTCAAAACTATATATGTATGTATGTATAAATACAAAAATGTCCATAAAGTTTATCTCTTTTCTATTTTAGTCCCTATCCTTTCATTTTTTTTTTTTTCAGTCTTCAACATTTTCATTTTTATCAAAACAAAAAGTCTTGCTAATTTTTTCTTAATGAAGACATGAGGCAACATTGGATTGGTTCATGTGTAATTTTTTTGAATAAAATATTAAAATACGAAAAAATAAATAATATATATAGAAAAGTAGTAAAAATTAATTAAAAAATCTATAAAATTAAATATTATACCATAATATATATGAATATATATAATTTTAAAAAATAAAAAAGGAAAAAGCAATAAATATATATATATATAAATTTAGCTATCTAAGATAAGGGGTGGCTGGCAGTCACCCGAAGAAGGGATATCGCATGAACCCTTAGAGGTGGTTGTCAGCTAGGTCGGATTTTGCTTAGGCAAAAAAGATGAATCGTGCAACCTTTGAGGAGGTCGTAAGTGGTTGTATATTGCCCAAGGAAGGTTGAGCGAACCTCTTAAAGTAGTGGGCAGATACCTAAGGTAATCCCATGTAAAAAAATAAAAAATAAAAAATTGAAGGAAGACGTGATTGGATCGCCATTAGATTACACGACGTGATTGACTATTTTACAAATCTCCTTTCCTTGTTTTTTTTAATGGATAGGCATTTTTTAGACAGCTGAGATCTGGCCATTCAAGGCGAAGGTAGCTGGTAGCCACTTTTAGAAGGTTGCATAAGACCTCTACCCCTTACTTGGTAATCGCCAACCATCCCTTACCTTGGGTGACCAAATTTCTTCTTTTCTTTTCTAATTTTTTCATTTTTTTTCTTATTTTGCATATTTTTAGGTATATTTAGTTATATAAGTGCATATTGTATAATTTTTAATTTCTTATTGATTTTCACTATTTTTAAATATTTTCTATATTTTTTTATTTAAAAAAATATATATAGACCAATCTAATGTTGCCATGTGTCCTCGACAAAGAAAAAATTAACAGAAGCCATGGAAGGAATTTTTTTTTTATTTTGACAAAAATTTAAAATTGAGAATTAAAATCAATTAAATGAAAGGATAAGAACTAAAATAAAAAAGAAGATCAACATTAAGAACTTTTTTATATTTTTCCCATATATATATATATATATCTCAAAAGTACTCAACTAGGACATAAATATTAACAACAAGAGTCCATGTACCGAATAATGTCTAATATTATCACAAGCCATAAGATTCCTTAAGAGTTCTTTTAACAATATAGATAATACATAACCATATGTATACATCAAATCCAGCTCTCTTATAGCAAGTCTGGCTATTAGATTATAAGCACTCACCACTGACATAGTTTTTACTAAGGAAGATTTAATAAGGTTCCTGTATAAAAAGGATTAATGCAGGGTGCAACTTACATCCAGATTAATTAGGTACCATCACCTTTTGTTTCCAAAAAAATAAATCACAACAAATAAGTTAACAAACATATGCAATACATATACAACCAAATATATATATATAGGCTATCTAAAAATCATATACAATTCAAATTTACACCCTCCTACTCTTAAGACCGGGAAATAGGTTTCAATACATTAGCTCTAAGTTTCAATCACCTTAAGTCAATCCCATCTTCTCAAATCTTAATTATTATCAAAATATAATGCACTAAGAGGCATCCACCTTTTATTATATAAAACTATAATGTTATACTACATATATGCCCGAAGGTGTAGATGTAGAGAGCACATGTAGATGCATATTCTTTTTGTTATTATTTTGTTTTACCCTTACAAAACTTTCTCTTATGTTGTATTATTTTTTATTTCACCTTTGAATCCTTTTGATCTTAGTGCATTAATACTTACATCCCTACTTTGGGAATTATAAGTACCTCGTTATTGTATTCAGCTAGTGGCATCAGCTAATTCCTTTTTGTCATTTGTTCTTTTGCAAGTTTTATCTTTCAAGCCAATACCATACTACTTATCAAACCCTTAAGCTAAGTTTGTAGTGAGTGACCCTATTCTCTTAGTTGTGCATAATATCGAGTAAGATTTTGGGTTTGGAGGTGTTTTTTTGTACGTAATATCCATAAAGCAACTCTCAAGATTGCTCAAACCTTAACTAAACCGAATCTTATTTCAGCTATAGCTTAGTTCAAACAACCCTTGTTTGTTTTTTGGTTTAAGCTTAGGAGCTTATGGACTAAAATTCCTATCAACACCAACCTTTTCCTATGCACTTCTAACTGTCTTCAATTACCTGTTCATTGCTCTCTATCCTCCTCGCCCTTTGATTTGCCTACCATTCTCTTACTTCCATCCTAATTCTTTCAATCCGATTTTTTCCTCCATCGCTTCCAAATTAAACATTCACATGTTCCTCTCTCTCCAATTCCCTCTTAGAACAAACAAGAAAAGCACTTTCTCTAGTAAATCTCTTAGGTTCCATTTCCTTGATTTCCCTTGGGATTGTTATTTGATCCAAGCTTTCTTCTCATATTATAGATTATTACTGGAAAGTAATATAAAAAAAAATTGAAATGTATTATTACTTGCACATGTATAATGACAACATAAGTTATTTATTTAAAATTTTAATTATTGATGACAATTGATACTAATGGAATTGAAATGTGGAATATGAATAGATAAAATATGTGCATGTAGTTGGTAGAAAATGTGTATATGAAAAGAGAAATGTACTAAAGACACTAAAGTGATATCATTCTCTTTAATATTATAGGTTCTAATAGTTTTAAAGTGTTCTTACATAGGGATTAATTATATTTGGTAGACACCTAGCATTTATCATAACTAATTATATGTATCACCCAATTTTTATTCAAATATTTATGGTAGCTTAGACAACAACTCAAGCAACAATGAGCATATATAGACTCATATCCCCACATGCATATCAATTAAATCATATGATAAAAGTGTTACTAATTACACGTACAAATAGTGATAAATCAATACTCGTTCTATCATGAGAGCTAATGATTATAATAATTTTCGAGATAATCCATACCATCCCTAAAGTCACTTGGAGATACAAATTTGAATGATGTAAGATTCTAGAAAAGGAACAACTTAACTAAAATTTTGTCTAAGTTTCTTAGTTTCCCAATTTTACCATTTTTATATTTTTAACCAAAACTTTTTTTGTGTTTAGTTAAGTCTTTACAAGTTTATAATCATTATAAAGATATCTAAACGTGCTTTCGTATGGGGTTATTCGTTTGGATAAATGGTCTTGCATTTTAGCATGGTAGCTAAAAGAAGTTCATAATAACCATAACTCTTTAAAAAAAATTTAAGATTCAATTTGTTTAATTTCTAGTTATCTTAACAGTTGAGTTCCTTATCTAATTATCATTTTGGATAGATTAATTGAGCATAATTGTCCTCTAGCTTGTAATAAAAGAGTGTCTACACTATCTTCTGTAATAGCTTCTCTACTACCCTTTAATTTTACTACCAAGCTTCTAGTCGAGTCTCTACAATACCCTCTACTTTTACTATGAAGCCACTAATCGTGCATCTATACGACCTTCAACTTCCTTAATTTTGCTTTTATTCTAATCTGTAAAATTTCTTCTTCTTTCCTAGTTTAAGCTTTTATTTTCTTCTATTCATCATAGATACATTGTTAAACACTTGATTACCCAATCAAACTATAATATACATGACTTTAGCACTTAAAATCCATGGTTCAAGCTTTATTTCCACCTTAATATGTCAACACTTTGAGGTCATTTACATACACATAGTCAACTATTAGCCATTTAATTAAACTCCAAGTCTCTTTTTGAGCTATACAATCAAGTTTTGCTACATATAGGGCAAACATTTCATATCATTTTCAATCTAACTCTTAAGTTCCAATTTCCTACTGAACTCATGCAAACATTATTTAACTAAGTCTAGGTTATAATTATCAAAGATCTTTACACTCCACTCTTGGTTAGCTAGGGTAGTTAAAAACCATATGATGTTCATTGCAAAGATGAGCATTCAATCATTCTTTATGTCCAATAAGTTCAACTACCTAATTTAAAATGAGGATGAGTTACCAAAGTGTACATGCACGAAAGATGTGCCTTAGTCAATTTATCATCTTCCTTTTATTTAAAAAATTATGCAAGCTTCCTAATGGACTCCACATTAAATTCCCCTTTTCTTCGCTTAGTAACCTCTCTTTAACAAGTTAAATGAAACTAAGGTTACTCTATCCATCAAAGGTACTCAAATTACCTAAGTGTTAGATTGATACTTACCTTTGTTGGCTTCAAGTATGGAGTACCATGGTGGCTCGTAAATGAGTTGAAGGAATTTTTAAGGGAGGGTAGTCCCATGTTTTGAATCCAGGGAGGTTAAGAGGGATCGGCGGGAAGAAGATGAAGAGAAAGGAAGAGGCAACAAAGGCCATTCATTTCTTACTTGATAATGATAGGGAGTACCCTGTTTTACATCTTGAAATAAGGGCGATTCTAGAGAAGAATTGAAAGAAAAGAGAAAGAAGAAGAGAAGAGGAAGTAGAGGAGAAAGGCTTATGAAAGGAAAAACAAAGAGGAAGAAGATAGAGTGGCAGTTGTCAAATTATGGACGAAATAGAAATGTTATTAGACCATATTTAATGTAATGAACCAATTTCAAGTCTTTATGTGCTACATTAATATTTTAAAAAATTAAAAAAAGGCTTAAAAACTTAATATTTATTTAAAGTCCTTTAATATATTTTTAAAAGGGTCTCGATAACACATTTTGATCAATTAAAACTTAAAAGAAAAAAAGAAAGAGAAAAAATAGCTATTAAACTTTCCCTGTTAGAGATGTATAAGAAACAAAAAAAGTAGCTATTAAACGTCCCTCATTGGAGATATATAAGAAAAAGAAAAAGCAACTCTTAAGTACTTTAGTTTATGTTGGAAAATTTTCATATATTATAACCACTGCTTGAGTTTTCTTTCTCATGCCATGTAGTTCTAGAAAATGGTGTTATAGTGCTATTCAAATGTCATAAGAATTTAGGATGCCATAGATCTGTAATAAGATATTTTTAGGGATCATATCTTGGAGAGATGTATAGGAATTGTGTGACTTACATAAAGCCACTACACATAGCTTGAAATTTGAGATTATTGGGCTACTAGGAGTTGAGATAGTTTCATGTAGGGAGGATATGAGGATGGTTCAATCAACATGCCAATGTAAACCCATCAATATGATAAAGGAAGTTATGAGATAGAGCTACAATTCATAAACATTGCTTAGAAGTTTTTTTTTTTTTTATGACAACGCTTACAACATAATTAGTGAGGGAATTAAGTGGGTATAATAGTAGTGGTAATGTTAATGGAAGGGCTATATGTCGTTGGATAGGGAAAGGTGTGCCATACCCATAAGAAGGCAAAAAGCTGCATTAAAACTATACAGATTTGAGTCTTATCATAGATAGAATTGGATTGGAGGTGGTAGAAAGTGATGTGGGTGGTGACATTGTTAGATCTTAACGATGACAAGGTTCACTAATAAAATTATAAAGTTGAAAACACTAGTTGGTCCTTGGTAAGTGCCAAAAATTGATTGGACGCAATACATGAACACAATATTTTATAAATGGAGATTTTAGAACAGTGTCGTCTTAACCAATCAGTGTGTCGAAATCATATACGGTAATAGTATTTGTGAGTATTCACCAAGTTGAATTCCTTAGAGAAAAGGGATGCAGTTAAATACTAGATTATAACCTACTACTCTAATTTAGGTGAGTCAAAGGGAGAATTGAGAATTGTGAATTAAATATTAAATGAGAGAAAAAAGTAACAACTAACACAAATGTTAAAGGCGTAGGCTTATGACATGCTTCCGAAGTAGTGATGAGAGTACGCCGTTAAAATATCGGGAATGGTTTTTAACTAGGTTTTGATTGAATTCACTTGAGCTCCATCCCAAGTAAGGCATTTCACTCAATTATACAACAAAAAACGTCCTTTATGTCTCATTTTCCTATACGATTAATTAAACACTTAATTTATATCACGAGCTAAGTGCTATAGTTCTAAGAATTAGGGGGTCAATCTCCTGTCTCTCATAACCTATCTTAATCCATTAAAACTACATAATATAGTGTGAATTCGATAAGGTACACCTAATTTTCTCTCGGTCCCATCATTGTAAGAACCCACTATTAATACTTCGCGAACTCAATAACTCAATTAGGGAATTACACAATTAATCTCCTCTCAATCTCATAATTGTGCAAACTCATTAACTCTCAAGAGTACTTTTGATGACTAATCTTCTCTCAGTCTCATAATCATAAGGAAAACTCATTGAAAATTCCATTAACATGCACCTCGAAATTTTTAAATGAAGTTTCAAACATCAAAATCCTACTAAAATACTCAAACCTATGTCAAAACTACAAATATTCACCAACTATAATATCTACATTATCACAAAAAAAAAACTAAAAATTACTTATCTACTCATGGTATTAACATCGATAGCAATAATAGATAAAAATATAGTAGGAAACTCTATTAAAGATTAAGGTAACAAGATCAAAACAAGAGAACAAGTGATTAGATGAAGATAAGATGATAATAGTTCTTTAATCTAACTCAAACATGCATTAAACTCATAAAAACAAATAATAAATATCATAAACAAGTCAAAGAAAATGGTAAACAAGCAATGAGCTCATAATTTTGAACTAAAACCTACAAAAACCATCATTAAGGCTTGCATTCTTTATTGCAAATGTGAGTATTTATAAATTTAGACTATCAATCAATCGGTGTGAAGGTCTACCAATTGATCAATAAACACGTGTTAGCCCTCGATTGTCTTTATGTTCTATGAAACTCAGCATTTAGGGATTAGGGTTATAAGTTAGAAAGACCCTAACCTTAATTTCTTCTACCAATTGATCAGTGTAAATAGTACCGATTGATTAACATGAGTAATTCCATCGTTGCACATTTTGTTTACTATACTTTCCCCTTTTTTGCTCAATCACTTAATCCATCGATGTAAACCTGATACCTCAAAGCATACCGATCAATCAATAGTAAGGCAAGTCAATCTCCTGATTCCTTTGATTTCAGTCTTCTTGATTGAACGAGGTGGGGAGGGTTACTAAGACCATGGTAGATACAACATTAGCGAAATTCATCTAAAATCGATCCTTTTTCTCGCATTTTTGGGAATTTTACTCAAGTTGGTCCATTTTGTGTATAAACTTTAATTTCATATAAAATTAACAAGCTTTTAGTAAATTTATGCACACATGTGAGTCTTAAAGTTAGGAAAAATTGTGTATTTTAAACCACAATCAAATCTTAACGAAGAAGGTAAAGATAAATGAACATGTTTGAGTTGAGAAGGGAAAAGGAAAGGTTAGAAATTGTGTTATAGTGATACTAAATGAAGAGAAAAGAGACTTGATTTTAGAGGTAATGGCATCGACATCCTTAATCGAATGATGACATGATAATGTAATTTTATTTTGAGATATTGGGGAGGAGCTGGGTTGATGATGATGGCTAATAGATCTTCTGGAGTCCTTGTTGTGTTGCCTTAAATGCTAACCGGTGCTAGGAAAGATGTGGTAACTTGGTGGTGTTTGGTAAGGTATTCAAATTTCCTAAGAGTAGCTTATGCCATGTTTGTTAATAGTTTTATAATTATGATTTAGTATACAAAGCATATATATACAAAGGGACTATGATTTGTAACTTTAATTAGTAAAATGACCAACTTATCCTTGTTTTCAAAGATTATATAAATACAGTAAAATGACTATTTATCCTTAAACAAGTGCAAGAACAGGTTATCCCTCAAAAGTATAGATTAAAGTAGGTGACATTACTTTGTTGCAAGCTTCTCTTAAATATGAACATTGTGATTCCTTATTTTAAAGATATATAAAAGCTAATTCTCCTAATAATTGAAAAACTTAGCATATGGTTCAGTGTCATCAAATCCAGAAACTTCTCGTGTTATGTCATATACCACTGACTTCATTTAAAGATGCTAGTCCATGTATATAGATTCTGGTGCAAATTAAAAATTCTGATCAAAGTCACAATTACCAAAATTGACACATTATACCACAATCTTTGCATATTTTTGTCTATTCTAATAACTACAACATGTGCTAAAATCCACATGTAATACTAAAATGAATATATACGTACCACAATTTCGTTCCACAACTTCATATAAAGTCGTTGGTATGCAACTTAATGCAAGTAATTCTCCATTAACCCCTAAATTGAAAGAATTGAGCCTCTCTATTATTCATGTTCTGACCCATATTAAAGTCACCTCCATGAGAATTACATCAAAAAAGGGAAAAAGGGAGGAAAAAAAGAAATAAGAGGAAAAATAAAGAAAATAATAGAGCAAGTATAAAGTAGTGGAAGGTAAGAAAAAAGAAAGCTTGTCAATAAGCAATTTTACAAATAAAATTAGATAAAGCTAGTTCGTTAAAGGACAAAAAGAACAAAAGGAACATTATGAAAAATGACATATATACATATATATATATATATATATGAATCGGTTATAAAATGAAACAAAAATATCTAAAAGCTTCTAATTTAGTTAGTATGAGCACTAGTTTACTTTAGACCGAGAGAATAAATATTTGTTGTTTGAGACTTTATATCTCAAGTGTATCATCGTCAATCACGTTTAATCATATTAATAAGAAATCAATACAAAATTATGGAAGTTTGTTCAACCAAAATAAGTGTTAGTAGAGACATGCTCGAGAAAGGGAATCTTAAACAACAAGATGGGTAAAAGAAAAAACGAAAAAAAAAAAAAAAAGCAAATCAAGAGCATAGGCTTCGAGTCATGCTATGTTACATGAACATAAGGACCATGTAAAAAGGTACTGGGGTCAATGAGTTATGTTTATATATGATGAGAATATAAGTGGAATAAAAGCATTAGAACCATGAACAATGTTTGGATTGGCGAGAGCAATCGTAAAGACGTGGGATATTCCAAATAAAAGCTTAATGGGCATGAAGACAGAAAAGAAAAAAAAAAAAAAAAAAGACAAGATGCGAAAAAAAATGGAAATTCTAGTTTCAAGACCCATGAATAAGCCCATGAACCAACGGACCTCATGAACATACTTGGAACCTATCTTATTGTTCCATATATTTTAAAACCTTGGCCTACCGATGGATTCTAAGCTAGTTTAACTTGTTCCCTAAGTCTAATCACAGCAAATGAAAGTTGATGTTCTAATAAATAAAGTCAAAGGGTTTATGATCTACTTTCATTTTGGTCAAAACAATATAAGATAATTGTTAGTAAATTACAAATAGACCATTATGTTTGCTCCTGTGCATTTAGGTCTCTCATATTTAAAATTGAGTTCTTAAACTCTAAATCTTTAAAAAACATGCTTTAGGTCCTAGTTAAACATTTTTCTACAAGATAAAATAATTAAAAATACACTCAAAACACTTTATTTTATCATTTTTTACAAATAAAAATGGCTATACAAAGAATCAAAGAAGCACCTTTTTCAAAGATTTATGATTCATTTAGTTTGTTGAATAGAATAAAAGGGAATTATGTAATTGGGATTTATTTGAAATGTAATAAAGGAGGAATATGTATTAAATTGTTTAGTTGGAAAAAAAGAGTAAAAGGAATTAACTTGTAATAGAAAGTAATATAACATTTTTCCCCTCATCTCCTTCCATTTTCTCTATTGTTTGAATTTCTCTTTATTTCAACTTCTATCTCTTTCTCTCTCTCTCTCTCTTTTTGTTTCAACTCTCTTCTATCTAGGTTTAAACTCTCTCTTCTGCTCTAGATCACATTTTATTATGGAGATCTATCCAACAAAAAGAAAGGGCCATATTTCCACAATAAAACCTAAAACTCTACCTAAGAAAAAGATTCAAAACTAAGATAGCCATAAATGGAAATTTAAAGAGAAAATAAGCATAAAGCTTAAAACTTTAAGCAAAAAACACACATAAAGAGGGGTCAATTGGAAAGAAAAGTTTGAATCAGTAGCAAATATTAAAAAAACACAAAAATTATTGGTACCGAAGAAGATATGGTGGTTATGTACAGTTATCAAAACAAGACATGGTCTTGCATTTTCTCATTCATCAAACTCTTGAGTAGTTGTTCATGATAGTAGGTGTTGTAGTGGTTGTGTACAGTAGCTAGTGATTGGTGGGGGACAGTGGTGGTTGTGTGGTGTTGTGTTGAGAAGTGCAAAAGATAGTAAGAGTAAAATTTTTTTGAGTTCTAATTCAAAGCTCATTGTAATGAATATTCAATAAAGTGAACAAAGAAATACTGAGTGGTATAAGAAATTAGAGGGGAATAGTTCTATTCCCCTAAGTGAACACAGTTTTATAGCTCATTCACTTCATAAAATAAAATGAGGTTGTAATAGAATTGTTATTATTAAGGGATGGAATGAGGCCTTAATAGATCCATAATGTTTATTACCTTGTTCACTTCCCTGCTATTGAATCATAATTACTTCATTTATTTCATAGGATTATACGAAGAATAAAATAGATCCGAAATGTTTATTATTTTGTTCACTTAATTTTTATTGAATCGCAATTACTTTCTTCATTTCACAGGTTTATACGAAAAATAAAATATGAATAGCAATAAGAAAAAACCAGAATTACCCCTGAAAAGTAACCCTCCCGTGTAGACTCAAATCGTGAAAACCCCAAATTGAAAGTTAAACCTTAATTGGAGTTTACGAAATGGTACCCTAACCTACAAATTGAAAATTCCAAATCAAAATTGCTACAAAGATCACGCCTTCAATGAAGATCAAAAGAGTTCGTTGACGAGCCCACGATTGATGACGCCTTCGGCTAAGAGAGAGAGAGCGAGTGAGAGATAAGATAGCTTGTTGAAGTGAACAAATTAGAGTTCCAAATTTATGATGATTTAATTTGAACCAGATGAAAAGCGTAGATTTTAAAGGATCATCAAAAAAAAAAAAACCAAGTTTTGTTGTTAAATTTTTGTGTAAAATGAAGGAAATTAGAGAGAAGATAAAAAAGAGGCCGCCGAAATGGTACTTAGAGAGAGAGAAGATAAAGGTTTGATTTACGATGTTTCTACTCAAATCTGATTTATGATGTTGTCTTTTTCTCCTATATATGTATAAACACAATCGAAACGGGACATAGAGTGGGAGAGAGAGAAAGGGGCGGTGGTTAGGGTTTCATCGATATAAAAGAGAGAGGGGAGGGGGGTGTTTTGGACTTTAGATTGGGTTTGAAAAGTGGGTTCAGTAGAAGGTATTTCTATGTCATTATGAAAAGGTATCGAGGGCAGTATTGGAATGAAAAAAGAAAACAGGCGCTGAACTAGAATTCAGATCTTGTGAGCAGGAATCCAAATTGGCTAAAGTTTTAAAGATAAGGACTTAAGTACAGATAGAAGAAAAATAAAGGGGGTTGCATATGCAATATACCCACAACCATATCCAAAGCAATAGTGAAGACAGTGAAGATGTCACTGCCAATCGGTGTGCTTCTGGAGGCACCACTTTAATCGATACTGTCATGGAACTTTTGAGGGAAACCGAAGAAGACTGCAAAACAGCTTTTGTGTCAGTTGACGTGTTGTACTCATTTCATCAATTATATCACTATATGAATTTATTCCTACAGCAGCATTGACATGGATAATAATCAATACCCTCGAGCTAACTGCCCTAATGAAGATAATTTATCTAGCTCTACATCAAGCAGGATCTCTAATGAAGCCAAAAGTATCCAATAATTTTTCGTTTAAACAAATGAACTACAAAGATAAATATGCCAGCAATTCTCCCACCAAAGATAAGCATTGATCCGGTGTGACATCATAAAAATTTGCCACAAAAATACGTATTCTATGATTATGGCAGTAAATACAAGTTAATTTACATCAAATTGTCAGACTAGTGAATCAAATACCAGTAAACATGAAGGAATATTATGTAAAGCTTACTGAATGATACATCTAGATGTGCTCAGCAAAGGCAGCACGGGAATTCTCTGAGCATAAGCTGATAGCTAATCCATAAGTCTTTTCATGCTTTGCTGCTGAAGTATATATAATCTTTTCAGAGCTCATGGCTAATACCTTGCAACAAGTCCCTATATGATACTGTACAGCTATTCGGTTTTTCCTTGTAGTACTTGCACAATTTCCTGTGCTCTTGATTGGATGCCTTTCAAATACTCAGTTAGGATCCTCTGCTGGTAGGAACCTCCCTCCTAAGAGGAGAAGAAGATGGCTTGCTCAAAAGGTGAAAACATCAAGGGACTGAAACTACCATCACCTAAAGGAAATAATTGATAAAAAAGGTGATGTACCGTCCGTATCAGTATCCGTTCTATGCGTTTTTTGATTACTGCATCTAGTTCTTGTGGTGAAACATCCCCTTTACCAATAGTCATCCCATCAATTAACAGCCTGTTCCATTCTTCTTCCAGAGCTACTCACATAAAAAAAAATATACATCATGGGTAGACATAAAGAGGAACAAAAAGTTGTGATGAATTGTTTAACTGATAAAGTAATAATCATTAACCACACTTCAAGATAGCATCACAGGATACTACCCTCTCTCCATAAAGCAACATAGAATTAAAGGAAAAGGATGCAAAATTCTGTATTCACTGGGAAGATACCTGTTCATGAATATAAGTTTGTCCAACAAATTTGAAGAGTTTTATACTGTGAAAAAGAAACGTACCTTGGATAAGGGTCTCCAGGAATTGTTCAGCCTTTATTACCTCATTACCTGCACTACAAAAAAAAAAAAAAAAAAAAAAATGTTAGGAAACAGCTTTTGACCAAAGTGTTAGATCTGAACAGGCAATGTGAATATTCAGAGCCAAGGAATAAGGTCCAATAAGGCTCAACTCCACTCTCCAGGAAGGACTACACGTTTGCTAGATGATTAAAGGGTAAATACACAAAAAAGCCTATTGACTCTTCCAAATTGATTCTTTAAGCCCTAAAGTTGCAAAACTGCTGGATATTGCCCATGAAGTTTCAGAATTATCCAATATTTCTCTTAAAGTATCAAAATTACTTAACGTTTCCCCTAAAAGTATCAAATCAGACATAACCCCTTAACTCACATAAACTTGAAAATTTGTTAAAGTAATTAAGATTTTACTCGGTTAATCTGATATCTGTTATTAATTTAATGGCATAACAGACTCTAAGTCGGTACTTAATGAGGGCAATATTGGCTAATTTACTTTGGGTAAGTGGCAACATTGAGTAATTTGAGAGGCAGACTTAAGAAGCTTTTTGAAATTTACTGAGGGCAAGTTCAAATGAACTAAGTCATCTATATTGTTAAATCATTTGGGCATTTTCCTAATTAATCAGAGCCAACAGAAATAGGAATAGAAATAAGAATCAGATAGCAAAACTTTAAATTCAACAGTCTCTCTCCAGTAAAATATTGCTAATTTTTAAATTTTACTTTTCTCGTTCTTCAAAATACCACAATATTTTGTAATTTTAAATTGAAACCTTTTATGAAAAAGAGAATGGTGCAGTTCACGATGGAATGTGCACAACAATTTTAGATCCTGTTGTACTCCAGCCTCTAAGAACTAAAAATCCATCCAACATTTTCGCTCTTGATAGTTGAAGGGACAAAATTAGACTCACTGAGTCAGTATGGATCCATTTGTCAAACTCATTGTAAATGAAGCAGAGCATCATCTGACTGAGAGCATGCCTTTTTCCAAGGAAAGCAAGCCAATGAAGTTCTCAGGACTGCCTAAACTATTCCTGACTTTATCTGTTCATGAAACATTGCAGCCAATGCCCTTAAGTTCTGGTCTGAAATGACTGGTCAAGATATATTATACCATTTCATCCAATGTCTTAAGCATAAAAAATGATCAAACCTGAGAGTGAAAGAGCAATTGGAAGGGGAAGAAGAAAAGGTGAACAGAGGGAAATATAGAAAGTCAGTCTAGTAAATTATCTTTTCAAAATAAGTTGATGATATGATACTGGTAAAGTGTGCTGTGTGTCGTGTACATGTGTGGAGTGTAGTGTGTAGTGTTGTTGCTGCCATGTCGGGGTGTGTGTAGTGGATCTAAAAACTTCTATTACTTAGCCTATTAGTTCTATTACTATAAATAGGGGGAAGTTAGTAGAGGGGGGTTATTCTGTTAATCAAGGTGCGGTTAGTTGTTGTGAGTAGTTTGCTCATGAGTGAAGTCTAACATCATGGACTCTCTTCTTAGAGGGCATTAGGGTTTTGTAACTCGATTTCTTCTACAAAATTAATAACATTCATTAGTTTTCTCTACTGAATTTCTTTAGATTCATATCAGTCAAATTAGCCATCTTTTTCCTTCTCTGTTCTTGAACATCATTTCACCTCATTCCATGCAGATGGGAAAGCAACGTGGGCACTTGAAACCTATTAAGCATCTATATTCAAATATTCTTTTACCGCATAAAACCAAGCATCAATCTTTTGCAAACTACATTACATATTATATGCATAGTACAAAGGCATTGCTTTTGCTAGTGATATCACCTTTCTTTGCATAACTGCGCTTGGAGAGAACCCTGGATGCATACAGTTGCAAGACCTTTTGTAGCATAGCCACAAGCCCTGGTTTATCCCCATCATCTTTTGCCTGCAGCATAATCAAAGAATTAGCCAAACAGAGCCCTATTAGGCATTCAAACTAATAGGGTGTATGATATATCCAGCCAAGAATATAACTAGCATAAATTATGAAAAGAGACAAGCATCTGAAAAACTCAAAACATGTTAAACATAAAATCTTGCGAAATATGACGCTGGCAAATTTGCAGATCATACTTAAATCTACTGGCAATAAGAATGATGAATAATTTTGCTAATTTATAGTATTAGGTAGATACGTAATAGATTGGAATGATTTTGGCACAAGGGTGATATCTAGAATAAGTCGGTTGACTCACTTGTCTCAGTTGTGCATTAACTTCTGACAGAAACCCTTCATCGAGTTGCCCTTCTTGCTCCATTTGACTTACCTTCTGAAGAACATAATGAAATCAAGGGTCATATATTGATGGAAGAGGACAGACACAGAATTAGATATATGGTCTAGATCACATCTTGATTATAACGCAGACTTATACCTTTGTTTAATTGCTGGCAATGCTGAATAATTACAGACAATAGATAAATTGTGTTCATTGGAAGTTTAATCATCTAATCTTTGTTACTTATGCCAGAGTTGTGCAAGGACACCAGCATCGGTTCTACCAGTCACCTAATCCAAGTTGTGCCTTTGAGTAGCAGGGAGAATTGGACGTCAGGTTCTTTGGGCTAGGATTCTGTTGTGCAAGGACTTCTGACAGCTCCAAAACCCTGATGGGGATGTTGTGATCAGGTGGAAGCATGCTTCTGCTGCTTGTACAAATTTGATTTGATGTGAACACAATGGAAGAAAGATAGGAACTCAAAACCTGTTGGTTGACAGTATTGCAGGAAATGTTCTGTATATTATCACATCAATTCTATGTCCATAGTGTTTATCGAAGGATTCACATGGATGTTTGTGGCAGGATTGATAGTACCCTTGAAGGGGAATCTATAGAACCATGGTCTATGTATTTTGAAACCACCAGTTGCATACTATTTCTTAACCTAAAACATCTGGTTTCATTCTATCAAATATATGCCTTATGAACAATTGCCCAAGAAAAAACCACTATGTATATATAAATAAACTGTAGATCTGGTTCGGTATAATATCAGAAGAAATCAATGTTCATCATCATGGATTTAGCGAAACACTTAAAAAAAGAAATAGGAAGTGCCATCTGCAGGTTCTTTCTTCACATATTTTTTCTGCAATTGAAGTATCATAAAATTCTTTTTTACCAGGAATGTCATCTACGCTGTCTCTAAAACATCTATATCAAATAAAAAGGCCATCACGAATTTCTTGAAATATTAACAGATGATTCAGAACAAATGAATACTACAATATATTATCTTTCCAAAAGAGACCAGATATACACAAGCAATATCTCCAAACAAGCAAAATGAATCCAGTTTTACCTTTTCCATTGTCTTGAGAGCCTCGGGATTTCTAGGAGGCCATGCCATCTCTTCCTCTTCATCAACAACAGGTTCTAATATTGCCTTCAGAACATCAGTTGATGATTCTATCTTTTCCTGAAGGAAAAAACAATATAAGCAAGAGAATTAAAATGTGGAAGAGAATCCCTGTAAAATTCTCCAGAACTGGTATCACGAGTGACTCACATGTGAGTGTCCATGTCAATGCAAATTCAAAAGCACAAGACTAGAGAAATCATACATTGGTCTTATGGACAAGGCGATCCACTATGCTCATAACAACAGCAGCAAGTTCCTCGTAATCTTTCTGCAGAAATTTATGACGTCAATATAGTTTCATCAAGAAAGCCAAAAGAAGAGTATGAAGAACCAAGTCAGAAAAGATAATAACTAATATCAAAATACAAAATATAAAATAAAATCAGAATACAATCAAACAAGAAACCATGCTTTATCATCTTCTAACTTGCAGGTATCAGTTCTTGTGGCAAGTCGTATCCAGAAAGTCTCGTTGAAAGCCAGGATATTTTCTCCAACAAGTTTCTGAAGCTGCATGAGTGAACAAGGACATATATCAATATATTTCAGAAAAGCAAGGATATCTGCAAATGGATGCTCACATGCACACTAAATCGCCTAAGAAACAACAACCAGAATTGGTAGATATCAACAACTGAAGGCATAAATGAATAAACAAAGACAGTGACAAAAATAATTGCCAAAAGATGCAAGTCTAATTTGAGGTGCAATATGCAGTCACCACACCCACCACCACAAAAAAAAAAAAAAAAAAAAAAAGAGGCATAATAACAAAAAAACAGAGCAAGAAAGAAGTGACTAAAGAGAACCGTTAAATTTATTTTTCAATTAAGGATATACAGTCACAAACTAATTGACAGTAATATCAACAATTATAATCAAATCCATACAAGAGTGGGTGACTACTTCTCAAGAACCAGCGCATTATGAGCCATGAGATGTAGCAGAACCAGCTGATGAAGAATAAAATAGTTACACAAAGAAATATGCGAAGAGAACATCGTGGAACATCAACTCACTTCCACTGGATTTGCATGCCTCAGCAGATCGATCAGCCTATCGACTTCTACAGTCTTTTTGAATGCTTCTTCAGCATCTTGGCTGACTGCACAGATCAAATGTTTCCTGTATTATTTGATCCAGGGAATGCATCAACCATCAGCAACTTCAGTCATCATTTAAGCTAAATAAAGGATATAACCTGTATCTGAAAGGGATTTAAAATGCAGGACCTAGAATAACCACTAGCACCTTCTTGACTTTTATAAACTCTACTGATAGGAGAAAATCTTTTCAAAGCAGAATGTGCACAACTCTGCTTGGAGAATTTGCTTGATAGGTACCACAGGTTCTAAAAACAAACAAAAGGCTGATTTCATAGAGCCATAGAAAGAAAACAAGAACAAAACTTCTGAATATGGAAACCAACAAGGGCTACCAGCTCTTCTGTGCTATTACAAAAGCGTCGAGCTCCTTTAGCAAACTATTCAAATGCAGAAAAACTAATATCCTAACTATTCTAGCCTAAGGACTATTTATAGATCAATCTAAGCAACTAAAGTAACTAACTTCTTCTACAGTCTTCTAGAGACCTCTTAATATGATCCTCAATCCCATTTCCAAGTTTGACACAGAATTTTTATGAGATTAAGGTACTATTTCTGAGAAAAACAATAAAGGGAATAGTGTAGGTACCTGAGTCAAGTACTCAACAAGATGGAGGTTCCTGAGCTAGAAGCTTAGCTCAAAATAACAAACAGAAAACCATGAAGAGAGAGAATAGATGCCCTCTAACAAATTTTGTCCCAAATTAATAATATTTAGCTTACCACGAGGCACTCCAGGATCTTCCTTTTATTCTAAACCCTCTGATAAAATAACCACTAAAAATATCCTTGCCACATCAGCAACTATAATCCACTTCAGCTTATTGAAACACACACACAATTCTCTGCCCAATACATCTCTGCCCAGATCACAACATAAATGCCTAACTCCACAACCTAACACTACTCACACACCCACCACGGACCCCAAAACCCACTATGCAACTCTCACGATGACAAAACATTGCATGACCTTAGACCTCCTCTATTTAAAAATATCTAATGAAACTTGATTGCTGCAATTCTCACAATAACAAAAATTGTGTTGCAGCTTTTTACATCCAAGATCTGGGCATGCCATGGTGAAGTTTCAATATCAAAATCAGCTAGGACAAAAAGGACAATGTACCATGAAAATGCAATCATGTTCTGGTTGGACTTTGCATGAGTAGAAACAAAAAGTATACCACTGTTGAGCAAGGGAAAGTGATCCCACTCATTGATGATTGCCTATAAAGATTCTCAACAATAACACTGGCAAATATCCTTCTTCATCAAGTCCACTGATCGCATGAAGTGAACAGGCGACAACTTCATTGACTTGTGATCAAATTGTTCAATCTCTTCCACTCGAACAAAACTCACTTTGCAATCACACAACTATCTTGATCAAAACAAATCTTATCAAACATTTTGATGTGAATTTGCTGGTCGATCTCTTCTTGCTTACTAACTAAGGTCAGATCCATATCATGCAGCTTGTCTTGATCTTTCATTATGCAATTTGCATTGCCTTTAATCTTTTCATTTTTCTCCTCTACTTCAAGGACCTGAATCAACATCGAATTTTTCAAATTATCTTAAAGATTTACCCAATTTTTCGAGGAGTTCTGATCCAAATGATCAGAAACTTTGGAATCAGACTTAATTTCATCAAAATAAAAGTCCTCCTTTTCCTTCGAACTTTTGTCTGCTCTTTAATCATGTAAATACTCATACGTCAAACTATGGAGCAATGCTAAGCTTCCTTTGATTCTCAAGAAACTTTAATTCAAATCCGAAAGCTTGCCTAGAAGTACATCGGAACATTCTCATATTGATTTCCCCAAATTCACCATACAAGTTGCCATTCTTGACAACACTCCTTTTTGATCGTGGATGATGGTGTCTAGCGCTTTCCACAAATGGTGCCAATTCATACAAACCACAGGTTCTAAAAACCAAAAAAAAAGGCCAATTTTATTAATTAGAAAAGAAAACAAGAGAATTTTGAATATGGAAGCCCACAAGAGCTACCAACTGTCGTATGCTAATACAAGAGCTTCAAGCTCCTCTAACTAACCATTCAAATGTTATGCTAACTATTCTAGCCTAAGGATTATTTATAAACTTCACCCTAACAAACTAGAAGTAGTTAACCCTTTCTAGAGTAATGTAGAGACTTCTAAAAGCTACTAAAGAAAATATCTACCACTAACTAATTACAAAATAACAACTGACTGACTAACATGTAACTAACCATTTTCTTTTGTTTGACAATATAGATTATTCGAGTTACATAAGATATAGTGCCTTTACTAAGAGGCCTATCATGTAATTGGCTTGCAGGCTAGACACGTATCAGTTTCACATGCAAAAGACAAAAAATGCATACATAGGAATTCTGAGACATGCCTCCATTGGTATTGTCTATTAGTCCAAATTAGGTGATGAGTAATCAGAAAGAACCTACAGTAACCACAGCTAAACATAGAGTCTTTTGTCAATATTGCTCCATTTTATTTGTCGAATATAAGGCAAACTAATCTTAAAGCTTATTCTTGGGAGCTGAAAGGGCAATAAAATAAGAGTGAAATGTAGAACATTAAGATTCAATAAATATGTTAAATGAGTTTAATAAATATATAGTCTTTTTTAGTTATACAAAATATCGAATTAGCATTCTTCAAATGGAGTTGAGCATGTTGGATTCCAACATTATAATTAAGTACACAAGAATTCCCATATTCACAAGCAATGTAAGGATCTTATGCCTTTAACGAGGTGGATTGTGTCCACTATCCATTGACAGGTAATATAAACCATATGAATTTCAGTATTACCTTAGTAGCTTAGTACCAAAAAGGTTGGACTATAATTCATTATACTGCATGAACATCAACTATCACGAAAGCCAAAAGGGAAAAAAAAAAAAAAAATTGCAACTAAATTGCTCCAGTTGCAACATATTTTGGCAATTGGTTGTTCTTTGTTCTTTGATAAAGGTTTATTATAAGTCAAATTCAATAGATCTTAACCAATTCTTCTTTCTGTCCTTAAGGTGGACAACTGAACAAGGAACTCTCTTTATCAACAAAAGAATCACCATTCCCATTCAAATATCTTCATGGCCAAGCACTATGCTTACTCTGAGGAATTGATTTTCAGCTGGAACTGGGATTACCGAGAGTTGGGTATGGTCTGCTCCCCACTTAATTCTCAAGATTTTCTAAATACTAGGACATGAAACCAACCATATTCTAGCCATCTTATGCCAACATAAATATTCTAGTCATATGCCAAGACATAAAGAAAGAACTCCTTTTGTACCTTTTAGTTAACAACAGCACCTATTCTACTACCTGGAAATCAAACTTAGGCCAACATTGCCTTTCATTTATTGGATGGCAACCTTGAGAGATCCTTACTATTGACAATTTATGGAAGCAAAACCTAGAGATTATGAGTTCTGATACAAGGTCACAAAGGAGAACCCTGATCACCCGTTTCTACACTTTTTGAGCCTTCAATAGTCTCTATTCTTCAAAATTATGTCTGTTATATTACCATGCTACACTTTCATTCGAAAGATCTAAGAATCATTTTCCCAATGCCTCATTTGTTGGAATGCTTCCTTGGTTCCATGGTGCACCACATGGACCAGATCAAACAAATAAGTTCTTGGAAGTACAAAATCAAGGGATTAATTTAGCCAGCTTCATGTTTGGTGGTTTTCTGTGTTTTGCCTATGTTCTTCATACTCTTTAAAGACTGTCTTTCAGCTTCCCTCACGTTCATTTTTCATTTGATGCACTTTCTTTTTTCATATGCACTTTTATCCCCCCCTGTTTCTCAGTTAAATTATTTAGTTTAGTCTCAATTGACTCCATAATTTGTTGCTGAAGTCTTGCAGACGAGTTAATATAAGGTCCAATGCATCAATAAGCCAGTGAAACTTTGAAGAAACTGCAATTAGGCTTCTAAACTTTAAATTATTACATATAAGCCCTCAACTTAGCAGAAACTCAAAGTTTAGGGGGCTACTTCTATTTTTTACAAAGTTTCAGAGCTTATTTATATTAATCCTAAATTTGACCATAGTCCAGATCCAAGACAAAAGGAAAACTACATTAATTGCAAAACACTGACCACTTCAATCAAAGTTCAGAACCCTACCACACTTGAACAAATGCTATACCCAAATGAGATACAAATATAGTACTATAGTTCGAAAAGGAGAAAAAAAGAGATAACCTTCTATTAGAATCAACCATCATTGCTGAAGTCAATGGCTTAACCCACATCCCAAAACTCGACGCATTCACATTTCGAATCAATGAACTCCGAACTTGCTGCGAAGATTAAAAAATCATCAAAATGACTTTTGATTAATACGACATTAAAGCTCTAGAGACTCAGCAATCCATCCTTTTACATGCATGCACATGGAATAAGAGCAACTACACGTATATCTGTTACATAATTTAACTATCATGTAATGATTACAAGAAATAAGGTCGATGAACCATATCAGCTTTCAAATTTTTGTCATGCGAATAGGCACTTGTAAAGGCTACAAGAAATCACTTGCTTCATAAAAACAACGAGTACATAGGAAAGCAACGAGCCCTCGTTATCATTTTCCTTTTCTCATTACTTACACAAAGAGATAAGGATGGCAGAGGAAAAACAAAAATCTACTTTCCACTAAAATATCTATTTATACAAGGAATACGATCACATGATAAACTAGGAAAGTTCAACAGCAAAATTTAGACTTAAAGCATCGCTCAATCAATAATTGGAACCCTAAAATGGCCCAAAAAGCTAATATTTTCATTGAAGAACTTACCGATGGAAACAACCACAACACCATCATCAAAAACAACAACAACACAAAAAAAAAAAAAGCAGCAGGAAAGAAAATCCCTAGAATTTAAGTTTCCTCCTAAAATCCATATCTACTCTATCACCAAATTCAACATCTTTAGTGGGTTCTGTTTATCCCCATTTTGCTTTCTTACTTTTGCTTCGTCTCGGTGGATTTTAAAATTGAGTATTGAAACGTGGGAATACCATGGAAAGAGTACCTGGTGGTGGGTGGATGAGAATGGCCGGATGTGGCATCGAAGCAATGCCGGCGCAAGGAAGAAAGCAGCGGCCATTGGAAAGCGATGCTGAAAAAGAGAGAAGTGAGTGTGGTATATGTATGGAGTCTGTGGCTGGTGGCCGGAGAGACCACCCCAATGAGAAAAAGTGACCGTTCAATACGGGTAACCAAATCCAGTTTATTGTGACCACGGGCTGCCCTTGGGTATGCACATCGAATGATGTCGTATGTTTTCGCCTTTAATCAATTAATATTGGCCGAATGGAATAAAATTATCATCCAGTTGAATTGTCTTTTTTATAGCTATATTTTATTTATATTTAATATGTATATGATTTATATTTATTTAAAATTTAATATTAAAAAATTATTTTATCCGTATTTTATTTATTTTTATTTGATAATTATGATGAAAATAATGATTGAAGTTGAAATATCAGAATTATAAAATGAAAATTCACATACTTTAAAAAAAAAGAATTAACAAAATATTATTTTAAATGGTATTTTAAAAAAAAAATATATCTCTATCTTTTTAGTATCTTATTTTTATTAAATATAAAAATTTAAATAAACAATAATAAAATATCAATAATACAGAAAAGAGATGAACTAAACAAATCCATCTAATAGCTATTCTTAAAGAATAAAATAAAACAATAATAAGTTATGAATAAAATATATGTTATCATTTATTGATAGGATAAAAGGGATTTATGTAGAATGTAATAAGGGATGAATATTTATTATCTTATTTAGTTGAATAAAAAGGATGATAGCAATAATCCCATGATAAAAATTAAAAATATAATTTTACCCTTTTCTTCTTTTCTCTCTCTTCAAGCTCATCAAAGATCCAGTTTTTTAGAAGTGAAATTCTACCTCAATTGAACAAATTCTTCTTCTCTTGGATCTAACCTTCACATGTATTGAACTCCAATTCCTCTCTTCTTTCTCTCTCCTTGCTAATCAAAATCCACCATCGCATCCTTCTTCTTTTTTTTTTGGTGCGAACCATTGTGTCCTTTACCTCTATAAGTAATCGTCATATTTATGTGGTTGTTGATTTTCAAATATATCTCATTTCGTACATGGATGAGTTAAGGTTCCAAAAAAATATGTATAATATGGTAAAAATATGACCTTGATGGTGATGCATAGTAGTAATGGTGGTTGTGTATTGTAGTGACTAGTTTGTTGAGTGGAGAAGAAGAGGATAAGTGACATCTTTTGTTTAAGGAATAGGATTTACAAGTTTGGGTAAAGAATCTCGATTCCTTGTCTTCATAAATTGCAATTCTTAAGGAATCAGATGTATTGAAGTAAACATAATGATACAAAGGGATTAAAGAATAAAGAGGAAATGAAATTGTCATTCCCCTCAACTGAACAGCTCGTAAGTATTTTCATCATGAAAAATAAAATCTAGTAATAAATAGTAATTCATGGGTTCCAACAATGGCTATTATACACTTATAATGCAACTGAAAATCGTTGTGGCTTTTCCATAAGGAATAACGAGGTAATAGAATTATTATTACAATAAAATAAACAATATGTGTTCTCTAATAGTTTGGGTCTTTAGATGAACGGTGAACAAGGAGTAATGATATCTAAACATGTACTTAGGCTAATATTGGATAGTATATTTCTATGCTTAAAAGTTTTACCAATACTTATACATTACCAATCTATTCACATAGCATGTTGTAACCATTAAAACTTTTCCCACAAATACATTAACAAAGAGAGGAAATAATGTGGAAAAAAAAAAAAAAAGAAGGAACTAAAGGAAAGGAAATGAGAGTAAGGGATTATTTCATTACATTTTTTAGAAAAAAAATGCTGCAACCCAAATATGTGGAATTGCAACAATCCCTTCGTGTAAACTTTTATAAGGTGGAAATTGGAATCACACTTATTATTATAGACATGGTTTACAAAAGATATACTCGACTCAAGTGCTCTGAAGCATCTACTTTAATACCTGTTAAATATCAACCCATTGTATAACTTCTTCTTAGAAGGATTTACAAACGAGATCTATAGTATTTTGCTTCATATAAAACCTATAGTTTCAATAGTTTGTTTACATCAAAACTTATAGTTTTAAAAGATAAAGTGTGAAATCTATAGGTTCTTGATTATAACATATAGAACAATACATGAAAACTACTAGGCCACTAGAGGAGTCTCAATTAGGTTTTCCAAAAGGCAAAATAATTGCAAAAGAAAAACGTCCAACCATATCTCCATTATCCCTCACTTCCCAGCCCCGTTCATTGTTCATCTAGTATAGGTAAGATGCTGCATTTGACTCTAAACTTACAAAAGAATCTATAAGAGAATGAACAATAACTTATATAATAAATAGGATTGAGACATAAGTATGTATTCAATAAAAACAAACAGAGTTTTTTAATCAAGTTAGTTAGATACAAATGCACAAGCAAGCAAGTATTATTGTACGACATTATTGGCTTATCATAAAATTAGAAAAATTATGCTCACTTTGATTTGGGTTAGGAAGTCTGACATCGCACTGTTACGAATCAAGGTCAAATTGGGTTTATTCAGTGAAGAACACTTTCCTCTCGAGACTACCTTTGAACTACGGTCCTTAATCTTGTCAAGACCTTCTCTCTTGTCGTAAAGTTTGATTAATGATAGGGAAATAACTATTTTGGCTTTCTCATCGAATGGTACATCTAACAATCCATCTTTGGCGTAATAATCTCATTTATTTTCCCTAATAGGCTATGATACATGTTAAGTTAGAAGTTACATTAAGTTTCAATTAGTTCATTTTTAGGATAATAAAATAATTTCAAATAATCCAAACAAAGCAGTATCCATAAAACAAACGCAATACAAAGCTCATCTTCCAAAACAATAAATCAATGTTCGAGCACATGTGTTGCACATGCACTAACAACTATTTACATCCATAAACAAGACATGTTAAAGTCTCTAACTATTCTAAAATAATACTTTAAAATATTATAAGGCATTGATCCTACTTCCTTTGATTTTTGTTACTTGTTAGTCTTACTTATCGATCTCATCTACTTCAATTATCCCTAAACATTCAATATATAAACTTAGTTTCCATTAAAGTTATGAAATAAGGATTCAATTTAAGGATTTGGTATGTATTAGTTTCCATCAAAGTTATGAAATAAAGGTTCAATTTAAGGATTTGGTGTATCTTTCGTTCAAGTCAAATATGGTTTTTAAGGCATTTGTTAAGTAAGATATATGTAGTATAGGTTTTGACCTAAGTTACGACTTTATGCTTAATATAGAATTTTTGTTTAAGAAAGCCTCTAATTCAAGTTCTGACTCAGAGTACTTTTTATAGTCTAAAATAGAGCAACCTTCTAACTCACCCTTTGACTCTGTTCATAATTAAGTTTTCTATGTTGGACATCATCTGACTTAACTTCTAACGACAGCCTCCTATCATATACTTCATTACTTCACTCCATGCCATTACTTACCCCTTGTATTTGACAGCAAGAGTATAAATAATACTCAATATCACCCCTAAACTTCCACATCAAACTCATATTAATTCCTAAGTTGATTATTTGCACATACATTGAAAATTACCACTTTTAAGTTAACAAACACCATAACGCCATCATCTAACATCAAGATCAGTAGATTAAACTCGTGCAATCCTAACTTCTGTACGATCAATATATATTAATTACATTTATTAATCCCTAATTCAACACTTGCATAAGTGCATTTTAGAAGAAAAACATGTAGTTTTGGCCTTTTATCTCAAAAAACAATTTTTTTTTCCCAACTCAAAAATTTGGTTTGAAAACATGTTTTTTTTTTTTTTTTTCACCAGAGATCAAAAGTTTCAATCTATTGAAACTCATCAAAGTCCATCAATTTCTCAAAATATAATAAAACTACAGTGAGTTTAATAGAAAACTTTTAAGAAATACACCATCGGCATACTATTTTATTAAAATCAAAATTTATCAAAAATCTAACTTTATAATTTTGAAAAACCAATTACGTGACTTGAAAATACATCTTTTAAGGAACCCACATACAAAAATTTAAGTCAAAACTACATCTTTTGAGTTTTTGAAAATCAATAAAGGGGTATGATTTCTTAAGCAACCCATACACGTACTTTAAATTTGGAAATTTTGGATTTTTTTTTAATTCTAAATGAAAAATTACTTATAAAAACATAAGTTTTAAAACTTTTGAAAAACATTTAATATTTTTAATAAATTTTACTAAATCATATCAAATTTCACAACTCATTGAAACTCCAATGTGTGATGGCCACCAAGGGATGGAGATGTGCTAGCTAGTTTAAGCATTGGTTGCTCCTTCAAGCAGTGGTCAAGGTTTGCTTTTGGCAACTACTTACGCCCATGAACCTTTACAAGCCCAAGTTAACACTGTTTTTTTTTTTTTTATTTCCTTTCCTAACTCAACTTCTCACTTACTAATTTTTCCAAGAACTCAAACTAACAAAACTTATTAGTAAATGAGCGTTTGTGATTTTATATTACCTAATGTGAGGGTTGGTTATTTTCTATCACAACGCTTTTCCCAATCCCTTAATGTAGGCGTCAACTTTTTGAATTTTGATTTTCCTCACTTAATCTAATACTCTTCCCTACTTACCATGATTCCACCATGATTTTTCCTAAGCTGCTACCAATTTTCCTTATTTTATTACTACTTTTATATTAATTTAACTTATTTTTGCATAGAAGTGTGTGAGTGAGCTTTGACCGGTAAGATGACTCATTTAATCCATTTTTAAAATAGGTTTAAGCCGAAGTTTTTTTGCCCATTTAAAAGCAGGTCAAATGAGAACGCCCTATTTAACTCACGGGCCAAAATAGGTCGATTTAGATCAGGTTATTTAACTCATTTATGCCTTTAGCTCTAAGGTCGGCTCTTTTAACCCGTTTTTTAAACAGATTAGGGCCGATATTTTTTAGCCTATTTTAAAAGCGAGCTATATGAGTTTGACTCATTTAATTTACAAGCTAAGGTGGGCCAAGTCGAGTTTGTCTATTTAACCCACTTACACAATTCTAATTTTAGATATAATTAAGCATTTTTATATAATTAGAGGTATGTATTTATAAATAATAATTATACTCAATGTATATAAATATTTTCTACATACTATTACAAGCCATTTTATAATTTTATGACCATATGATTTATCTCTACGAGTTCATTGATTATTAGGCTCAATTCACTTGTTATCAATTATTATGAAACAATATAGTAAAATCAACTATTAGATAAAATTGCAAAAAACTCCTATAAACTTTAATTTAGGTGTAGATTAACCCTCCAAACTTTCAAAACAAGGTCTTTGACCTCTTAAACTTTCATAAATTGGCAAATAACTCTTATAACCCCTTTAAACTTTAATTTTAATGTGTAGACACCCCTAAACTTTGATTTTTGTGCTTAAACACCCCTAAAACTTAGATTTTTTGTGTGTAAAACCTTCTAAACAACTCATAGTTTGAGGAAATGTTTGCGTACCAAAATTAAAGTTTAAGGAATTTTTACACATCAAAATTAAAGTTTAAGAGTCATGAGAGTTGTTTTGCCAATTTATTGAAATTTAAGGAGCCAAAAACCTCATTTTAAAAGTTTAGAAAAAAATCTGCATGTAAGTCAAAGTTTATGGGAGTTTTTTGCATTTTCCCCTAACTATTATTAGGTATATTATTTTATCATATTTTCGATATCTATATCTACAGGGTTCATTTGACTAATTCTCCTAGCTTACTCATAAAATCCTAATTCATTAAGGCTACCTTCACTAATGCCCTAAATTAACCACAATCGAAAAAAAAATGGGGCTTTTAAGAAAAGTTAATGAAATGAATTGAATAAAATATTAATTTTTATAAATTTGAAAAACCTTATTTTTTAAAAACAATAGTTTATTTTAAAGATGACAATTATAGAGTTAATCCCCACACACATAATTAGATAAGTAAATATGCATACCGAATTACAATCCACGTTATCCTTATTCTTATGAATTCACATTCAATAGTAAAAGTGGTTTCACTCTAATTTCTCTCGCAAACCTAACCCTTTGAGCAGTGCCGACAAGCTAACCTGGACCATTGGAATGGTTTAAAGCCACGTTCAATCGTCTAAAAGCCTTCAACAGCCCATGTTTGGTTATCTTAAAATGTTTCACTGATTTGAACTGTCGAGCCTGATTTTACGATTTTCTTTTATTTAAAAATTAATTTCGCATTTCTCGATTAATACTAAACCCTAGCTCATTTAATATTAATCTTCAACTAAAGAAATTGAGAAATTCCGGTTTTTTATTGAAAAATATTTTTTGAGTCGCCATAATCAATTGGGTGGATTGATCACAATTTAGCTACCGGTCTTTGATTTCAATTTTAAATGAAGAACCAAAGAGTTCCAAGTTCAGAGGCTAACCTATTAAACCCTTAACAGGTACCACTATCTATTTACCAAAATTAGGATTATTTTTCTAATTATAATATTTAAAAAATAAATAATAAAATCAAAAGAAAAAAGAACCTAAGTTTCCACATATTTTACCGTTGCCCCGAAGGTGCCTACATACCCGCTAGCTAGAATCAAACAACCATAATTCTTTCGAAAAATCTTTAGTGTATTGATTGATTTTAATTTTGAAAACTGCCCAAGTTTACGTTTTTAATTTATTCGGTTTATTTAAAAAAATCTAAAGGGCCCTAACACTTGAGTGTTGTTATTTAAAAAAAAATGCTCTAACAATCCTATTTTTTTAAAAAAAGGGTATTTTATTAATTTTATTAAAGAAAACAGCTTTTAATGTGACAAATCCTTAAGTAAAGCCAATTCTAAAAAATAAATGCCCAATCATAATAGTCCCTAAACTAATATATATGGCTACTCACCAATAATATAATTCCATATAATACATTTATATAAGATCTATCACTGAAACTCTTATATTAACATATACATATATATTATTTTAACTAATAAAACATAATAATGTATATATATAATAAAACTAATCTTACCGACTCTTAAACTAATATATATATATATATATATTTATCTGTATAACTGCTATTAAATAATCATGCTAAAAGGAACACTTAAGTTAATATATATGTATACGCATCTACATCTCTACTTATTAAGTAATTATCTAACTAAATAAAGTCATATCATATAATATATTCGGCATATAAAACTACTGAAAATTTCCTAAGACTAAAGTACGCATAATTCATTATGTTAATCAACCCATAAAAGAACAATAATATAATAGTAGAATAATAATAATAATAAACAGTTAAAGAAAAACTGAACCTGGACTTCTCTTATTCGATCACGCAGTGAAGTTGCAGCTTGGGTCATGCACGTAGGTATCGGTGTCTGAAGTTGTACGTACGGTGGCATAACTGCTGTCCGTGTTGATCGCTAGAGCGCAATGTAGGCTCTATTGTTGTTGTAAGCCCCAAAACTAGCCATTCGTGATTTCGATCAATTGAAAGACCCTATCGAACCTAAATTATAAAGTAAAGTTAAAAATATTAGTAAAATGATCTTATAAGTTTGAATTTAAGAAAATAAGCACTAAAATAAAAGAATATAAAATTCCAAATTTTAAGTATATAACTCGTTATTTATCGAAAATACGTAAAATGCATTCCGATAATTAACGAATCACTAAAGATAAATTATATGTATACTAAAAATCATAAAATAACCTAAATAATATTTATTTGTATTATATATGAATTTACATGTATGTAGAAATACGCGTAATTACTTAAAATACGCGAAATGTACTAAAATAATAATAAATAATTAAAGAAAATTCATAATTAATTAATAAAAAATCAGGAAAAATAGACAAAAATAAGGAATGATCCAGAATTGGGTCTGGCAGTTGGGGAACATAAGGAAAAAATCAGCTAATTAAATTAGAGTAACACAAAAGCCAAAAATTAAGGAATTTGGGCAATGTCTTGTCTAATTTAATGCACGTTAATTACCACAAAGCTCTATAAATACCCTAAATTTTTCATAAGCTCATTTGGGCAGCTTGAAGAGTGATAAAAATAGAGAGCTTCGAAAATTCAAGAGAAAAAACAAAGAAAAAAAGAAAGAAAGAAATCTGTGCAATTAGAGCCACAAAGGAGAACCCAGACCAGATGAGCAGTTGAGAGTGGACAGCCATCACCACCACATGGTGGTAGCAGTGCCTAGGTGGGTCGACACACCTATGGCCACCTAAATCGGTGAGTTCGATTTCCAGCCTAATTTTGTGTAATTTTGTAAAAATAGTAAATATTATTAGAAAATTATGAATTTTGTTATTATGGAATATTTTTGTATTTAGTTTTTAGGAAAAATATTATTTTGATGAAAATATGTCTCGTGATATAGGGTCCTTAAGAAATTGTGCAAAACCGAGCATGGTTCGGTTTAGAAATAAATGACCTTAGGAGTGTAGTTTTGAACCCAAAATTTTTGTGTAGATTACTTAGATGATATAGAACAGTATTATGAAGCCCATTTTCAAAAATTAATTTTTGAAAGTTTTAGATAATTTTTAGGCCCTAAAATGAGGCATAAAATGGATAATTTAGGGTTACTTAAGTAATTAAATGGTTAATTACTGATTTAGTGAATAAGTATGTGTTTTAGGATATTGAAATCTAATGAAGTATGATACTTGTAGCATTTAGGGTGTTAGATGTAATTATTAAGTTAATTCTGTAATAAATAAGTAATATGGAAAATAATACATTTTAAGTTAATTTTGTAAATTAGGTGTAAAATCTGATTTAGGATGAATTTAGACATTTTGAAATGATAATTGATGTTAGGAGATAGTAATTAGAGTAATAAAAATATTAGATGTGTATTATGTACATAATACATAATTATTAGAAATATAATAAATAGAAATATTAGAATAAAAAATTGATATTATGATAAGAATAAAAATATACAATAAATCTGATAGAAAACTTGAATTTATGTAATTATATGAAAAATGTAAAAAATTTCTCACATCAGGAGTGAATTCGGTACACTAATACAAATTTAAGTGTACCGGGTGAAATAAAATACTAACTAGGGGTAATGATAATATTTAGGAGATCGGGAATTAATGTGATTAATTTCATATTATCGGTTGAAACGAATTTCTAGGATTCGAGTATAAAACAATACTTAGAAATCGAACTAGAACCTAATTTAGAAATCGATGCAAAAACTGAACCCAAACTTAGAATAATTGTAAAAGACTTAAGACCTAGATAATTAGGCATATTAAATCCTAAACAAAACATAACAATAAGCGTTATAAGATAAAATGAACCTATAATAGTTATATGAAAAACTGAAATCACGTTTGTGTTATAGGGATGATCGGCGATGGCCTGAGCAAATCGGATCTCGAATGAGTGAGCGAGGAGTCGAGGCAAGTTAGGGTTAATACGATGCTGTATTTTGGAGGCTTAAGATTATGCTTGGTTATGCTTATTAGATAGTTAGATGTGTGCATGTGCTTGATTATAAGTGATGCTATGATTCTATCTATTGTCCTAGCTTGTATTGTATGGTTTGTATGAAATGATTGATCACCCTAAACTGGACCTAATTAAATATACGACCTATAATCATAATTGGACCTACATGGCAACTTATTAGAGGAACTTAGGACTTTCCGGCCAAATACCGACCCCTTTGAAAGGGATAGCGCAGGATTGCAAAATGGTCCCTTTTTCATTCTTAGTCGAACTAAGTGACAGAATAGGAGGTCGCTGCGAGGGTGGAGTCAATGGTTTGAAGGTAGTCACGGGAGGAGCGAGGTCTCCATTGCACAAGCCTGGGTTTGGTCGTGAGCTGTTACATTAATGGCAACTCCTCAACTCGAATTAGAGTGAGCGCAATTTCTCTAATCTCACGACGGGACAAACAACGTCATGTGATGGCATTTGCTTGAATATGCATTGCACTTAATAAGTTGGTTGATAACCTTGTTGTGTTTATGGTATAATTTTAAGTCCTCCATCCTAACTTATTGAGCTGTGGTTGCTTACATCCCTATAGACGTCGTGCGAGTGATGGCTAAGAAGCAGCAAACAACTACTCTGAAGCTAGCAACTGCTGGATCCTAGGGAGTGAGGAAAAATATTTGAAAAACGAACATATATTCTTAAGGTCTAAGTTTTGTTTTATTTAGAATTTTTTATTTTTGAATAACGTAATAACTGAATTATAGCGTATATATATAAATTTTCTCACTTTCTTAGGTAAATGATTTATTTAAATTATAAACTGTTTACTTTAAAGCGGGTTAGTCGTGGACGTCTTTTGTAGATCAGGTCTAAGATAGCGGTTGTAAGGCTAATTTCTATCTTAAGATGGTTTACACGGCGGGGATGTTACGACTCTTCTGCTTTGGGGTGTGACGGCTGTTGCGTGTGGCTACTGGTATCGAAGTGCAATGCTTCGGTGAAGTGTGTATGTGGATCATTAGGTGTTGCAGTGAATGAAGACAGTGTACAACGACATGTTGTTAGTTATCTGTGGTGACCATGTGTGCAGTAGTGGCAATGTAGTGGCATGGAATCTGTGTGTAATGTACTACTGTGCTTGGGCATGTGAGGAAGATGGACAGTAGAGTGTAGGCAGCAACTATGCATGTCATGTGTGGCTGATGATGGACCTTGGTTGCTGTTCGTCGACGGTGAGTAGGTTGAGGATTGCTGCAACTTGAAGTAAAGGTAACAGTGTGATGTGACCGTGATGGAGATTGTTTGACTGCTCATGACGTCGGGTTAAGATGCTGTAGGAGATTATTGTACGATATTAATCGATGGAGGAGTGGGTTTTGGACGTGTGGGGCTGATTTTCGGTATGATGGTGTGATGTCGGTGCTTGTGAAGATCGTAGGAATGTTCTTTTGTTTTTTTCCTTTTTTTTTGCTGTGTGTGTGTTTATAGAGTCTAAACCATATCATATCTTATCATAACCTAATACTTCAAATTAAATCCAACCCAAATACTTCGATACTTATCCGTTAGGCCATTGGCCTACGTTTTGACATTCGGTATAATTAAATTATATTTAAACTATCAAATTCCCTAAAATAAATTTTTTTAACTAAACTAAAACTATTTGTTCCTAATATAAGTTACTTCCTAAAAATCTACGAAATTTTTGTAATTTTTTCCTTTTGTTATTTTTTTTTTGTATTTTCATCATTTGTTAATTTTTATTATTTTTTTATATTTTATTAATTCTTTTTGTTTATTATTTTTATTTTTGAATTAGGACCTTTTTTGTAAAAAAATAAAAAATTACGACTATAGAGGAGCAAAAATTAGGTATCTACATGAACATTTTGGTATCCTAATTTTTGAGGAAAAAAAGTTAAAGTCGAGTGCTATTGTTTTTATAAAAATATATGATATAAAAAAATTAATATATTTATCATAATTATTATTTTACCAATATGTTAGCAGATTTTTATAAATATTGTATGAGTTTTTCGATTAATTATATGGATATATAATATGTTGGCATTAATGATTGTTCCGTCTTATCCATATTTAAATGAAATAATATAGTATACAGAAAAAGTTTAAATCTTTTTTATTGTCGAAATATAATGTTATGAGGGTAATGTTGTTTTCTATTGAGTAAGGGTGAATTCATACAGGGTAAGTAAGATATGACATTTTATCAGTATCAAATTTTTATACCTTAGAACCTACCCCGTTGTACTTGAATACATGTTACATTGTAGAACTTGTATAGTTTTTTAATTACATTATGTTCTTTCTAAATATTGTGTAGATATATAGTTAATATCAAACCTATAACTATACTGATAAACCAAATGGTAATAATTTGAAAATTTTTTATATTTACAACACATATAACTGCAATAATATCAAATTTTTGGTAAGTAGAATAGATAATATTTCTACAACGTTCAACCTTTGGTTGGGCCATCATAAATTATCTTTTTTATCTTTTATTTTTAAATCATCAAAATAAAATTATTATATGTAAAATACAAAAACCATGTGATGAGTAACTCCAATAAAATATATTGAACAATAAGTTAAGAATTGAAATGTTTTCAATATGTTTCTAGATTATGTCTGGTAAAAGAGGATAAGATAGTATATACAAGAGCATGTGGTCTTAGGGTTTGATTGTAAACAGGTTTGTTATTATTTTTATTAAAGTTAAAAAAATGCAATAATATTATTATTTTTATTTATTAGTGTTATTTAATTAAAATCCTATATATTTTAGAGTACAGGTTTCAAAACAGGTACAGCTTATCATAATATGATATCCATACCTTATTCCATAAAAGTAGATTTCAGAAAATTGCTACTCAAAATCTACCTCATGACCCTCCTTACTTGTCACGTTCCGAAGCGGCAGAGTTGTAACAACCCCGCCGTGTAAACCATCCTAAGATAGAAGTTAGCCTTACAACCGCTATCTTAGACCTGATCTACATAAGGCGTCCACAACTAACCCGCTTTGAAGTAAACGGTTTGTAATTTAAATAAATCATTTACCTAAGAAAGTGAGGAAATATATATATACACTATAATTAAATTATTGAAATTAAAGTTTATAATAATTCTCCGTAACATATTTCCTAGTTATACATTATTCAAAAATGAAAAGTATATAATATGTGTTGATTCTTCAATATTTTTCCTCGCTTCCCAGGATCCAGCAGTTGTTAACTTTAGAGCAGTTGTTGCCGCTTCTTAGCCAGCACCTGCACGACGTCTATAGAGATGTGAGTAACTACAGCTCAGTAAGTTAGGATGGAGGACTTAAAACTATACTATAAACACAAGAAGGTTTTCAATCAACTTATTAGGTGCAATGCATGTGCAAGCAAATGTCATCGCACGACGTTGTCCGGCCTGTCGTGAGATTAAAGAAATTGCGCCCGCTCTAATCTGGGTTGAGGAGTTGCCATTAATGCAACAGCTCACGACCAAACCTAGGCTTGTGTAATGGAGACCTCGCTCTTCCTGCAACTACCTTCGAACCATTGTCTTCACCCTCGCCGCGACTTCCTCTCCTATCACTTAGTTCGACTAAGGATGAAGAAGGGGCCACTTTGCAATCCTGCGCTATCCCTTTCGAAGGGGTCGGTATTTGGCCGGAGAGTCCTAAGTTCCCCTAACGGGTTGCCATGTATGTCCGATTATAATTACTGGTCGTATATTTGATTAAGTCCAGTTTAGGGTGATCAATCATTTCATACAAATCATACAATACATGCTAGAGCAACAAATAGAATCATAGCATCACCCATAATCAAGCATATGCACACATCCAACTATCTAACAAGTACAACCAAGTATAATCTCAAACCTCCCACACTACAGCATTGTATTAATCCCAACTTACCTCGACTCCTCGCTCACTCACTCGAGGTCTGACTTACTCAGGCCATCACCGATCATCCATATAACACAAATGTGGTTTCAGTTTTTCATATAACTATTATAGGTTCATTTTATCCTATAACGCTTATTTTTATGTATTGTTTAGAATTTAATATGCTTAATTATCTATGCCTAATTATTTAGGTCTTAAGTCTTTTACAGTTATTCTAGGTTTGGGGTTAGGTTCGAGTTCGGTTTTCGCATCAATTTCTAAATTAAGTTTTAGTTCGATTTCTAAGTAGTATTTTATACTCCAACCCTAGAAATTCGTTTCAACTCATAATGTGAAATTAATCACATTACTTCTCGATTTCCTATATACCATCATTACCTCTAATTAGCATTTTATTTTACCCGGTATACTTAAATCCGTATTAGTGTACCGAATTCACTTCTGATGTGAGAAATTTTTACATTTTTCATATAATTACATAAATTTAAGTTTCGTATCAGATTTATTGTACATTTTTATTATTATCAAACTTACAGGATCAATTTACTAATATTTCTAGCTTTACTTTATAATTTAGGTTCGATTGGGTCTTTCAATCAATCGAAATCTCGAATGGCTAGTTTGGGGCTTACAACAACAGCGAGCCTACATTGCGCTCTAGTGATCAACACGGACAGCAGTTACGCCACCGTATGTACAACTTCAGACACCGATACCTACGTGCATGACCCAAGCTACAGGATCGGATCAGTTTACTAATATAATTACATTTCTTAAATTCAAACTTACAGGGTCAGTTTACTAATATTTCTAGCTTTACTTTATAATTTAGGCTCGATCAGGTCTTTCAACCGATCTAAGCCTCGGATTGCTAGTTTTGGGGCTTACATTACCTACTTAAATCTATCCGGTAGAGTAAGGTTCAGATGGATATCCTATACTTTTTTTATGAAAAACATTTTTCTTAAATCCATATATAATTTTTTTAAAAGGAAACTTTCTATAGCGAAAACATATTAGAAAAATGATACGAAACACCTGAGTTAACTTAGTATTTTATTTTAAATCACAAACTCTTCAGACTAGTATTATTAGAAATCGAAATTAAGGTTTCGGTTTACTTATTATTTTTTTAACATCCTTATTTTATGTATATAGCAAGCGTATTAAATTTTATATTTTACGTATAGATTACAATATTTTTTTTATTAGTACTTTACAATGTGATATTATATAAATATCTATTTTTTTTCTTTCCTTTTCTTACATAGTATTTATATGTATATATTTACTATTAATTCTTATCTCTTTTTTTTCTATATTTAAATGTTATCTTATATTCTAGAAAGTTATAGAGTCTACATTAAAAACCTTACCCTAAACTTACATAGCTGCAATTTCACTCCCTCTCTATGCCTTCACTCACCCTTTTACCCAATTAATCTCTCTCTCTCTCTCTTAGTCTTCTCTCTCTTGTTAGCCTCTACTCTCTGTCTCTCGTTTTGTCTCTTTCAACTCCCCTTCTCTCCCCTCACTTTTTCTCCTTCCCCCCACTAATCACTATTACTGGCCCCACCCCTCATAATTAACCCTTAATTCTTTCCCTGTCTCTCTGGTCCCCCTAACACCCTTCCCCTTGCTGCTTCCTTTCCCAATTCAATTCCCCCCACACCCCCTTGTAAATCCCCATCCTTTACAGTTTCCCCCTCGTCATTCTTCTTCCATTTTCATCTTTTTCCCCTAGACTATCTCTCCTCCTCGTCTCTGAATTAAATTTTTGACCCCACCCCTGTTTAACCTATGGTTCATTATTTGATTTTGATAAGAACAAAAAAAAATGTATATCTAAACGTGTTGTTTTTTAAAAGAACAAAAATAAGTGGATGATTAAAATAAGTATTATTTGATTATTCTGAGTAGCTTACTTAATGATTAAATATATCAATTATCTCAACAAGAAATTTAATCTTTTGAAGTGGTGATCAAATGATCTTAAAGTTATATTGTAAATAATATTCGTTTGTTGTGTATTAAAAGAATTTTCAGATGATTTTTGGCCTATTGGGTTAACGGTTTAAGAAAGAATCAGGCTGATAGTATAAAGCCCTAAAAACACAAAGAATGGCAGACTGGCTTGTGGCCGTTCCACATCCGACCAGGGCACATTGCCAACCTCCATCCGCTTCCCTCCCGACAATTTCAAGTACTTTTTTACTCTCTTTTCAAAGTCCTTTTCATCTTTCCCTTACGATATTTGTTTGCTATCGATCTCTCGCCCGTATTTAGCCTTGAGCCTGGAAGAACCGGCTAGCCGGTAGAGTAATTTTTACCAGCTTACTGGTAATTCAAAATAATGGCATATCGATAAGTCAGTTTTAATTAGTCGTTGGAGCATTTAATGCACGGTAACGGGAATAATTTAAGAAGTTGTTATAAAAGCCTAACTACTCAACAAAAGGCTTTTAAGATCTAATATTCTTCTATAACTTAAAGACATTCTCTTACATTTTTGAGCTCATTTCACTTCTCTTTAGTCTCTTGTATACTTATTTGCTATCAAACAAAAGTGACACAATCGTGTGTTTGAAAGTCTTCACATTTGTAATTTTGAGTGAAGAAAGTGATTTTCTTGAGTTAATCGTTGTAGGCTAGATTGTGTAAGCTTATATAGCTCTTGGAGCAATTAGATTGTGAAATCAATAAAGTGAAAGTAAAGTCTTCGGTTGGAGGGATTGTGTGTCCGTAGAGACTAGGGGGTGGTCCGAACTTCATGTTAAATCCGATTTTGATCTTTTTTATCCATATCTCTTTAATTTCTACATTTATTATTGTTTTATTGTTACTTTGATTACTCTTATTATTGCATTTAGTTATTCATATGAAAAAAAAAAATGAAATTTATCCTTAAACTCAATTCATCCTTCTCTTAAGTTTAGCCTAATGTTCTTCATCCCCCCTGAAATCTTCTATGCCTTGTCTCTATCCTTCTCATTTTAGTCCAATTTCCCCCTAACAATCCAAGCCTTTAACACTTAACCCCACCCTTGACTTAAATTTTGTTTTTAGTCGCCATTTCTCCAATGAAAACTCATTGAGACTCCAATATTTGATCATTTTCTAAATTTGTCCTCATTATCCTTATACAAGTAGTTGTCGGCCCCAAGCCATCAATTTCTTTGTGGCCAAATTATTCATCAGTTCCAAATTCGTTTTAGGATTTCACGCACGACTGCTTTTGTATGTCTCTGTTTCTGTGTATTTCGATTTCATCCAGTAAACGTTATTAAATAATTATGTAAATATATTATTATTTTACAGATTATAATTCTTGTATTCTCATTTGTATGAGATTCTCGTTTGTCGTCGTTCAGTGTTCCCATCTCAATTACCTTCGCGAGTCATTCCGAACTCATATTTGGTACCATACTTTCAATGTATTATTTTATTATTACTATTATTTTATTTATTATCTTCATTGTTAGTTGTGATTAAATATTGTTAGTATTCAATTACTGCTTTTGAATTATTTGTTTATCGTGCTATATAGTGCTACTTATATATTTCGAATCGTAGTTATAAGCATACATACTCTGGGACTAATTTCTATTTCTATCGTATTTAACTTAGGTCGCTATCTTCTGTTTATTCATAGATTTTGTTAATGATTGTTTGATGATCTAAAATATCGATCTTGTGTATTATTATACTATATTATTAGTATGTCTTATTTTATTATATCAATGGTATTCCAAACTAAGTATTTTCTTCACCTTAATATTATGAATATATATAGTATATTTTATCGTATTCGGTATGCTGGTTATAGATATATTTATTTGTTGAGGCTAAGTTTTTTTTTTGTTTATTTATATAGTATATCATGCATAGTATGTCTGTTTTATTCGATTATTTTTACTTTGTTATTCCTTACGAGTTTTCACAAATTATACTACTTTCTAGTTAAGTATATATTACTATTTACTATATCAATTCAATAACTTATATTATTCGATACTCTAATTATGTATCATTTTTATGCTTTCTTTTACATATATATAATATGTATTCTATGAGTTATTATAAAAAGTAATCTTATATATATATATTGTTATATCACTTTTTTAGTTTAATTATATTATGTTATTATTATTTCACTTAATGATTTCTTTCAGGACCTTAATTGAATATATCATAAGTTCTTAGATACTCTTAAATAGGACTTAGTCTTAGAAAGTAAAGAGGGAATCCAGGTAGGTGGTGTTGATTGTTGCTTATGTTTGATAGAAATTAGTAATCAAATTGGATTAAATTTATATTTAGCCTAATTAATTTGGTTTATTGATTTTGCTTAACCCGTTCGCTCTAGGGACTCGTAGCGGTAGTTCTCTAAAGGGGTAACTGTTGATTATGTGCGAGGTTCCCTAGTAAACTTTCACATAAGACCATACAACTAGAATATTAGGTTTTGGACTTTGGTTTTTGGGTGTAAAGGACTTAAAGAAAAACGTATAATTATATCCACTTATGTATGTGGATAAAGACCAAATGTGGCGGGGTTTGAACACCCCTTTGTTGTTCTGTGGGCCTAAATTGAGATAATTAAACTGCTGATTGCATTATCTTCTATTGATCATATATCTGTATGTGAACGATCTGTCTAATATGCGTATGTGTTTGTATATCCGTACTAGGCTTCGGCTCATTATTTTTTCTTTTAGGTGTTGGATCTGAGAACCTTCTTATTTATGAGGAGACATTTATTGACGACATTCAGGATAATGATGGAGTCGAGTATTTATATTTTTATGATGACTAAATATGATGATATTTATATTACTGATGGTTTATGTTTTGTAAGGGACTTGTATTTTGAGGAGACGAACTCCTTTCAATATTTGAGGATTTTAGTCATTTAACATATCTTATGTTTTGATTGTAAGTCGGGATACTTCTGAACTTTTAGAATGTTGCAGGTTTATACAGGGTTATAAGTGGATGTGGTTTCTCACTTCTTTGTGAATATTTATATATTGTGTATTGTGATTTTCCTTGTTTCGATCATGGTGAACTTAGAAAGCTTTACATATTCCAGACTAACCGGGATATATGGTGAGTTGTATCGCTATTTAAAGACTTGAGGCATTACATGATATAAGTGATAAAACGAAAAACTATAATGATTAAAAGATATTATTAATAAAAAGTTGTAAATGAGAAGAAATTGTAAAAACGTTTCTTATTAAAAACAATGTTATTTGCATACTCTTTTATTATATGTGCACACCTTAAGTTGTATAATGTCTGCAAACACGACATTTGTATGTACAAAAATCAAATTGCTTTAAGAAGATAAATTCTAAACGAACATTTTGACTAAGTAAGCAATAGAAAATAGTATCTAATCAACATTGAATCTGTGAATTACTTTATGTGAAACAAATTCATCATAGTCAATCCATATAAACTTCCTTCTTCATATCTTTATAGTTAAGACTATCGATTCATTTTACTGAGTCGTATCTTTATATTCAGGTTGTGAGTTCATATATGAAAGATTTCAACCTATTATATGGCCGGCTTATTAAAGATATTTCATGTCAGTATTGAATTTATCCAATTAAAAAAGTTCTAAATGAGTCCTGATATAGTTATAAAATCTACTCAAAGGATTAGAAAGGTGGAAAAGTTTTCATAAAGTTGAAGTCTTGAAAAAGAAATTACTTTGACAGCTATACATGATAAATTATAAAAAAGAAAAAAAAAAAAGCCATAACAAAAGTAAAGTCTAATTCAACATAACAAAGCAAATTGTCTATTTACTATATCATATGATTGTATTACGTTGGGTTTCGGCCTACTCGTATAAATCATTCTACTGGTTCTTCAAGGGATATCGCCAAAAAGCACATAAAAACAATGATAAAAAGATTCCTGAAAATGGTTTGTGGTTTCTTCATCTTTTTTCTAGTACTTTCATATGATCAAATCTAATGAGTATATCAAAAGATTATCAAATCTAAAAAGCATTTAAATTGTTTAAATTATCCTGCACATCAAACAAAAATATGTCTATATGCATACAAAATGTTTGAAAAATCCAATGTTAATGTTTCTATGAATATATAAGAAAACGAGATTCTTTCGTATAAACATAATATTATGAAAAGATAAATAGATCTTTCAATATGTTTATTATATGCATAAAATATCTCATAATGAAATTCTTATATTAAATCAAACAAGAAGATGATAGATGAACCTGCGAAAATCCATCATCATATATGGCAACACCATGGGATTTTATAAATAAAGAAGTGGATGCTCTAAAATTTCCACTTGTGAAACATCGATTCCTAAATGTATAAAATTACAAAATAAACAAAAAAGATATAAGAAAGATACTCAAGTATTTATAATACGATATCTCTACTACAAGCTCGATTCACTTTGCTTAATGGAACGAGAATGTAATGTAATAAATATTATTGAGGAATGGAATAAAGTTTTAATAAGTCACTAGTGGATGATGTACCATGTTACCTATGTATAAAATAAATAAATTCATATAATATAATCAAATATATTATAATATTAATATATAAGGAAGAGGGAGAGATAAAAGGTCGTGAGGAGAGAAATAAGGCTACTGGAAATGTTGGGAGGGGAAGGAAGAGAGAGAATAAATAGAAAAAGACAGATGAATTCTGAGAAAAAGAAAATTTAGAAAATTAACAAATTTATTTATAGTATAATTGTAATATTTGAAGTAAAAAGCAATGAATAACCAAACTAACAAATATTAATGAATATATTTCAATTATTATATCCAAAAATTTCAAGATTATATTGATAAGATATTTATAATCATAACCTTATAAATTATTACCATAATTTTCCAGGATCCATATCAATCTTGAAACTTTCTGACTAAATGGTTGAAATGAATCCATTAGTATTCATTAGTTTAACTATTCATTGTTGTTAGCTTAAGACGTTATAATAATTCATTTATTTAATTTAATATGAGGTTCTTTTGTTACGTACGTAAGATTGAAGAGTTAAATAATAATTTTAAAGTGAAGACACTAATGGCGATTACATAAGCCTTAATCGGTTTTAATAATATAGATATACTAATAATGAGTTATTTTTAATTGATTTTATTAAGAGTATCTTAAGAAAGAAAAAATCAATTACAACATTCGATAGCTATTTATAGGTTAGGATAACGATTAGCTATTAATTTTTTTTTAATAAAAATTCCTTATCGAATTACTATAATGCACTTAATGTAATTAAACCTTGTAATAGCTATCACATAAGGAATTTTGAGAGGGGAAATATCCAATTGCTATTACAATAAAGTGTGAAACTTTGGTTTAAAACGTAGGAAAAAAAATTTGAAGCCCAAATATTAAACGGGTTCAAATTCTAATATATTTTCTAATGTATTTATAAATAAATTTAATATATTTATAGATAAATTTAAATAGATCTGATTTATTTATTAATAGTATCAAATTTCACCGATACTAATTTGTTTATAATCACGTATGAAACGTATTGGGGGGTTTTGCTGATCGAATACCGAATTGCGAACGTCATCAATCTCAATTAATTTACCCACATCATTATTAAATTCTCTACGTTATGGTTCATTCTACATCTACGCTCGAGAAAAATTAAATGCTGCTGTGTCGAGTCCGGACACCCTCAGTCTCAGTTTACGACCAACACCGCAAAATCTGGACATTGTGTTCATCAGCAATTGTCGTGAACGTAAATAGTTATTAAGCCCGATTTTATGCATTAATTTACGCCTCAACTATCTCTTATGCGCACTGCCGTCCAAACACTTGCTTTTACCTATCACATGAGCCTCATTAAAGATCACTTACTCTTTCAATAAAAAAACGCCTCTTATCTCTTTTTCCCAATTACTTCCGTGGCAAATCCACCCATCCCCCGCCCCCTTCCAGAGTACTCTATTGCAACATCTCATGACCCTAAATGAGTCCTACAGCGCATCACATATCTTAACTACTCCGAAACATATAAGATTTCTAAATCCACAAATTAAAAATATTATGAATTATACCATGTAATATATAAAAACTCTCAAGAAAATAAAAATTTACATTTATTCATAACCTCAAATAAACCTGAAACATCCAATAGAATTTAGAAGCGTTCCAACTTACAATCAAAACATAAAATAAGTTAAAATAATTAAAATCCTCATATATCAATAAGAGTCTATTAACTCAAAATATAAACACCTCGTCAAAATATAAATCACCAGTAACATAAATATCAACCTATCTTAGTTATTATAAAAATAAAGGTACTTAACTCCATCCTCCTCTTATATGTCGCTGACATACGTTTCCTCAAAAATAAGATAATCCTCAGATTTAATACCTAAAAAAGAGAAGAATGAGACAAAACCTAATACGAGTATACAAATACATATGCATGCCAAGCTAAATCATTCACATGTAGAAATGTAAATATAATAGAATAACACCGACAACGATTTAATTATCTTACATTAAGTCAACAAATCAATAAATAGGCATACGTGGTCTTTACCCACATACATAGGTATATATAATTATACATATTCCTTTAAGTTTTTTATACCTAAAAATCAAAGTTCAGAATCTAATACTCTAACTATGTTGTCCCCATGTACGAGTCTACTAGAAAATCCTCACACATGATCAACAGTTACCCTTCAAGGAATCTACTACTATGGGTCTCTAGAGTGAGCGGGTCAAGCAAAATCAGATCCAAGATCAATTAGGCAAAAAATAGGTTAATCCGGTTAAATCATTTCTAACCTAGCAAGCATAAACAACAACAAACATCACGTACCTGGAAACGCTCCAAAATCGAATATAATACTCTGATCTTAAACCCGAACAAAACTCATACCTCAACAAGAGAAACCGAACACTACGAATTTAAAAGAAAATAAGTAACACGTTAACCCTTAAACATTTTAAGACTAAGTACTATCTAAGAGCTTATAATCTATTCAATTAATGTTCTGAAAGAAATCATTGAGTCAAATAATAATAACATACTATGATTATGCCAAAAAGTTGATATAATTATATAAAATCATTTACTTATAGTATATCGTAAGGTACATAAATATATATATATACTTTTCTACACATATAAAAGAAAGTATAAAATAATCACATGATTATAATACCGCATAATATAGATTATTGAATTAATATGGTAAATAAGTATTACGTATTTAATTGGAATATAGTATGATTTGTATTAACTCGTAAGAAAATATATTATAATAATTGACACATAAAACGAGCATACCATGCGTAATATAATATATTATATATTCATAATACTAAGGTAATGAAAATACTTGGATTGGAATACTGTTGATATGAAAAAAAAAAAAAAACTTACTAACAACAACATGTTATTACAATACACCGAATTGACATTTAGGATTTTTGTATAAAAATACGATCATTAGCATAACCTGTAAATAGATAGAAACCAGTGACTCACTTGAACGTGATAGAAAACAAAAAAATTGACCTCAAAATATATATCTATAACTAACATTTTGAATTACGATAAAATATATCTAATAATAACTCTTATATAAACAAAACTATATTGTATGATAAACAAATAATTTAAAAGCAAAAATCGAATACTAATAATACTTAATTCAATACTAATAACTGGATTAATAAATATCATAATAGTAAAAATACATATTATGAGTACGAAATCAAATACGGAATAAAAAATGACTTATGAATTCAAAATGAGGTGAGAATACCTGATGGTACGAATGAGAACCTAACATGAGTAATAATATAAAAAATTTATAAATCGTAAAATATTATAATTAAGTAATTGATTAAGAATATTTATTGAGTAAAATTGGAAAGCAAGCAAACGAAAATAACTAAACTCAACCACGAGTGAACCCTAAATTGAATGCTGACGTTTGTTTCTCGTAAAAATGAATTGTACTTGCTGATTGGACTTGGAAATTAAGGCGTGAGTTTGCGAAATTGAGAGCTAGAGAAGAAAATAAATTGAAGGGCGAGGGGAAGCTAGAAAGTGGGGTCCGCCCGAAATGATTGCGAAAGGGGAATTGAAAGAGAGAGTGATAGAATGGCAAGAGAGATAGGGAGAGGGCGGAGGCCGAGGAGACGAGAGACGAACAGAGGTGGGGTTGGCCATTAATGCCGAGAGAGAGAAAAGGCAACAAAGGCGAGAGAGAGGGCAACGTTTGCGGTTAGAAGAAAAGAAGGCAGGATTAGGGTAGATTATTTTAGGATCTTCTAAACTATAGGGTAGTAATTAAATATAGGAAAAAAAAATAAGAATATATAAATACTGTATAGTAAAATAAATATATATATGTTATAATATAAAATATTAATAAAAAAATTATATCTTTTATGTAAAATATAATAATTTAATATACTTAATATATACATAAAATAAAGATTTTAAAATAATCAAGTTAAAACTTTAATTTTGATTTCTAACTATATTAATCTAAGAGATTTTACGAATTAAATAAAATACTAAACTAACTAGGGTGTTTAAAATATCGACTATTTTAAGAAGAATTCTTAAAGGTGGTATTTTATTGATTATGATTAATTAAAATAATTTTTCTAGTCTTAAAAAAAATTGTAACATTCAATAATTAAATATATTTTCGATAAATAATACTATTTAAGCATTTAATATTATTTTATTCCATTTTTTAATTATAAAAAAAAGATTTCTCATTTCGATCCTCTCCATTTCATTCAATTATAATCCAATTCATTTCATTCTATTTTAAACGAATACCAAATATATTATAAAGGTTTTGTCATAAATACATCTAATTATATTTCGAATCTTTTTAAGCCTTCAACACAACTTTTCCAGAACATTAGAATTTTGTTAAGTCAATTGATCGTCTAATTTCACGGTATATCTGGTGTAGTTAATATTTCTTTGGTCAATACGAATCAAATTGGATAATACATGTACTCCAAAAATTAATATAAAATATTAACACGTACTTTATTGGAGGAGACATTCTCTAAGTGTTATGTTTTAGAAATTCATGGTATATCTATAAATTTAATAGCTTGGGTCCCATCGTAACTTTCCCATTTTTTTTTTTAAATCTCAAAAATGGCAATCCATGTGGGAAGTCCTCAAAGTATGCAACTTCAATCCAATCCAACATTTGCAAAAAGTTCCATTTTGGATTTGGATCTCTGTATTTACGTCAATATACATTTTAAAATATTATCGCATGCAATTTATAAGTACTATCATGATAAAGTAAATGATGTTACAATAATTATAAAAAAAATATTTACATTTTTTTAATAATTTTAACTATTAATTCATAAATTAAGAAATTAAAAATCAAGAATTCCTTTCCTCGGCTCCTTCCTTTATCTTGGTACATTATTGATGTTGACAAGTTGCATATCTTTGTGGTATTAATTAATGTTGTTATTTATTTTATTTGAATGGGTTTGTGATTTGTGAGATTCATTGCGGATCGTAGTCCACCTTACAATATATATTATATCCATAACCCACGTCGGAGGAAAGTGCTAGTTTGTCTTCTAGTGCTAGCCAACTTCACAAGGCTAAGATTTGTTTGATTTTCCATTTGATTTTGTGGTTTGAAATCGAATTAATTATATTTTAATTGCGAAATGTTTATCGCTTTCACTAGGTTCCACGGCATGTATAGGAGCGAAAATACCATCGAGATTGACGCATCAAAGAAGGACAACGAACATTATCATAATGTTTCCGTTTTTTTTTTTTCTTTTTCAAACGTTTCTTACGAAAAGAAGTATATAACTCAATACTAATATTAATATGTTACTTAAATTAATAAGTAATATTTAAATATTAATAAAAATTTAATTTATAAAAATATAATTAATATTTTATCATAATATATATTTTTTATTATCATGTATTAAATTTTTATTATTATTTATATATTATTCATATAACATATTAATATAATTAAATCTTTTTTCACATATCAGCTAAAATAGTAAGATTTAGAATTGGTTGGAGAATTCATAAAAGGATTAATATCTTTTTACCCTATTCATCATAAGGTTTGAACTAAAACATTCTAATGTTTCCGATTAATATCCTTAACCACTAAAATACACGTCCGTCTATTCAAAGAATTGTAACTCTAGAATGAGATTTGTCACGGGGTATTTAGAAAATGGTAAATATGAGATTATTTTAAAAAGATGTATTTTTATTTTTCCCTATGTGACGGCTATCGTTTAAGAAAGACGGACAAATATCTCTAAATAAAAGTACTTAACATAATTTTTCTCTAACTATAATAATTTTTTTTCTTATGTTTATTTAATTGATTTACTATTTATACCATGTCCTTAAGACACCAATCCTCCTATATAATACATATAACAAGTATCAGTTTGAGGGAATGTCATTTGGATTTAGGATTTCTCATCAACTTCGGGTTTAACTTTTAAGAGTCATTTCCGTTTATCGATAAAGAGCCTGCTAATCATAAATTTTCATAAGGAGAAGTATAATCATAATGATGCACCAACAGATATACCTAAAGATTGAGCTCCCATACATGAAAGTGTTGGATAAATTTTCAATTACTTATATTGAACTTTAAATAAAATGTTCAGTAATAACCTAGACATATAAAATATTTAAATACCTAAAATGTTAAGCTAAATTTGGTGAAGTCTTGTGAAATTGTGAAATGTTTTATTATTATCACTATGCTATATGACTTGTTTAGTAATGTATAAATATTAATAAAATTTCAATACGTGATAATATAGTTTATATATTTTTAAAAAATAAATACTATTATTAATATTTACATATTATTTATCGATCTATATAGTGTATTAATATAAATGAATTTTTTTTTTATGAAATTAGGAATTGTTTGGATTTTTTCTGTATTGCTTAGAACGAATTCAATAGGAAGGAGAAAGCTTGTCTGGATCTTTACATGGATCGATCCCAATGAGGCCTTGTTGAGACGAAAAGTGTCTGACCAAGACAACTCATTCGAACATCTTGCACAAAAGATACAAATGGATCAATGATATTTTTGTTGAATTCTGCAGATTCATGCCTCCTTAAGTATTTTAAGTTATGGACTTTCATGGTGGATGTAAAATGCCCCAGATCAAGAAATAATGATAAAAACTTTAATTTAAATCTTATCAAATTAGTTTGAATGGATTTGTTTGGCACGGTTCAAGACCGGTTTAATGACCAATCAACAAGGAACCATGATGCCAAATATAAAAAGGAAATTATTTTATTAATTAAATAATTAATTTCAATTTCACCATAGTTGATTAATAAGTTTGAGAAAATTTATGTTTTGGATCGAATTTAAAATATAACTCTCTTTATAATTAAATGGTTCATAGGCTTTCTTAATGAAAAATAATTAATAAAATATACTTAGAGGTGTATACACAGTTGACCATTATCTGCAGTCAACTGGACAATCTACTGGTAGGTCATCTCCATGGTCATTTAGAGATAAGTCAAGTGAAGCATTCTAATTTTTTCCTAGTTAGCTGTACCATAAACCATCACTTTTAGATTTACATTTTTTCATGATTAAGTTTTAAAGATTTAATCTAAAACTTCTCCAAACAACTATCTTAATGTAATTTCCATCTCAATCCAAAACATTTAAGTTCATACTAAAATCTCAAATTTTACTTTCTATTTGTTCATAATCTTACAAAATTCTCGTATTTTATAAATACTCCTAACATTCTAATAACAAAAAAGAAAAAAAAAGAACACAATTTCGTAGGTTAAATTGCTAGCATTAAAAATATCAATCTATAATTATTAAATTCCTCGCACTAAAATTCCTAAGATCTTCAGTTACATTTATTAGTACCGTTGTTACACTATCTAATTTCGATGCCTAGTAAATAAAATGATCTTAGGGTTAGAGAAGTTAGTGGGGTACAGCTCCTAGTTTCTTCAATCTCTCCAACCACAGCAAGTAACATTTCTTATTGGTATGAGTAAATATCATTAGTTTTATCTTTTATTTGTTTATATATGGGTATTATGCTTGTTTTATGTACATTAAATACAAAGCCCGCACATTTATGAATAGGACATTAACACTTAATCTAGGACTTTTATGAAAATTCTCTATTTTTGGCTAGAAATTCATTCCATGAAAGTGAGTCAAGGTAACATCGTGAGCTTGGATTTCAGAAATGGATTAATGAAATGCCAGTGTAATCAAAAAATCAAATATACCAATATTATTCATTCTAAATTAGAACCACAAAATTCGATTTTGAAGATAATTCGTTTGAATAATAAAATTAATACAATGATGTGAAATGATATTTAAAGATAATGTATACTTAATAAATATATATAACATGTGAGATATATACCCTTAAACTAGTATAAACTCTAAATATGTGTAAATTACATCTAAGATATACTATACGATCTATGTAAATGATATTTCTAAACAAAGATGGATGAAACTAATATAGAAATTAATTGTACACACTAGCTAACCGATGTGTATATATATATATATATATATATATATATGTATGTATCTTTTGAAAATTACTAAATATAAGTGAGGTTGATCAATAAATTGTGAAAATCCATAAAGGAAGCAACCTAAAGCAATATAATTGCAATTAGCAACATTATTCTTAAGGGATTCACATGTAATTATTAAATTAATATTTTGAATAATACATGTCAACAAATCATGGTGAACACCTAAGAAGTTCTCCATACTTGTCAACAATGTGGAAAAAACGTAATGTCACAAAACCTAAGATGTTATCACATGTCATTATTAGGTAATGGCACACTAAAACTCTTTAATCTATCTAAATATCAATAAACACATATAATTTGCCAAATTCATATTAATATAGTCATCAACAACATATTTAAATGGAGAAAAATAATCCACTTTATAACCATAGAGTAATGTAACAACTAATATCTTAAAACCTAATTCGAAGTCTATGATGGCCCTAACGACAATAGTATCCTATCAACAAACCTAGTTGTAGGAGTTTAGCTCCATTTAACAAACATTGATGGAAATGAATAAATACAGACACCTGGAGTCTAATCTCCAACACATAAATATCGCTAAAACATCTTATCCATACACAAGATGACCATCTTAATTACAGATTTTCATAATAATATAGATACTTTATGTTCTTACCATCTTGCATAAAGCTATGCAAGTGGGCCAAGTGAGCTAACCCAACCTACCCTGCACTAGCTTGTAGGTTGAGTAAGTTAGCTCACTTACAAGTGTGGGTTGAAATTTCAGCCCAACTCGCTTTATTGTAAGTTGCGAGTTAAGCGGGCTAACCCATAAATTGGATATTTGAAGGGATGCTTATTGATTTAGACATTGAAATTTATCATTCAATGTTAGTAAAAGTCAAGTAGATTTTGATTTACTGTGAGAATTATTCATTAATATTTAAGATTTCGAAAAATAAGAAATGATCTTGCTATAAAACTCTCAATGTATAGATTGCTGCATCGAGACCACTAGCATTGTTAGCATAACTTTGTTTAATGCACTACATTAAGAGTTATTGAATGTTTTTTATCATATGAAAATCATTTATGTTGCTTAGCCATAACAAGGATTGGGATAAAATAAAGTTCATACTCGATATTTAATAGTTACTAGAATTTACTAATTTTGCTTTTTATTATCCATTTTTTCCTTTATTGATATTTTAGAGACCTTAATGTTACAATGTTAGTACGATTCAATTGAAGCTCCCCTCAAAAGAGAATATTTTGTTTATTCATATGGTTCACTATAAATAATGAATAATAGTGATAGAAATAAACTAAAAACTAAAAAATAAAACAACAATAATAATAAATTGAAAATGTATCAATCAAACTCCACACTTTCCAACATATCAGGTTAGGACATCAGAGAACCAATTACAAGTTTAGTAGTTAATAAATTAATAACCTATATCAATTAGTGATTGCCTTGCTATTATGCCTAAGCGTACGCATAATATGTCTTCCTTCTCTTTTTTGCGAATTTGCAAGCTAACTTGTTTGGCAATTGGTTGGCCCGCGAGTTAAGTGAGCTAGGCTAAAAAAAGTTCGCTTTTGAGTGGGTTAAAATTTATGAACCCGATGTAAGCCCTAAAACTGTAAAATTGGATTTAATACATAAAGTTTAAAGCGATCGATTAAATAATCTGCTAAAAATATTAGTAAAAATAAACTTATAAGTTTGAATTTAGAAAAATAAGTAACAAAATAATAGAATATTATAATGTGAAATTTTAAGTACATTATTTGTTATTTATCAAAAATGCATAAAATGAATTCTTATAAGTAATAGGTTGCTATAGATAAATTATATCAATATTAAAAATCATAAAATAACATAAATAATATTTAGGAGTATCTACTTATACTCCATATGCATTTATATATGGGTGAAAATATGTGAAATTACCTATAATGCTAGAAAAATACTAAATAATTAAAGAAAATTATTTAAAAAATATTCAAAAATAAAGGAAAAATAAGAAAAAAAATCAAAGAAGTGGGGAATGATCTTAATTTGAGTCGTAACAGGTTAGGGAATAATGAAGAAATTTGGACCAATTAAATTAGCATAGTTAAAAGTCAATTTAGAAAAAATAAGATATTTGTCAAGTCAAAATTAATGCATCGAAAATTCCTAAGAGCCTTATAAATAGCCAAAATTTTTCAGAAGTTCGTTTGGGCAATTAGTAAAGTAGAAAAAATAGAGATGGTTGAAACAAGAGAGTTAGGGTTTAGTTTTCAAAAATTACAAAAATTCTATGTAGTTAAGGCAATCGAACCAAACCTACAAACCACCACCACTTGGAACCAAACCACCGTCGCCACCACCATACCCCACACCTACTATCTGGACCAGCCAATACCCCTTAAACTACCGTTGGTGGTTCGAAGTCCAAAAGTTTAGTGAGTCTTAAATTTAATTCGATTTTACGTAATTTATTAAAATTATTAATTTTATCTAGAAAATTACAAATTTTATTATTCTAATGTTTTATTGTATGTAGATTTAGAGAAAAATATTGATTAAGTATAATTAGATCTGTAAATATAGGATGCTTAATAAATCAAGTATGTTTTGAATTAAAAATAAATAGGATTAGGAGTGTAGTTTTTTACTCAAAATTTTTATATAGACCACTTAGGTGATATAGAATAGTACCACGAAACTCTTCTTCAGAAATTAATTTTTGAAATTTTTAAACAATTTTTAGGCCTTTAAAATATATATAATTAGAAATTTTTTGGGTTAATTAAAGATTAATGGAAAAATTACTAATTTAGTATATAATTAGGGATTTTAAGATATTGATATCTAATGTGATACGATAATTGTGATATTTAGGATGTTGGATGTGATTTTAAGGGTATTTGTAGCAAATATAGGTAATTTTGATAATATGTGAAATTGGAATGATGGTAAATATGAAATATTAAGTTAGATTGGATAATAATAATAATAATAATAATAATAATAATAATAATAATAATAATAATAATAATAATAATAATAATAATAATAATAATAATAATGCGTATTAAATTTGGTATGAAACTTAAATTTAGGTAATTATAAGAAAAATGTAAAAAATTTTTATATCAGGAGTAAATTAGGTGTATTAATAAGGATTTAAATGTACTGGGTATAATTAAATATTGATTTAGAACCAAAAGTAGTAATTAGGATACTCGAGTCTAATGTGATTAAATTCACATTAGTGTTCGAATTGTATTTTTATGATTTATATATAATACTCGTAATCAGAACTGATTTAAAACCTAAATTGGAATCGGATTCAGAAATTGAATCTATAATTAACTTAAAATGAATCGGTAGCAAATAATATGTATAAAGGAAGAATCGAGTTAAATTATAGCTTGGAGTATATATATATATCATCAAGATATAAATGAAAAAAACATATTTATATTATATGTTATAGGATATAGAGACGAGTCAACCTACGACAAGTGATTGAGCAAACTAAGGATATCGAGTAAGTTAGGTTTAATACTTCATCGTATTTTGGAGTATTATTTTATAGTACTCAGAGACTTTGAATTGTGTTTGATTGTGTTTATAAGTAATTATGTACGCATGTGCTTGAGTATCTAATTCCATGCTGATTTCTATGTTATATTTGGTGATTGATGTGAATAGAACAGTATGAAATTGTTTGATCACCCTAAACCATACTTAAGCATAACCGACTTAAATACCATAATTTGACATGCATTGCAACCCTTTAAGGAATAATTAGGATTCTCCAACCAAACACCGATATCTTTGAAAAAGATAACACTGGATAACATGATGATCTTTTGCTCATCCTTAGCTGAACTAAGTAACAGGAGAATAGGTCATGGTAAGGATAAGGGTATTGGTTTGAAGGATAGTTTTAGGAGGAGCCGTATCTCCATTGCATAAATTTGGGTTTAGTTATGAGCTGTTGCATTAATGAAAACTCTTTAATCTGGAGTAGAGCGGGTGAAATTACTTTGATTTCACAACGAATCGGACCAAGTTATGTGATGGCATTTGTTTGTTGTATTGCATGTAGTTAATTGCTTGATAATCCTAATTGTGTTTGTTATACTTTCATAAGTCTTCAACTTAACTTATTGAGTTATGGTTAATCATACCCATAGGAATTCTTTATAGGTTTTGACTTCTAATTATTATGCCACGATACAATTATTCAAAGGTTAGTTATCTTTTGAAGCTATGGGGGAATGAGGATTAATTGGCTAAATGATCAAGTTTATAAGGTCTTGTTAGTACCTCTAGGATTATGAACCGATATAAGATATGTATGTTAGTAGACTGTTGTAATATGTAGAATTTACTGGGAATTCTACAATGATGTGATTGTATGTGTGTGTATATATATATATATATATATATATATATATATATATGCAACTTAAGGTTTTAACTTTTATCTTAAATTTTAGCTAAAGTATTAATTGAATTGTTTACTTAAAGCGATAAGTCGTGGACGCTTTGTATAAATTACATCTATGATAGGTACTGTAAGTTCAGTTACTATCATAAGTTAGTTTATATAGCAGGATCGTTGTGACTCTGTGTCTTTGAAATGTAACACTTGACCCATGTTTTTTTGCAAGTTATACAGGTTGACCCCATAACCTGTCCCGTTTGCATAGCTCTATTCTTGCACATACATAAGACCCGACTCCTTGTAAGCTATATAGTCATATGTAACCATAGTGAAAAAAAAAGAGGAATCCCGAAAAGGTGAGCTAATGCTCAATACATGAGTACCAAAAACACATGTATGTGATAAACAACCACATAAGTCACGTGTATTTCATGTAAACATGTATGCAACCATCGATTTATTATCTTATTTAAGCTAATAAAGCATTACATAGGGATACTTATATCCATACACACTCTATATAGTATATAAGTATCTATAATACAATTATAAAGCTATTACCACTAACCCAGATACAATGGTGTTGGAACCGCCACAACTGGTCCCAACATTGATAAGTCACATCCTAAAATTTTCTTAGATCCTTTCGATACACAACTCTATTAGTGATATGACTACATGCTGATTAACAAGTGCCTTTATGGTTCTACCATCACCAAACCTTACGTCGAGCTATTTATAAGCAACAAATAAATCATTAACGGGATAATTATTAGTTTTTTTTTTCTTTTTTTGTTTATAGCTTAACAAGTATCATCAACAACATCGTTGCCCATACCTAGAATGTAATCTCAACTTAAACTAAACTACTATCTAATTTAACTCACGATTAACAAATATGACGTACATTTTACCTCAAATCTTACCTACTATTGCGTTTTACAAGGCTTACTAAGCTTTTACATTATAAACACGTAAGAAATTAGTTTAAACATAAATCAAAGTGTATTATCTAATTACATTAAATAAGATGGAAGCAAAAAAGATTTCGGATTATTACCGAGTGATCGCCATTTAGATGGTTTAACAATCGTTGTCCAAGTTGGAGTGCTCTAAGGTTGTCCCAATTGAGACTCCCTACTTTTGAGAAGGAAATAATTCTTTTTTTCTTAAATCATTCACACATGTAATGCAGGTGTATTATTCAATTCTTTTTTAGTATTATCCTTCATATCTTCTTTATCCATGAAGAGATTTCTTTCACAAACTCTTACTAAATTGCGGATCATCGAATTCTAGGATAAAAATAATTGGGCTTTCGAAAGGGGATTTCTTCTATATTACATTTGGTATATAAGAATAGATCAAAATAAAATCGTAATTCTGGATTTTATTCCATTTTCCTATATTTAGAGATATAATCTAAAGTTGGAATTGTCAATTCTATCATTAAGCAGAAATTCGATTTCACCTTTAAAGAGAGAAATTGCGATTCCATTTCACTCTCATTAATTGCAAGAACTTAAAATTACCTATTTAACATTTAAATAAATTATGACATGTAATAATTAGGTATATTTTTTACAATTAATAATATTTACACATTTAATATCATTCTATTCCATTTGATGGCAATTTCGAAATATTAGAAATAATTCATCATTTTAGTCTTCATTCCATTCCACTCCATTTCAAAGTATTGTTGCGTACTAAACGTGACATTACTAGTTTTAATTTACCTCCACCTTTCTTTGAAGATTGTCTTATTCATCTATGATGTTCTAAATAAGTTCATAATTATTAGCTTCATCTTTGTATATGCCAAAAAGGAAAATGTCTAAATGGAATCCCTGCTATGAAAAGAGAGAGAGAAATAGATACAGAGTATATTTTTTTTGCATATACAAAATAACGGCACAATTTTAACATTTACAAATGAAGATACTAATATATAAAACATAACTACAAAATAATACAGTGAAAACACCTTTAAAGGCAACTTTAACTATAATGACTTCGATGCAATGTTTTCACTTCGGTAGTGAAATAAATCCAATTCTAATGTCTTTAAGGTAATAATACTATGTTATGGTTTAAGGACTTGATTCCTTCATTTATCAAATCGTGTAGAAATTACATAATTTAACGCTTGGTTCTATAATTAACAATATATATATATATTATGTGTGTGTGTCAAAAAAACATTCTACTTAAGATTTATACCACAAAACTTTCATTCCTCTCTCATTCATTTAAAAAAAAATAATATATAATAATACATATAATTTTGATGATAACAATAGAAACAATAAAATAAGATAAAATCAGGATTGATGAAATGGTGTAGGTACCATTTAAGTCTAATGTTGGATATCAATGTTAATAGTGTAAAGAACGCAATGCATTTCCTAATATATGAATTTGCGATCGAATTGATCCATTAAAAAAAATGATTATACCATATAAAGCAAGACGGTAAACTTAAAAGAATTTGAAAATTTCAAAGAAACTAAATGGAAAAACATATAATATGGAAGGAAGTAAACACCATGGTTTAATAGCAAGTGAATGATTATAAATCCCAAAACTTCTATAAAACAAGCTTTCTCTTTATATCCTTTTATACTATTTTTTAAACACTTATCGCTTAAGCAAATATTGTATCTTTTTCTAGGGTAGGAAAGCTTGCTTTATATCAATCGTGATTTAGTATGTTGTAATTGTGTAATAGGGCATGCATTTTAGGCATGTCGAATTTGGTTTTCATCGTTGTTCATGAGTTTTAGTGGTTGTGACAGATTTTGTTATGGAATGAAACATGATGAATTAGGTGGTTTGCAAGATTCAGTAAGGGTTAAGGCTTTTGAGATTCAGATAGAAAGTTAACTCAAGATTGACAAAAGTATTGAAACATTCCTTCTTCTAATGCAAAATTGAAGACATAATATAAGTGAAGGAGGGAGTTTATGGTATCATGGGGATGTGGGATGAAGAAAGAAAATGACACTATAACTCACATTCGAATAAAGCAATTTTATATTAATGTCTTATTTATTTTTTACCAAATGCATTGATGTGTTGTTAAATCTATTTTGGAATCATATTTTTAAAATAATCAGAGTGGTGACTTCTTATTCTTTTATTATTAATAAGAGTGAAGGAATTTACATTAATGTCTTGTTCTTTTTCTTTACTATATGCATTAACATCTTGTTAAACTTGTTTTTAGTATAAAGAAAATAAGGAGGAGGTAAATGTCTTATAATTTTCTAGAATAAGTGGAGCCAAATAACTCCATCTTCCTTTGATATTAATTAAGACTAGTAAATGATGCACTAACAATGTGTGTGCCAATAATAATAATTTGAAAAAAAAAACATATAATGGATTTATTAATATTTTTTAATTTATTTTATCCCCGAAAATTATAGTTTGTTATTTCACATTGTAAGCAATTAATAACATTTCATTAAGTTGTAAATGCCTTTTTATTATTGATGACCAATATTGATATATTTATGATTATTATTTTACAAATGTCAATTTATATATCGTTAATCATAATAAAAAGGAAGGTAAATTATGGAAATTGAAATTATAAAAGGAAATTGTTTTTTTAATGGAGATTTTGAGGATTAATTATGGGATAATACCATTTCAGTTTGTACGGTTTTTTACCTTAATCATCTTGGCATATTGAAGATTTATTAAAACTATTAAGAATTTAGAGCCTTCTTGGTAAAAGTAAAAATCAAATAAGAAACCAATTCAACTATACTGAAAAAGTTACAAAAAGATAGTTGATTTCGCTTTAATATAGGATAATTGTGAATCAATTAACCATTTTTTCATTTAAAAAAATATATCAAAAAATTTTTTTAAATGAAAACAAAAGATCATTTTCAATTATTTTTTGTAATGACCCATAACTCAATTGAGTTTTTTTTTTTTTATACAAACAATGAAAAGTATATCGAACCAAATTTATGACATATAAATTTTGCAAGAGTATTGAGAAATGAAAGGTTGAGTTTATTGAAACGAGAGAAAGAGAGAGAGACAGTAGTATTGTCAAATCAGGTTGATTGTTATAGTTAAACCCGGTTTGGCCTAGCCCGGCTGCAAAGCCAGCTCAATTGAACCCTGGTCTAATCTCAATTGAATCGTGATTAAATAAAATTCCACCTTCGATCCTTTTATATGTTCGGGTTAACCACCCGAGATGAGTTTGACAATGTTTAAGAGAGAGAGATAATAAAAAGGGAATGCAAATAATTTCAAAATAAATAAATGGTGAACTATGAAAGTTAGAATTATAAAGAAAATTGCTTTTTTGGTGGAGGTTTTAGGGACTAATTGAGGAAAAATACCATTTTAGTGTGTATAATTATTTACCATAATAATCTTAACATGTTGAAGATCTATTAAAAACTATGAAGCGTTTTGGGGCTTTTTGATAAAACAAAATCAAATAAAGAAGACAATTCAACCATATCGAAAAAGATATCAAAAGATTGTTGGTTTCACTTTAATAATATAGATATAATAATGAACTAAAATAAGTAGAGTCAAATAATTCTCTATTCCTTCAATATTAATAGAAATAAAGCAATTTACATTAATGTCTTTTTTTTTTTAACTAAATACATTCATATCTTGTTAAATTTGTTTTTAGTATATAGAAAATGGGAATGGTGTAACTATCCTATCATATTCTAAAATAATTGAAGTCAAAATTATATGTCTTATATATCATATATTATAGTTCTACATATATAACTATATTATAATATATATAAGTGCATATTAGGTATAAATATATAAATTTAGTTACATATTTTGTAAGCAATATCAATTGTATATAACATATAGTTCTAAGTTTACATATATAACTATATTATAATATATATACATATATATATTATATATAAATTTATAAGTATTACTTATAACTATATTGTCATGTGCATAGATTATATATTTTACATTTAATATATCGTATATATGTATTATATATAGAAATTTTACACTTATATATCTATACAAGTTTTATATGTATATACATCATAGGTATATAGATCATATATCTTATATAATATATATAACTCTATTGTTATACGAATATATATTATATATATAAATGTTATATATATATATGCAAGTTTTATATGTATATAGATTATATCTTATATATCATATATAGGTCTATATATATAACTATATTACAATGTATATAAGTACAAATTAGGTATAAATATATAAATTTTATTTACAAATTTTGGTAATAACAATATCAATTGTACATAATATATAGTTCTATATATACATATATAACTATATTATAATGTATATAAATATATATTGTATATAAATTTACAAATGTTAACATATAAATATATAAATATTACTTATATGTTATAACTATATTCTTATGTGTATAGATTATATGTTTTAGATTTAACCTATTGTTCTATATATAGAATTATATTGTAATATATAAATTAGGCGTAAGCATACAAATGTTGTTTATATAATTGTAATAGCAATACGGTTTATGAAATACCTTAATTAAAGTAAAAATAGTAATTAAATTATAAAATTTATATAGGTTGTATCGATAGAAACCATGTTCTAATAGGAAAATTTTCAATTTATAAATCTTAGTTTAATTTCATACTCATTATAAAATATATCATATAGTATAGAAGTCTAAATTAAGTTTATGATTTTATGATTCTAAAACCTTTATTTTATATACAATTAATATTTTATCAATACTACTTATTTTTCTAAATACTATATATTCTTATTTTAATTAACTCTTTAATTTTTTATTTTAAATATAATCCCACCCTACATTTTAAAAAGTTCTTGAGCGATCCAAACTTAACCCCAAATCCTACCCCCATTTAATCCTTCTATCTCTCTGCAGTCGCAATTTGCAATTTCTATTTCTCTCTCCTCCCCCTCCTTCTCGTCAATCCCTCCAATTCCCTTTTCCTTTCTTCTCTCGACAAATGGACCCCCCTTAGTTCCCTGTATTTTCCTCTCATCCCCCTTATTCGTTTTTCCCTAATTCTTTCCTAACCCCAACCCTAATTCCCACATGTCAGATTTCATCCCCACTATCCAATCCCGCCGACCCTCATTCCCTCTCGCCATCTATTCTTTTCTTCAGACCCCCATTTCATCCCCCACAATATTTTTTGCCAGCATTGTTAATTGGACTCCAACACCCCAATCTCCCTTTCGCTGTCTTAATTCCTCAACCGGGCCATACCCTGATTTCTACTTGAAATTCTCTCGCCGATTTCATTTCATTTCACCGGACAACTTTCCGCAATTAAATTCCACGCATTTTGAGCTTTTTCTAGTAATTAGCATTGGTCGATTATTTGGGTATGTTATTAAATAAATTATAATTTCTATATTTTTTATAGATTTATTTTTGACATTAACCTAGTGTTCATTTAGTGTTTTGGACTCGATTTTATTCCATGAGTGGTTTCGATTCCATTTTTAGTATCACGTGAGTATTTTATTACTTTTATTTTTTGATATCATAATGAAAAGTAATTATATGAATACTTGATTTCTATTATAATCGTTTTATTTTTTATAATCGCTGTGTTAGTTTACATAAGAATTGTTATTATCCTTTATGTGATGCTATCGAATCATGTGTATACATAAATTTATAGCGTAAGATTTTTATTTTTTATTATACTTGATATTAGGTCATTATTTTCTTACTGATTATAAAATTATATTAATGCTCATATTTTATATGTAAGTTTCAAGTGTTGATTTAGATTATAAGATACTATTTTATTATTATTTTGTCTCATTATTAATATCGATGGCATTATAATTTAAATATTTTTATTATGATAGTATTATGACTATCTAATTATATTATTTGTATGGTATGTTTGTTTTGGGATTTCGACTATTAATATGTCCTTTCTTAAGTATTTCTACCAACTATAATATTTTCTGACTAAGTATATATTTCTTTATTTCTATATTAATTAGTAAAATTATATATTTTGACAATCTTATCATGTGTCCTCTTGATATTTTCTTATATATTTATATATAGTACTTTACAATTTAAAGTAAATAAATGATATTATATAGAAATGTGAATTTTTTGCTTAATCATATTACGTATTATATCTATTCTGAACTTATGATTTAATTCGACTAATTTCTTTCGGGGCCTTAATAGGATAATTTATAGTATAACTTAGTTACCGAATGTTTGAAAGTTAATGTGTATGCTTGTTTTTCAAATAGATTCGTGGTGTTGGTTAAATTTTCTTGTTGAGGTATGAGTTTTTGTTTTTGGTTGTGAGTTTAGAGTTTAGTTAGCAGTTGTGGAGCAATTCTAGGTACGTGATGATTATTTATATAGTTGTACTTAATTTGCTTGCTTTAGAGGCCCATAATAACAGATTCTTAAAGGAGCTTGATTATGTACGGGGATTCCTTAGTGGACTATCATACATGATAACAGGGTTAGAATATTAGGTTTCTATACTTTGGACTTTAGGCGTGAAAGATTTAAAGGAAAACTTATATCATATCCATCTATGTGTGTATACAAAAATCAAGTGTGATGGGGTTAAGAATGCACATTTTCTATTTGTTAGCTTAATGTAAAGATAATCAAATTGCTATTTGTTATTATTCTGTTGTATTTATATTTTATGCATATGAATGACTTGAGCTTAGCATTTATATGTGTTTTATTGATTTTATATGCTTAATGCCTATAATACCCTTAAGGTTGTTAAGGGTTCCTATAAAGACTTTGTAAACCAATAAAAAAACCTTGGTTCGTCTTTTAGTTTGGTGCATTATATCCAAATCTAAGAATCATCCATATCCTTTTTATTTTATTTGGCTTCGTCAATTTTTTTTTAGAAAATTCATAAAAATATTTCCTTTCTTCATTTTAAACTCGATTCCTCAAAAAACTCAAATCTTTATTAGTTACGCGAATCTTGATCATATCAATGTGACCATCAAGAAAATGTGAGATTGTTAACAACTTACTAATAGTGTGAAACCATCATTTTATCTTTTCTTGGTAGATTAGTTTTGTAAAAGATATCCTTATCATGTTATTTTTTTCCAATCTTAATGACTTTTTTAACATTGTACTCCAAAAACTTTTTTGCAATCTTAGTTGTTTTTATTACTTTTCAGTGAGTTAGCTTTTGGTGTCCAAATGTAGAAGGATCCTATGACATTATTTTGTTGAAAATAAGTTTCGTTTCTTCTTGGCTTGTTGGTATTTGTTGTTAAAGAAGATGATAGTTAGGTTTGAACAACAATTGTCCATTAGATTACCTGAAATAAATATATCAAAAAATTAATAGGGTCTCAAAAGTAGAAATTTTTTAGTCAATAATTTGTGGTACATTTGTTTTGTTGGAGTTGGATGAGGTATGAATAAAATTATAATTCCTAATGAATGAAATAACAAAGTAATAATTATTATTACTTTTTTTAGATTAGTAATACATAAGGAACATATCAAATATTATTATTATAATACTATCTATTACAAGGTTTATTGAGTATATATGGAAATGTGTTAGAAAAGATTAAGAAATGTATATTCTTTTGGTCATGCATATGCATGGAACAATTGATTTGCAAACTAAATACAACATTGGCTTTATGTAAGAAAAAATAGTTATTCTATTCAATTTGTATGATGTATGCTATTAATTAGAATAAAAAATTCACATCAAGATTGTTTTACATTAAATAATCTATATTTTGGGGGTTAAATTGAAGGCAACAATAGGTTCTCTAATTTGTTAAGATCAACACAACCAAGTTTCGACACCTACAATATTTATTGTTAGTTACACCTACATTTATTTGGTAGTAATGAGTTCTCTCATTAGTTAACTCCTAACTTAAGCTTGTTTTTCATTTTTACCTTATTAATATGCTTCTCTTATATGATGAGTATATATCTTACTATTTTTTTTTTTTTTTGCATTTTCCTTATGTTTGAGGCTCTATAAAATTCGACCATTGTTTGTTACTCGTATTCTCTTTTATTGCATATTAAGCTTGCTCTTAGTGAGCTTGATCAAATAATATATGCAGTAAAGTAACTTTCTAGTAATAAAAGCACAAATTAGTTGCACCATTCTTTTTTAGCTTTTTTTTGTCAAAGGTTTATTGTATTTAGTTTGTCCATCAACTTTAGATATTTGATCTAAAAATTCAATCTTTTGAATTCCTACTAATATGAATTGGTTACTTTAACTAAACATTTAGCTAAACTTTAAAAGTTTTGACGCTCAATTAGTTTTTTTCTCTCAAAATTAATCTAATTTAATCTTATGGACAATTGTTATGCAAACCCTAGTTATTCATCTTCTTTTACATTAATTGAAACTAAAGCTAAGAAGAAACGAAACACATTCTCAACTACATTAGAGAACCTACATATAGAGGAAACAATAAAGTTTGGGTATTGAAAAATTTTCATAAAAGGATATTAATCTAAATGGGTATAGAGATGTGAGTCAAAATCTTCACTGAAAGCATATATTTGAAAAGAATCAAATCCAGAAAGAAGAAGAACAAGATGATGATGATGATGGAGATGATACATCAGAACCTTACCGTACGGTGTTGATGTCAAGTATATGTGTCATCATGTGTCAAACTTCGATTGGATTGGAGTGATGATCAAGCTAATAGACGTGATATGTTTTAGGTAGCAACGTTAATAATCAAACTTCCAATTGAATGCTGTATTTTTTTCAATAATCAAGTAATGGGTTGAATTTTTGCATAATGAGTAGTATGTGCAGCATCATTTTTCTTTTCATAATTTATTAATTCTTAACATATGTATAAGAAGTAATTGCAAATTAGTATATATATTTTCTCTATTTAGTAAAAAAAAATGTTTTCTCTAATAAGTTAATCTCTCTCTTTCTCTCTCGAGGTAAAAAACGGTATGATTTCAATTTATATAGTTATACACGTTAGTATTGTTTTATCATTAGACTATGCTCACTAAATAGGAATCGTAGTATATGCTATAAGACATTGGATTTTAAAGATAAAAATAAAAGAGAGCTAAGTTTGAGTCATTGCTTTCGTATTGAATGGTTGTTTTGTATTTATAGAAAAATATATATGTTTGGCGATTTTATTAATCTCTATATGCATATATTTGCACCAAATGCTAGTAAAAGGAGATGGGTTTGTTGGCTTCTTACAACCACCCTAGTTTTATATATTTTTTTTATTGATTATAGAAAGGTTAAAATTTCTTTAAATGGTGGTAATTACTATTAGAATTTTGATCACATCTGAATACTAAGATTCCTAATCAAAATTCTAGATCCACCATTATTTTGCATGCTTTATATATATAGGTGAAAAATCTTTTGTCTTTTATGACTTTTTTAAGCTTTTGTAGGTTGTAAATTTTGTTTTACCTTTTAGCTATTTGCAGTTTTTTTATTTTCTTTAAGGTTATACATAGCTTCGCAATACTAATACATTTTGATCATGGATAATTATTTTCACAGACACCTTCTTTTTATAAAACTAATGCTACTTGTAGAATAATTGCAACAATTAGGTAACTTACTACAAATTAACACAACTCATGGTATGTAATTATACTATCATAATTTAAAGAGTTACAAAATAGATTTTTTTTTTTAACTTTCATCATTTGTGACTTTTCAGTAACTATTGTAATACCTTTAGAATGTGTAACTTTTAATATTATTAACCTCACCTTTTCATTATTTATATCTTTAAGAGATTCTAAGATACTGTTCTCTATTTTGAGGAAAACAATCTCGTTCTCTATCCCACCATTTATTTTCAGTAACTATTGTAATACCTTTAGAATGTGTAACTTTTAATATTATTAACCTCACCTTTTCATTATTTATATCTTTAAGAGATTCTAAGATACTGTTCTCTATTTTGAGGAAAACAATCTCGTTCTCTATCCCACCATTTATTTTCAGTAACTATTGTAATACCTTTAGAATGTGTAACTTTTAATATTATTAACCTCACCTTTTCATTATTTATATCTTTAAGAGATTCTAAGATACTGTTCTCTATTTTGAGGAAAACAATCTCGTTCTCTATCCCACCATTTATTTTCAATTTTTAAAATCTAGTTTGTTTAATAGTTTAAATTTAAAGGTTTATAAATCAATGATGAAATAAATAGCGAGATCGGTTTTGTAAAAGACAAGACGGGATGAGTTTCCTAAAAAACAAGATAGGATCGTAGAAAAATCCATATCTTTCGATTATTCTTTTCTATCAACAATGTAATCAAGAAACGCATGAATAATTAGGATGGTAATTTTTATTAACAAGTTGTGTCTTATATCCAGTATAAATAAACTCATATTTGAAAACCTTTAATGAATAACACCGCCCAACCATCTATTAATCTTGTTAAAGAACCCAAACTCATAATTCAAACAGTCTATAACAGGTTCCCTATTCGAGTAAAGCCCATTGGTTCTTTTAAAAAAAATCTAAAATAAATCATGGCATCAAGCATATTAAAAAGATCACAAGGGAATCGAAGTCTTAAAATTCAAGTCTACATAAAACGTAATTCCATTCGTAAATTCAAGCAATTACGGTTCAATAAAGTTCATAACAAGGTAAAGTTTGATTAAACATGCCAGATGAAATCATCTATTAGCACACATCATACCATGCATTATAATGAATTTTGGCTAAATTAGATACCGGTGCCAAAAGCATAATTTAATCCATTAGTCCTTCCAAAGGGATCGCCAAAAGGTCTTCCCAAAATTTTACATATATACATAATAATAATAATAATAATAATAATAATAATAATAATAATAATAATAATAATAATAATAATAATAATGTTTTAAAGATTAATGAAAAATTGTATATCATTTTATTATCTTTTTCTTGCATTTCCATATCAAAGGATTATCGGATTCAGTATCATGTAAATTGTCTAAATCACTCACCTCTTGCAGAAAATTAAATTTATATTTGTAGCCAAATAACTCCCTATTCCTTTAATTGACTTTATAAAATTCAATTTCGTGAAAATGGTACTTGCCGAATAAAATATTCAGTGGTCCTAGCGAGTTTTCCTGAAAGATCTAAAGCCATCCCTCAACTTTATATTTTTAACTTGCACGTAAAGGCATATGCAGAAAGGGATGACACCTCTGCCAAAGGATCTCTTCCCATGACACATTCACATGGAATATCATAGGAAACCTTCTCCTCCAGTCCTCCTTTCCTTAATTCACTGCACTGCACAATTTTCTTTTCTTTTTCTTTTTTTTTTAAAGATAATAAATAAACGATGAAAAATATCAAATAGTATTTTAACGTTTTTTTTAGAAGAAAAGTTTTACATTTTTAGCCATTTATCTTTCCTATAAAATATATAATAAATGACTTCAACTTTATACATTTTTAAGGTGAATCACAAACGACACTAAACTTCTACACTGCTATACTTGTACCCCATCAAAAATGTTAACACCACAAAAACTTTCCTCCAGTACATTACCAACTCGATCTTTGATAATATAATAAAACTATGATAATTATTTCGAGTTGCTTTATTATCTGATCCGAGACGTATTTATTGATGAAATATTAATTATGTCAAGAAAATCTCGAATCAAATGATGACTCGATCTAACGAAATACTCACTAGCATATATTTATGTAATAAGTAGATTTGATATTTGCATTGAAGGAAAATCTTTCTATTGTGTTAATATTTTTGAAGGGGTATCGACTTATATAGTATTATAAATATTCAACTTTTATTATTATTATTATTTTCAATAGTTTTCAAGGAACGTTGTTTTAATTTGTCCTATTTTATTGCACAATTTTAAAGAAGTGTTTGCCACACTCCATAGAGATTAAAAAAAGAAAAAAAAAAAAAATTTCCGTAGATCATTTGATACGGTATATCAGCTGAATGTTCAAGCATCATTTCCCATTTCCAATTATCGATTCCTCCAGTATCAGATTCTGCAAAATATTCCTTGAGACATCTTCCAACATGGCCAACATAATTAATTGCTGAAGTACTCAAAGAAAGATGCTTAAGATCTCCAATTAATCAATATTTAATGTACTTAAGCATTGGTTATCATTCCTTTCCACCAATCAAAACCTTAAACAAAACCCACTTAACTTTAATACTGACTTTTGCATCGTTGGCCCTTCCATAAGCACATCATATAAAGAAGCCCAATGTACGGATTAATTATCCTAATCATGGGACAAATCAAAATGGTACAACGTTTTTCTAGTCTCTTCATATTTTTCTTTCTTTATTTATATCTTTTTTAAGGATTCGGACTCAAACAATAACCGTAACATTTTGTCACAATATTTAAACATAATCAGTACACGCGTTCACTATTTGTTTCAAGGAATAATACAATACGGACTTAGATGTAAAGTGGTCCTATTAATAATATTTGCATGTTGGAGATTGGACATTAGTTTTATTGATAATGGAATAGTTTCTGGCGGCTAAAGGTGAATCTTAGCTTTTAATAATTGGTGCGCAAACTTTTTCGTTATTACAACATTTATTTTTTAGGAGAAATTGTAAATACATGATTCTATATTTTATTTCATATGTATTTAATTTGTTATTCTTTAAAATTATGCATTACATCTCCAAATCTAAGAGGGGGGAAAAAGTGCGTTTAGTTCGACATTACCATTTGGCCCATTACTTCTTGTTGTTTTTTCTTTTTTTAAATATTAGTATTATTCCATAATTTTATCTAAAAGTAAAATAGTAGAATATGGTTTAAAAGCAGGTTTTCTAATTATCTAGGAGTTCTAATACTTAATTTCAAAGATCCGAATGGCAAATCATATTGAAAACAAAAGGGGAGCATACTAACCTTTTTATCTTATTTTCAATTAAAAAATCTAGTCGGCTTTCATGAAAAAAATCTCATATTTGTAAAATTCATTGCAATTTTCACGAAAGACAAGGATCTCTATGAAAATGTAAAACTAATTTGTTTTTTTCTTTTTTCCCTAACAAATACATGCACCAAGCATATTTTAGAATAGTGATCAAATGCGATGGATTTTTATAAAGAATATAACCTATACTGTCCGATAAAAAACTCATCAAGTATTTTTTTTATAAGAATTTAGGATATGATTCGAAATTTTATAGGATTTAAGGTTGAGTTTTGAGATAATAAAAATATATTAGTAAAATTATTTTCTTTTAATCTATGCACTATTTACGTCCTATACTTATGCTTCATTATGCAATATATTTCATTTTTGAACTCCATTTGCGTATAGCTCAGTAAATGTAGCCATAACCTTGCCTGATTACTTTCTGTGCCACTCTCTTCTTCATCTTTTTTGAGTCCTAAGACAAATAACTCTTTATAGGGTCGTCTGAATGCTATAAATCTTGCTTTTATAGGATCAAGAACACTGTAAGAATGGGTTTTGACCATGAAAAATAACATTCTACAGAGTTTTTACAAGGTTTTAAAAGATACCATACTTTATAAGGGTGGGTTTGGATTTTATAAAATCCATTATGTACCCCTCCTATTGCATCTCCATTTTGGAACATAACATATAAAAGAAATCATTCATTCCTTTACATTTTTGCTTCTTTTTTTTTTTTTTTTTGAGAGAGGCTTTAATATAGGCACCACTTGGGAGCCTAAAGCGAAAACCCACGACATTGAAAAAGAAACAATGCAACCATCTGAGAAAATCTAACTCCACTTTACAGCAACCAAAGGAATAATGTGTCCAAGTTTTTTTTTTTTTCCATGAAATAATATAACCCACCAGTTGGATTGGAGCACTCAACTAAATCGGACAACTTTATTAGGCAAAATGACCAAACCCTAGAGTCATCCGTTAAAAGTCGAGAAAAACTTTGTTTTTGGCTTCCCAACCAACACCAATACCATAATATCTTCTCTGCACTTTTGCCCTGTGTCCAAGTGGGTTATCCTAGCCGCTTCAGGCATTAATGGTTCGGTGCTGTTTGGACAAAATAAGACAGCTCACTCTAATAAGTGATGCTTTTTTATAAAATTTAATTATAATTTTACAGATAATTCTTACTTAAAATTTGCCTTTTTTTTTTCTCTCTCATTTTTTTTTTTTCTGGGTTTTGTTGAATCATTGCGGTTCTTCTTTAGTCCTCCTCGATGATTGGATGCTTCTTTATTTTTTGTCCGTCGATTTAATAAACTAATAAGTTACAAAGATTTTGGAGGGATATATATATATATAGATATACATAAAGAAGGAAGATAGCGTAAGTAAATTAAATTAAGGGACATAGGCATCTTCTAAGTAAATAGATGTATTAAAAGAATATTTTTTAGTCTAGATAGAAATTAGTCATCAGGCACAAAGGTAAAAAGGAACTTGACTGCTATATCTAGGATTTTTTTACGACCTTGTTTTTGTTTTCTATGGATTTGGGACCGTAATCCATCTCATATTTTATTTATATTCATTTAAATATAAACTTTTGAATAAATTATAAATTCAATTACTTAAATTTTAAAATATGAAGATGAATAGTTGGATGAAGGACAAAAATAATCTTATAAAATATGGTGAATGAGATCATAAAATCTCCTTTATATCTACTTATAAAATATAGAAATTTCGCCTAGAAGAAGATGAAGCAAATATTTAAAATTTTAAATATTTCAAGCTCTTGTAACCCAATAATACGAATATCGATCTTCTTTTAATAGAACACATTATATTTGATTCCCCACCTTAACATTGTAATAGTAGTTCTAAATATATATATATATATATATACTAGCAGTATATGTACTTGCGTTTTGTGTGTAAAATATGTAAAATAAAGAGAGAGAGAGATGTAGAAGAGATTAGTAGGAGAGTATGGAAAAGTTGGAAAGAGAAAAGAGGGATATAGGCTTATTAGTGAAAGAGTAGAAAAAATTAAAGAGAGTAAAAAAATGAAGAGTGAGAAAAAAAAGTAAATAGATATATTTATCAATTATTTATAATTTTAATGGTTTATTTTATTGTTAGTTTTTTTATTAAATAATAGTAAATAGAGAGTAAATATATAATTTTAAGAAAAATGGTTACTTAAGATCTTATTTGTTTTAATAATATAAATATATATGCACACATGGATTAAGGTGCAAATTAGCAATTATTTTAAAGAATTCCATCTATACATTAATTACGAAAGTTGAAAGTTCAACTACTTGGGAATATAAAGAAAAAAAGATAAAACTACTTGCGTATACACGAACAATATTAGTGAATTCTGATGATCTAACTGAGTATATATGTGCAACTTGTACTTGAGTACCCAAAAGGTGTTGTTGGTTTAGATTATTAAAAATTAAGGTTCACGGTTGTCCAAATATTATATATATAGTTTTTGTGATATCGTGACTGCAAAATATTATTATTATAAAAAGATACACCAAGAAATCGTATCATGTCGATTGAGAAAGATGATGGTTGGGTCTTGAAATAGCCAGATCTTGTCTATCATGTCCTGGCATCTGTTTTTCTTTCTTTCTCTGGAATTCATGATTTGGAAATTTGTACAAGAAATAGAGAGAGAGAGAGAGAGAGTTAAAGATAAACTCAAATCCATAAATGCACAGATAAATGCATTCCCATCCCCCTCCATTTCTCATTCAATATAAGGATGAATAGGAGATAGCTTCAAGCATAAATTAACGTAGTCCAAAGCCAACTTGGTTCTTGTCTTTATTGAAAAGAGAGAATATATATATATATATATATACACCTGTGTATGCATAGATACTAGAGGTGCAAAGGAGTGTCTTTCTAAAAAGTTGTGAAATTTATATAATGCAACACATCATCTATAAGATATGTTGTTTATAATGTAAGTTTCTGAAAATTTATTTCAAATTATATATTTGTAAGAAATATCTTTCAGACTAAACAAAAAGGATTTTTATGAAGGTTTTGTAACCTCCATACGACAAATTGCAACCTTTGCATGACTTAATAGAAATAACATAATACTTAACACATGACTTACATTTCCATGATTCAAAGAGATGCCATTCTTTTTAAATAATAAGTATGTCATTTTATATTGGAGAGAATTTATAGTTCTATCCTCTATCTTACCATTAATTTTAAAATCTAAATTATTAAATTTAAAATTTATTCAATAGCTTAGATTTAAAAAAGTTTAAATCAAGAGCGAGGTAAGTAGCAGTATCGATCTCATAAAAAATAAAAACGAGACCAAATAAAATTTTTTTATATAGATATGAAAAATACCACAAACGGTCATGTAAATCAAACATATATATATATATATGTAACTTTTTGTTTTACTGGTTATGTATTTATGTTAATTAAATAATAATATTTACACCATATTTATAACAATCAATATATATGCATTATTAAAATAATAATTATAATAGTTTTTAAGTAAATTGTTAATTTTTTAAAATATTATATATTTTAAAATAAATTCCGTAGATAAAGCATCATTTAAACTAGTTTTGGAAAATATTAATCAGGGTGATAATGTCTAAAACAATAATTGGAGTTTTAATATTATATCTGATTGACTTTTACTTATTAAACTTCATACCTAAACTTTGAAGTTAATAAATATTATATCTAATTAGCTTTAGATGGGAAAATGAAAAAAAAAAAAAAACACCAGAAGAGCAATCGAAATGGAATACATATGAAGGAAAAGAATATAAGGAGAAAGGATTAGAAGGTATTTGATAGTTTTCATTGCCTTTGTGTAACGGAACGGAAAGAAGAAAAATAAAAGAAATTTCAATGACTACTAAAAAGAAAAAATGGAGTCAAGTATAAAATTTCAAATATACCCATGAAAAAAAGAAAGAAAGAAAGAAGAGACTGCAAGTAAAAGAGGGATAGATTTGGAACTACAATTCAAATTCCATTTTTCCTCTCCTTTCTCTCCTTTTTTATGTGAAGCCTAATGAAAAAATTCCTCCCCCGTTACTTCCCTCTTTAGTTCCTTGTAAACAAAAAAAAAAAATGGAATTATACGATTTTTTCCTCCCATTCTTTCTTCTACCTCTCCCTCTTTCCAAACACAGCACAAAAGGTTGAAATACTAAATCTTAACAATGTGGCAAGCAAGGGAAAAATATAAGCATTATTTTAGGGAGTTACTCGCTGGGAAAATCAAAATAATATATAATATATATAACTAAAGCCTCGTATATAGAGAGAAAATATATACAAATATATATACACAACTAGAAAAGGATAGCCATGACATGACCATCACGATCCATCACCCGACTAGAATTTTCCATGCCAGTGGCAGCACTTAATTAAGAACGCCCTCTGCTTAGCTGTTCATTCATAGCCTTCTATGCCCATAACACTTTGTCTCCTCTCCAAAACTTAAAAAGAGCTTCAAAAAAAAAAAAAAAAAGAAAGAAAAAAAGTGCACATCTCAATCAATCAGTCACACATTATATACTCTATCCACAACACTATTAAAACACACCTTTTCCTTTTTCTTTCCTCTTTTTTCTTTTTTTTTTTTTTTAAAGGGAAAGGAAGTTAAAAATAGTTGTTACAATTATAGTACTAACTAACTAGTACAAACAAGGGTTCAGAAACAAACATGAAGATCCAGTGTGATGTGTGTGATAAAGAAGAGGCCACTGTGTTTTGTTCTGCTGATGAAGCCTCTCTTTGTGATGACTGTGATAGGAGAGTACACCATGCTAATAAACTTGCTGGCAAACATAATAGATATTCTCTTCTTCATCCTACTTTCAAGGAATCACCCCTATGTGACATCTGTCAGGTACAGCTTCATCCCCACACCCCCCCCCCCCCCCCCCCCCCCCCCCAAATTTCCTTACTCTTTCTTTACCATCCTTGGAAATAAAACAGAAACATGAGGGGTTTGCATTTACTTTTATATTTTCCTAGAATTGAGCTTTCCCAGAAACATTATTCTTGAATTCAGATTTGAATTTTCGCCCTAAAACCTCCTTTTTTTTTTCTTTTTCTTTTTTAATGAATTTGTTGGGATAATTGTCCTGGTGATTGCTTTTCATTGATATGCTTTCAGTTTTTTTTTTTTTTTAATTTTTTAATTTTTTCCTTGATTTCAGAAGAGGCGTGCATTGTTGTTCTGTCAAGAAGATAGAGCGATTTTATGCAGAGACTGCGACCTCCCAATACACAAATCCAATGAACACACGGAGAAGCACAACAGGTTTCTTCTAACAGGTGTAAAACTCTCTGCTTCTTCCTCGTCTTTTCATGCTTCTTCATCATCATCTAGTGGCTTCAATCCCATGCTCGATTCAACGTTACAAAGTCCTCATCAATCCTCATCGGTAAAAAAACCAAACTCATCCTCGTACGAATTCCTAAGTCCCGCCTCAGTAGTAGTAAACAGGACATTTCCAACATCAGATGCTTACCGAGATGATAACCCTAACACCAGCGAAACCGGATCGATCTCCGCGGGCAGCATATCGGAGTACTTAATGCAAACATTACCCGGTTGGCGTGTCGATGAATTCCTAGATCCATCCTCCGTTGCATCCGATGGTTACTGTAAGGTTTGCAAAACACCCTGCCTCAAAAGAAATTGCATATAATAGATAGCCTTTGTTTTCTCTCTCCCTCTGCAATTTTGCCAATTTTTGCTTATTGTTTGTTGTCCAGATGGTTGATCATATGTTGCCAATCATGGAACGCGATTTCGGGAGCGATTCGAGCTCGTCTGCCTCGAAAAGTTTCGCTCCCTATGTTCCCCAGGCTCCTCCTCAACATTCACACCTTCCTAATTATCTTCCTCAAGGTCAAGTTTTCGATGGTGCAGATTGGCCCGGAAAGGTTAAGAATGCAAAATCTAGCAGGAAAAGGAGTGATGGCAGCTTCTTCTATGGATCCTCCTCCTCATATCCGCAATCTTCCCATCAATTTCAAACTTATAGATTGTAGTTTGAAATTGAAAGTTATTTCATCTTTTATGGAAAAAGAAAAAAGAAAAAAGAAAAAAAAAAATATATATATATATATATATTGTGGAGTACTTTCTTTTATTTTTTGCTTGTGCCAAAAGTTCAGTTTCTAATAGATTCATGCTCTTTTCACAAGTTTTTGTCATTGTGCTTCATGGAAAACGAGAAAAACCCAAGAAACACAGTAACTTTTTTTGTGTCCATTTTGCCATTTTCTTCCCCATCTTTTTTGTTGTATCTACTAGCGGGACGGCGGTGGTTCACCCTGTGGTGGATTTCAGCAACCGGATTTCATGGCATCTTAAGATTGAAATTTATTAAAGACATGGTTCTACAAACCTCCAAAGAAGAAAAAAAAAAAAAAAAAAAAGAGGTTATGACCTTATTTTTTGAGCCACCGTCTACAAATGCGAGAAATTTTACTATTTTATTCTTTATTTGGATAAAATTAATCTAATTTTTTTTTTACTATCAATTTAATATCTATCATATTTGAACGGTTAAAAATATAATTAGTTCAATAATTTAAATTCGGTGAATATTAAATTAAAAATTGTTATAATAGCAGAATTAATATTTAATGATTTAAATTTAATAGATATTATATTAAAAATTATTATAAAAGCATAATCTATTACTAAAAAATATGACTGAGATTATAAAAAAATCTTTTTAAATATATATCTTTCAAAATCAAAGTCTAAAACAAGTAAACAAATCTACAAGTGAAGTACAAACCCGTATAAAGAGAAAGTAGTATGGATTCACGTTGTGTTTGAATCGGTAGAAACGGAAGGAAATAATTGGTTTAGCAACTTAAATAGACAGAGTAAACAAGTAGACAAGAAAATAAATGGATGATAATAGTTTTACCTTTTAACTCTACTTTCTTTCTCTCCAATTTTAGAGAAAAATGAGCATTAGTCGGAAATTATAAAAATATCTATTTATAACACAGTTCATAAAAATAAAAATAGGGATAATTTTGTATTATATTAACTCTATTTCCACTCATTTCATTTGTAAGTTACCAAACATAAAATTAAAATCACATTTCATTTTATTTCCAACTTTTTTTTTTCCTTTTCACTCATTACTGCTAATTTCTCTTCTAAAAAAAAAAATAGCCAAACATAATGTAAAGTGTGATACTTATATTCAAGGGAGCTATTGAGGTCTCTGTTAGGTTACGGCGGTAGACTTCTGGCATTACTTTGACCATGGTGAATTTGCATACGAACACCATGGCGTTGGCATCTTTTAATGAGTTTTTGGTTGAAATGGTGGGCAAAATGGATATCGTGGATGTGGGTTTATTAGAAGATGATAATGATAGAGTGTGATGTTATGTGTATAAAGACATGACGTATCTTTTATTCTTGAAAACCAGACAAAAAGAACAACTGATTAGGAGTTGCAGCTTTACAAGCTTTTCCATCTTCTGGCTACCAAACACTAACCGTTTACTGCCTTCTCCAACTCTGTAAGCAATACCCCCACGACCAATAGTTGGGAGCTCTCAGTCTTTTTTTCTTTGTTTTTTTTAATGGATTTCTGGTTCAACCAAACGATCAAATCGTATAAGTCAATGACTGTTGTGTTCACAACGATCAAAAGGTTGAGCTTTTGCTTTCAAATAAATAACAAGATGTCAGATTCAAGAAATGCCTGCTAATGTTTATTGAATTAAAACGTATTAACCTTTTAAAAAAATTATATAATTATAAATTATATAAAAAAAATTATCAAAATATCAATATTATATCGTATTACATGATATTAGTATTTATATTAAAATGCAAAATAGCATGTTGCAATCAATATTAATATCGTGTTTTTAAGTTGTAATATATATATATATATATATATATATAACTTATGTTGCGATGTGATATAGTATTAGTATTTTGATAATAATTTTTATATAATTTTGTAATTACATAATATTTATTAATTTTGATGATAAATACATAATTTTCTCCTTAAAATACATATGATACGTATGATGCTGAACTTAACATGATGGGCACAAATATATATAGAATATGACTTTATATTTATTCAAAAGATTGTTAATACAACTAAGTCATGGGATATTCATAGTCCTAAAACTCTAAAAGTAAGTGAGAAAATTAAATAAACCTTAAATCCCACAAAATTAGGAATCAAATAAAGTGAATTTTCCTGAACCATCAGGAAAATCTTTCCAGTTAGACATCTTACTAAAGCATGCAAATTTAACTTTATCAAAGCATGAAGTTGTTTGCATTAAACCATAGTTGACTTAACTTAATCTTTATCAACATATTATAAACTCCGCAACTCTTTATATCTGAAAAGTTGTAACTTTCAAAGTTAAACCTCCTCTAACTCAAAAATCAAAAGTAGTTGTAGCTTTTGATGGCTTCTTATCTGCTTCTGGTTTCTCTTGATTCCAACACTTGGTGCTTCTAACTCGATTTTTCTTTTACTTCTAACTACGTAAATATTTCCTTTTGATATCATCCCATGCATGGGATGCGAATACCGTCCTGGTTTTTATTACAAATAGTAAATCTGATCCCAAAAAGTTGGCCCATATATTCGCAATGGGCCTACAAAAAAAATCTTATAGATATTACGGCTACGGCTAAGCAAAAAACACCCAATGAACTCTCGACACTCAACGTTATGAATGGCCCTACGGATAGTTACCGTTTTCAATTTGCAGTCAGCATTAGCCTCCTGTTTTTAATGCTTTCATGATATTAAATGGCCAATCAAAGTGAGCAGATATTGATTGGACAAAGTTGGCCAACATAAATTGGCCAATCTCTCTATTTAAAAAAAAAAAAAATCAATAGTACTTGTATAAATATAAATAAAATTTTGATAATATTAAGAAATTATATTAATTATATTTTTATATCAAAATTTTACTAAGATTTATATATAACTTATTGATTTACACGATATTTTAATATCATTAAATAATTTCGTAGATTCATTATTTTTCTTAATGCACAAATAACCCTTCAAACTTAAGCTTATCCTACAATTAAGTGAAACACAAAATATATGATAGCACTGATCTAAATAACGTAGATAATATTGAAATTTATCATTTTATGTTCACTTAAATATCATTTAATTAGTAAAATGTGACAATATAAAGAAAATGAGATAATGCAATAAAAAAAGAATAGTACTGGACAATTCTCATGTACCATGTTTGGTACATGTATTATAAGACATTGTGGTTTCAGAAAGCTTGGGGTTGACAAAGAACTTATTGGAATTAACCTTAAGAAAGATTGTAGCAAACGATGAGATTTGATTGTTGAATATAATTTGTTGCAAGGTTAGTTTTGGAATTTAAAAATATATTTATGTCGTATAATAAAATCGAAATATAGTTTTATTTTTTATTTTTAGTTTTTATCCAATATCTCATCGGATCTTTTGTCACATAACTTCATAACTATGCAAAGCAAAGAATGGATTAAAGATTTTGTCCGATGCAGGCCCATAAAATGATGGCAACCGAATGCTCCCTAGAATTATAAACAAAGTTATTATGAATATGATTATATTAACACAAAGGGTACACAAATTAATTAAATTACCAAGAATCATCACATTAATTAGACAATATTAGGTTAAAAAAACTTTAACCTCTTTTCCTATACCTATATAAACCTAAAATCAAGCTAAATGTAATCTAATTACTCTTATGTCTCTATCAAACTCTACTGGACACACATTCTTCTAGCCCTCCAATTGTCTCCTCCAGTAAAACAATTGCACTCCGACCACCGTCTCGAGCCACTAACCAAGACTGGCTTCCTTTTCCGAAGCTAGATGAAACAATATCCTACCTCTCGAAAAGTCTCTTTTCCCCATAGATAACAAACCCAATGTGATGCAGTTCAACGGAAGCGAAATTGAATTAAAAGAAAAAATGGACAGAATGTGTATGATGCAGAAATTATATTAAAAAACTAGATTAAAAACTTGGTTGCCGATGACGAAGATTTGTCGAGCTCAGAGCTTATTGTTGTAACCTAATATTTCTATTTGTTTCTAGTTATAGAAAACGGATCAGAAAATTTGGAAAAAAAAAAACAAAAAGATTGATGATCTTACACTGATGAGATTTTAGATCATGGACTCCTGGTATCGATGATAAGCATGGCCTCCTACCATACCACATGGTGAATGAGAAATGTGTCATCATAGCTTTATTCAATGTCTTTCATTCATATATAAAATACCGACAAAAGGACAATATTCAGAAAAGCAATGTGAAATATGTAACATGGTCAATCCAACTACTATTAATTAGCCACTTAAGCTAATAATAAAACAAAAGGAAACTAAACAAATCTAACTAAATCTTTTTGTTAGATAATGGTCCCGATAAAATTACTAAATATAAAAATATTCCATATGCGTTGATGACCACATAAACTCTTGTACATATATTGCTGGTCCTCAACATTTTTCCTTAGTTTTGAAAGCTTCAACTGAGGTGATATCACTCAAATAGATTTGGTCAGATTCTTGGAAGCTCTGGCTTAATGGTCTAAATGATATCTAGAGGAAAACAATCTATTCGTTCGACAAGAAAGTATTTACCATCTCCTAAATTGGGTCATCAATAACATCATCTATCTTTTCTTTTTTTCCTCTCAATGGTGGGTTAATCTTTTCTAGGACTTTGAAAGGTCACATGCCCCTAACGTGTAATTATGTATAAGAAACTCATGAAAATCTTTTCGATATAATCTAACCAACGACCAAATCTTCCTCCGAGAATTCCTGGTGTCTATAATGAACATCTGTAACATACTTTTATAATTCATTACTTAATTAAATTTCCTTTCTAATTTTTGTATGTAAGTCATGAATATAGGTGGCAAATGATTCAGCAAGATTGGAAGGTCTAAATGTCAATGGAAGTGGTTTAAGATTAAATGGGACATCTAGGTTGATGAACTAGTATAACTTCAAAGAGACGTAATCTAATGACTTATTTACTGAGCCACAATAGGCCTTTCCAAGTAGATATACAGTCATAAGCTAAATATCTCAACAAATCATGTAAATTGATTAATTACTTTAACATGACCATAAGATTGATAGTGAAATGCCAAAAAAAATTGTAATTTGATACTTATAGTATCTTCTAAAAAGCAGTTCACAAATTTGGCATCTCTATTTGACATTATCTAATAACCCCATTAAAGAACAATTTAGCTATGTAAAACAGAGCCACAGTCTTACTAAATGGTATAAACAGTGTCATCTTAAACAAACGATCTACTACCACAAAGACTAAATTATATTTCTTAGGTATCACATCATAGGTACCTAATATAACTTTCATATTAGTATAGATCTATCGTATACGGCTCGTTTACATTACCGCATGGGTTACATGTATAACAAATTTCAATTCATTAGTAACCGAATATGCTTGTAATGGTAATTATGACGTTTACTTGGAAAAACAAAAAAGAAGAGACACATAAGTAACAAAGATGGGATGCAATTAAAATGACCAGTTTATCCCGTCTTCAACCTTTATCTTTTCACATGGCTATTGTACAATTCATATTACGAAACACTAACAAACCGTACAGATATTGTAAAAACGTTTTATTTACTAAATCAAATCTTACCGTCCAATCACTCTCTCTGTCCCCTTCTGCCTCCTCAACATAGCGCTCAGATTTGTGAAGCAGTGCGCTGAGGTCACTCAAATCAGCAATAAGAGGCAAACTATGTTGCTTCAAGGGTAGTAATGTGCTTAGATTTGTAAAGGTTGATGGAATGGTCAATAATGCCGAAAGATGTGTTGCTTTAATAGTGGGGAAATGTGTGTTACTTCAATCGGTAGTAGTGTGCTTAGATTTGTGAAGTAGTGATTGGTGGTGTAGTCGATGAGTAAGAGTAAAGTGTAAAACAATGAAGGGTGGTATGGTTGGTCAGTATGCGCTATTGTGAAGGTGTAATGAGAGGTAGTATCTAACTTGAGAGTCGCAAGAGATGCTAGTGTGAGAGTTGTTATGCTTATTGGAGAAGGTGGTGGAGAACGGCTTGATGGTTACTACATGGTTTATCATACGTGGCTATTTGTGGAATAAGGTTGTTAAGTAGACATTGGTGGTGAGTCATTAGAAATAGGTGGTAGATAGGTGACGATGGTAATGAGGTGGTGGTTAGGTGGCATGGTGAAGAAGAAGAAGAGAAGGATAACAATTTTCATTTTTCCTTGGAATTACAATTCATTACTTTAACCAAGGAATCTCAATTCCTAATTTTTAAGAATTGGGATTCTTTGATAATTGTAATTTAGGGAAATTTACATGGTAATAGAGGCTTAAGACGGCATAAAAGGGAATTGAATTGTCATTCCCCTAAAGTGAAAAGTGAATAGGTTGATGGTGTAGTAAGCTAAGTAAGGTTAATCCATCAATTAAATTTATGGTAGGCTAAATGTCAGGCATGTACGATAATCTACTAGGAACTTCTTCATGGGAAGGGTCCTTAAACTTCTCAATTAAAGGTTTCACCTCTATGGGAAGGTCTAGTACATGAGATAATGACTCCTTAACCTCCTCAACCACTAAGGTCTTTAGATAACTTTCTTTATACTCAACTTTAAATTCTGCAGCACTCATATATGAAGGGGTTTCTCATATTTTGCTTCTTTGACTGCTCCCTTATTTGAACTTACCTTTAAGTTACTTATGTAGTAAAAGAATAAACTTAATTTTAATAAATTAGTATATAAAATCACCTTGAAAATGTTTTTTTTTTTTGTGTAATAACTATAAGGAAGAGAGATTTTGACTTGAAACCCAAAAGGGAGAGAGAGAGAGAGAGAGAGAGAGAGAGAGAGAGAGAGAGAGAGAGAGAAAGAGTTGTAAATATAGAGAAAGAGAGTTTGATATTTTACTTTTAGGTATAAAATGAGAGGGAACCAAGATATGGTTAGGTTACAGTTGGTTTGCCTTTAGTTCAACTAGAAAGCAAAGGGGGTAACTTAGCTTCCTTCATAAATTCAATGGATCAACAAAATCGAAGAACTTCAAATTGTACAATGGGAGATAAATGGATATGAATAAGTTGTCTAAGTCACTGAATCGGGAATTGGCGGATTAAAGAGCACATATTCCAATTTGAAGAGATCCTCTTTATAAGCCCTACAACTAGCAATTCGAGGTTCTAATTGGCTAAACGATCCGATCGAGTCTAAATTATAAAATAAAGCTAAAAATATTAGTAAAAATGATCCCGTAAGTTTGAATTTAGGAAAATAAGTAATAAAATAAAAGAATATAAAAATTTCAAATTTTAACTATATTACTAGTTATTTATCATAAATGCGTAAAATATATTTCGATAACTAACGAATCATTAGAGATAAATTATATGTATACTAAAAATCATAAAATAACCTAAATAATATTTAAAAATATTTATTTGTACTATATATGAATTTACATATAGATAGAAATACATGTAATTACTTAAAATACTCAAAATGTGTTAAAATAATGCTAAATAATTAAAGAAAATTCATCATCAATTAAGGAAAAAAAAATAAGGAATGATCCAGATTTGGGTCATGGCAACTGGGGAAAAGAAGAAAAAAATTCAACCAATTAAATTATAATAACAAAAAAGGCAAACTGGAAGAAGATAAGGTAATTGTCTAATTAAATTAATACACAATAATTCTCCAAGATCTCTATAAATACCCTAAATTTTTCAGAAGCTCATTTTAGATGTCTAGAATTGTAGAAAATTAGAGAGAGGCGAAATTGAGAGAAAATTAGGGTTTTTACAAAAAACTATGCAATTGGGGCTTCTAAGGAGAACCAACCCTCAACGAGCACTTGGGAGTGGATGGCCATCACCACCACCACCACCACACGATGATGGCAGCGTTCAAATCAACTGACAAGGTTATGGCAGCCGGAGCTACCCATACATGTGAGTTCGATTTCCAACTTGATTTTGTTTAATTTTGTAAAAATATTAAATATTTTTATAAAATTATGAAATTTGGTATTCTGAGGTTTTTAAGTTTTTAGATTTAGAGAAAATTTTTATTTTGATAATTTTCCGTTTAGAAATATATTATCCTTAAGAAATTATACAAACCCGAGCTTTATATGGATTAAAAATAAATAATCTTAGGAGTGTAGTTTTGAGCCTAAAATTTTTGTGTAAATTACTTAGGTGATATAGAACAGTTCCATAAAGTCCTTTTTCAGAAATTAATTTTCTAAATTTTTAGGCCTTAAAATGATGCCTAAAATAGGTGATTTAGGGTTAATTAAGTAATTATTAGTTAATTACTGATTTAGTGTATAAGTATATGTTTTAGGACATTGAAATCTGATAAAGTATTATACTTATTGCATTTAGGGTGTTAGATATAATTATTAGGGTAATTATGTAGTAAATAAGTAATAGGGAAAAATAGTAAATTTTAAGTTAATTTTATAAATTAGGGTAATTAGGTGTAAAATCTGATTTGAAATGTTAATTGATGTTGGGAGATGATAATTAGAGTAATAGAAATATTAGATATATATTATGTACATAATAGGTGATAATACATAATATACAATTATTGGAAATATAACAAATAAAAGATATTAGAATAAAAATTGATATAATATAAATAATAGGAATATATAATAAATCTAATAGAAAACTTAAATTTAGGTAATTATATGAAAAATGTAAGATTTCTTACATCAAGAGTAAATTCGGTATACTAATAAGAATTTAAGTATACCGGATGAAATAAAATACTGACTACGGGTAATTATGGTATTTAGTATACCAAAAAATAATGTGATTAATTTTACATTATGAGTTGAAATAAGTTTCTAGAATTCGTGTATAAAACTGTATTTAGAAATTGAACTATAACTTAATTTAGAAATTAATGCAGAAATTGAACTAGAACCGAAAATAATTGTAAAAGATTTGAGAACCTAGATAATTAGACATATTAAATCCTAAATCAAATATAACAATAAGTGTTATTAGATAAAATAAACTTATAACAATGATATGAAAGCTGAGACAATAAGTGTTATTAGCGATGGACTGAACAAGTCCTACCTCGAGTGAGCAAGCGAAGCGTGGAGGTAAGTTGGGATTGATACAGTGTTATATTTTGGAGGCTTGAAATTATACTTGATTGTGCTTATTCTAAGCTAATGATATAATTTTGATGTGCTGCTTTGATTTGTATTATGTGATTGGTATGAAATGATTGATTACTCTAAACTGGATCTAATCAAATATACGACCTATAAATATAAATTGGACCTGCATTGCAACCTATTAGGGGGAATCTAGGTTTCTCCGACGAAATACCGACCCCTTCGAAAGGGATAGCATAATAGGTCTCTTCTTCATTCTTAGTTAAACGAAGTGATAGGTGAGGAAGTCACAGTAAGAGGGAAGTCAATAGTTCGATTGTAGTCGCGGGAGGAACAGTATCTCTATTGTATAAGCTTGGGTTTGGTTTGTAAGTTGTTATATTAACGGTAACTCCTCAACCCAGATTAGAGCAAGTGTACTTTCTCTAATTTCACGACGGATTGGACAATGTTATGCGATGGCATTTGCTTAAACATACATTGCACCTAATAATTTGGTTAATAACCTTGTTTGTGTTTATGGTATAATCCTAAGTCTCTGTCCTAATTTACTAAGTTATGGTTGTTCGCATTCCTATAGACGTCGTTGCAAGTGCTAGTTAAGCAATGACTTATAACTAACCTGAAGCTAGCAACTGCTGAATCCTGAAGAGTGAGGAAAAACATTTGAAGAACAGACAGATATTTTTAAAGTCTAAGCTCTTATTTTAGAATTTTTCATTTTTGAATAATGCATTAACTAAGAAATAGATTACGGTAAAATGTTGTAAACGTTAATTGTAATAACTAAATTCTAGTATATATATATATATATTTTCTTGCTTTCTTAGGTAAGTGACTTATTTAAATTACGAACCGTTTAATTTAAAACGGGTTAGTCATTGATTCCTTGCGTAGATTAGGTCTAGGATAGCGAATGCAAGGCTAACTTTTATCTTAGCATAGTTTGTATGGTGGGACCGTTACGACTCTACCGTTTTGGAAAGTGACATTCTTGATATGGCAATATAGAAACTAGCAACTACCGAGTGTTTTTCTAGCCTAGCCACTTGGCAAATGTCACGCCCCGAAGCAGCAGAGTCGTAACAACCCTGCCGTGTAAACCATTCTAAGATAGAAGTTGGCCTTACAACCGCTATCTTAGACCTGATCTACACAAGGCGTCTACAACTAACCCGCTTTGAAATAAACAGTTTGTAATTTAAATAAATCATTTATCTAAGAAAGTGAGAAAATTTATATATATATACTATAATTCAGTTATTACATTATTCAAAAATGAAAAATTCTAAAAAAAAAACTTAGACCTTAAGAATATATGTTGGTTCTTTAAATATTTTTCCTTACTCCTCAGGATCCAGCAGTTGCTAGCTTCAGAGTAGTGGTATGCCGCTTCTTAGCCAGCACCTGCACAACATCTATAGGGATGTGAGCAACCACAGCTCAGTAAGTTAGGATGGAGGACTTAAAACTATACCACAAACATAACAAGGTTATCAATCAACTTATTAGGTACAATGCATGTTTAAGCAAATGCCATCGTACGACGTTGTCTGATCCGTCGTGGGATTAAAGAAATTGCGCTCGCTCTAATCCGAGTTGAGGAGTTGCGGTTAATGTAACAGCTCACGACCAAACCCAAGCTTGTGCAATGGAGACATGGCTCGTCCCGCGACTACCTTCGAACCATTAACTTCACCCTCGCCGCGACTTCCTCTCTTGTCATTTAGTTCGATTAAGGATGAAGAAGGGACTATTTTGTAATCCTATGCTATCCTTTTCGAAGGGGTCGGTATTTGGCCGGAGAGTCCTAAGCTCCCCTAATGGGTTGCCATATAGATCTGATTATGATTATAGGTCGTATATTTGATTAGGTCCAGTTTAGGGTGATCAATCATTTCATACAAATCATACAATATAAGCCAGAACAACAAACAAAATCATAGCATTACTCATAATCAAGCACATGCACACAACCAACTATCTAACAAGCACAACCAAGCATAATCTCAAACCTCCAAAATACAGCAACGTATTAATCCCAACTTACCTGGACTCCTCGCTCACTCACTCGAGGTCCAACTTGCTCAAGTTATCGCCAATCATTCCTATAACACAAACATGGTTTCAATTTTTCTTATAACTATTATAGGTTCGTTTTATCATATAACGCTTATTGTGATCTTTTGTTTAGAGTTAATATATCCAATTATCTAGGTCTTAAGTCTTTTACAATTATTCTAGGTTTGGGGTTAGGTTCGGGTTCGGTTTCCGCATCGATTTCTAAATTAGGTTCTTGTTCGATTTTGTAAGTATTGTTTTGTACTCGAACCCTAGAAATTCGTTTCAACTCATAATATAAAATTAATCATATTACTTCCCGATCTCCTAAATACCATAACTACCTCTAATTAGTATTTTATTCCACCTGGTATACTTAAATCCTTATTAGTGTACCGAATTTACTTCTGATGTGAGAAATTTTTACATTTTTCCTTTAATTACATAAATTCAAGTTTCCTATAAGATTTATTGTACATTTTTATTATTATCATAATATCAATTTTTATTTTAATATCTTCTATTTACTATATTTCTAATAATTGTGTATTATGTACTATTACTTATTATGTATATAATGCACATCTAATATTTCTATTACTCTAATTACCATCTCCTAATATCAATTATCATTTCAAAATGTCTAAATTCATCCTAAATCAGATTTTATACCTAATTACCCTAATTTACAAAATTAACTTAAAATTTACTCTCTTTTTTTCCTATTACTCATTTACTACATAATTAACCTAATAATTACATCTAACACCCTAAATGCTACAAGTATTATACTTCATCAGATTTCAACATCCTAAAACATATAATTATTCACTAAATCAGTAATTAACCATTTAATTACTTAATTAACCCTAAATTACCCATTTTATGCCTCATTTTAAGGCCTAAAAATTACACAAAAATTTTGGGCTCAAAACTACACTCCTAAGGTCATTTATTTCTAAACCAAAACATGCTTGGTTTTGCATGATTTCTTAAGGATCATATATCACGGGACATATTTTCATCAAAATAATATTTTTACTAAAAACTAAATACAAAAATATTTCAGAATAACAAGTTTCATAATTTTCTAAGAATATTTACTATTTTTACAAAATTACACAGAATCGGGCTGGAAATCGAACTTACCAATTTGGGTGGCGCTAGCTACCGTCGATGGCCATGGGTGTATTGGCCCACCTGGGTGCTGCCACCACCGTGTAGTGGTGGTGGCCGTCTACTCCCAGATGCTCGTCAGGTCCGAGTTCTCCTTTATGACCCTAACTGTACAGTTTTCCTTTTCTTTTCTTTTTTCTTTGGTTTTCTCTTGAATTTTCATAGCTCTCTATTTTTCCCACTTTCTAAACCGTCCAAATGTGCTTTTGAAAAATTTGGGGTAATTAATGTGCATTAAATTGGATAAGACATTGTCCAAATTCCTTAATTTTTGGTTTTTATGTTGCTCTAATTTAATTGGCTGATTTTTTTCTTATTTTCCCCAGCTGCCATGACTCAATTCTGGATCATTCCTTACTTTTCCTAATTTTTCTTTATTTTTTCTTAATTAATTATGAATTTTCTTTAATTATTTAGTATTATTTTAGCACATTTCGCGTATTTTAAGTAATTACGCGTATTTCTATATACATGTAAATTCATATATAGTACAAATAAATATTCCTAAATATTATTTAGGTCGTTTTATGATTTTTAGTATATATATAATTTATCTCTAGCGATTCGTTAATTATCGAAATGCATTTTACGTATTTTCGATAAATAACGAGTTATAACTTAAAATTTGGAATTTTTATATTCTTTTATTTTATTGCTTATTTTCTTAAATTCAAATTTACAGGATCATTTTACTAATATTTCTAGTTTTACTTATAATTTAGGCTCGATTGAATTTTTTAGCTGATAGAAGCCTTGAGTGACTGGTTGTGGGGCTTATAGCAAAGGATTAGGGGAGAAAAAAAAAAACTACAATTGAATATGAAATGTTTTTGGAGTGAAAGAATACCTTCTGCAACGTTAGCATTCGTGGATAAATTAGGTTAAAATGTCATCCTTAAAGATGAAGCACTAAAGGAAGGGAAATTCATTTGATTTTCAATATTAGATGTATCATCAAGTGTGAGAATTCATACACAATGTTTCTAAAGAAGGAAGGAAATAAAGAGGAATTGATATAAGATGAAAGAAACCAAAGGAAAGAAAATGAGAGGAAAAACATTGCCCGTCTCCATTTTGAAAAATTTGTAAACATATAGTTACTAAATTGTCCTTTATAAAAAATTGTTTATTAAAAAAAGATGGCATCCATATTTTATAATGGAAAAAAAAATGGATTTAGTGATTTTCCCTTCCTTTTCTCTTCATTTTAGAGGGAATACTTGTTTGTGGTGTTCATGGATTTATAAATTCCTCATATTTTGTAATGCTCGAAGGAAGAAAAAAAAAAAACAGAGAGAGAAAAGGGATTCATTAAATAATAAAAGTCTTAATAAAATCAAAAGGGTAATTAAGTTTTGAGGAAAAAGGATAATAAGGTCTTAAACTGTGGTTTAAGAAAGAGTATTAACAGTATTGTAAGGAGATTTTAACATTGTCTTAACCTAACTAATGTGCAAATTGATTAATTGTACACTGTAGGATAAGACTCTCCTTCTGTAAAGTTTGGAAACCCTCAAGGTAAGGGATAATTCCACTGTTATTCTTTTTATTAAAAAAGAGAAATTTTGAATTAATGTGAGATTTCATTTTATGGTAGAGCAAGAATAGTTTTGTAAAGACGGAAAACATAAAGTTTATATAACCTAGAGGGACCTTGGTAAGTGAAGATTCGATTTATGGAATTTGAGATTTCTTTATGGAGGTTAAGAATTTTTATGTTGATCTTTTAGGATTTTGCGTAGTCTATTAAGGAAAAAGAAGAAACCCTAAAGGATCGCCAAAGTTAAGGAATGTATTTTGTGTTCCATAAAATCTCTATTATCCTTATTCTTTTAATAAGTTTAAGAGATGTTTATTAATTAAATAATGCGGTGATAGAATTTATTTGGTAGTGTTGATTTGAAATAAGAGTTAGAAATGTGAAAGTTAAGTGGTGTTGTTGATGGGATTATGTTGTGGAGTTAAGTTTTCTATAAATTAGGGGGTGTTTTTTATCCATGTGTTGAGGTGTTGGAGGATAAAATAGATTTAGAAAGGTTTTGGGTGAAAGAGGAAAAAAAAAAGTTCGAACAGAAAGTTACACAACCAAAAGACATGACTGTATCCCTGGTTGTGTCCCCTATAGTAGGTGGCGAGGGTTGATAGACCAAAATTTACATGATCAAAAGATACAACCATATCCCTAGTCGTGTCTCTTACACTAGTGAAGTGTAACTTAGTAAGTTACATGGCCAAAAAGTCACGATCATGTTCCCAACTGTGTTATAAGCTTTGTTACTTTAAGTTGAGTTTTTTCTCTTCTTTTTATTTCATTTCTTTGTTACCTTTAATGTAAACTCCTTTGATGCATCATTAAGTGAATTTAAAGAGATTTAAATGGTCTAAAAGTGATTTTTAACTAAAAGATATCTTTTATTCAATATTCAAAGAAGTTTAAGCAGTATTTATTGCTTATAAGATTTAAACCTAGGCTTAATTCGTTGGTAACAAGTTCCAAATGTCAAGGTACATAACATGTGCTTATTGTATATAAGTGTTGAGATAGAAAAAAAAAAGAAAATTAAAGTGAATTAAATGTATATCTAACTTATGTATCTTTTGTTGCTTGTGCTTAGCTCGTCCTAGGTGCTCGTAAGGGCTCGTAGTAGCAAATCCTTGAGGGGCAACCTCAATGATCTGTGTGACATGTTGTCTTTTGTAGAATCTCACGTAGAAATGATCTGAGGTAGATCTAGGTTATTGTAGAGGGACTCGAAGAGGTATATCCAATGTTAGGTTATAGAGGAGCTTGAAGAGGTATACCTAAATACTAGGTTATGATATGATTGTGATGTAAACGAGTTATGAGAACCACTTTTACGTGTTGTGTGTTTGACTTCAAAGCAAAGATAATTAAATAAATATTGAAATGATAGTTATTATTGGGTTTTGGCTTCCCCTATTATTTCTTTTTTCCAACTATAGGTTAAAATGATGTATATGAAGATTATAGTCTTGGAGAATATATTATTTATGAGAATGCTGGAGTTGAATATTAGAATGATTATTACTACTACTCGGATATCGCTTTTGGAGACTAATATCATAATGATACCTAACAATTTTAAGAGTAGTAATAAAGATTAAAATGAAAACTGTGGTTGAGACTTGTTCTATCTTTTAATTTCTGTTTATATTAGTTGTTTGATTTCATTTATGTTATTTTTACTGTGAGAGATAAAAGAGTTTTTTAGTCTTGTTGGTACTTATAGAGGATAAATTATAAAGTTTGAATTTTATGAAATGGAAGTTTTTTTTTTTATACTGACGTTGGTGGTTATAAATATCAAATTTAAAATATTCATTATGGTTTTTAGAGTATGATGTATTATTAGAGGACTAGAAACACATGGCGATTTGTAACACTTCAGGTTCTGAAATGTTATATATTCCTTACTTTCTAATGTTTCTTTCATCCAACAAAGGCAAAACCTATAATTTCCTTTCCCTTTTGCATTCTTTCAAACATAGTGTTAGTCATGTTCCATTACGGAGTGCCCAATTACATCCTAGTTCTGGAAAATGTGCCTAAGTGTGATTTATTTACTCAACTTTTGCTAATTACAATTATTGCAACAAGTTTTTTTTTTTTTTTGGGTGTACATAAAATGTCTAGAAAGAAAATCATTTAAGATTTGTAGCTATGGCAGTATATTGCCGGTACATCTAGTTGATGAAGCTGGAAGCAAAGTTTGATGGTAATTACGATATGAAAAATGTGTAGTAAGTTTTTCTCGGAGTTATCTACAGTCTTTAGGAGCTGATTGCATGTCTGTTTGTTAGTCTTGATTTGCTCCTGGTAGATTCAAAATGAACTCGGATGGAATGATGGCTAATGCTGGTGCAACTAGAGGAGGGCTATTACATCATGACAATAGGAAAATCTTATTTGCTTTTCGAACTCATTTGCAATCATCTAATATAAATACAGTGGAACTCGATCTTAGAACCAGAAATAACAGAAAAAAAAGTAAACAAAAAAAAATAGACTTACTCTGAAATTGAAACGGAATTTCTATTTCATTTGAACTCAAATTGATATTATATTATGTTTAAAAAATTCGAAAATAAAACATAGGTTTTATTGTTGTATTATAAGAAAGAACCAAGTGTTGGGTAAGATAAAATCCTTTTTTATTAGATATTAGAATTCTTTTCTCATTTGATGTATCATAAGAAATAACCAAAGTATTGGATAAGACAAAATCGTTTTTTATTGGATATTAGAATTGTTTTCTTATTTGATGTATGGTAAAAAAGAACCTAAGTATTGAGTAAGATAAAATCCTTTTTTTTTTTATTGAATATTGGAATTGTTTTCTAATTTGATATTGAGCAACTTTATCCTATTTTCTTTATAGGATTAAGTTATAATGCCACATATAAAATCAAGAATATAGATGTGGAAGTACATTCTTTATTAATGCATTAGTGGATCTTAGTAAAGCAGGATCTATGCTAGTTAATTCAAAGGATTCAAACATTAATATCAGAGTTTAATGCAACAATTATTCATTCACATTTTTAGAGAAGCGAACAAAAATTGGATTATTTAGCTGAAAAAGAAAAAGCAAGAGCGATGAAGATGAGTTTTTTTGTTACCAATTTCTTTGAATTAGATAGTTTCTGTAGAGTATTTGTGATTCTAGATTAAAAATCTTATCTATTTATTCCCCACCGATGTAATTTTTCATGGCCATTTTTTAATAAAATTTGATAATTTTGTTCGGTGCTAACGAAAAAGGCAAGAAAGATAAATAGACCTCAATAGTTTCAGTGCCGAGAAAGGTAAGGTATAGCTTTGCTATAATGGAGTAAACTTTGTTAGAGAAAGCCAAATAGATTGTTTTTAATGCTAGATCTGGAAAATAGTTTGGGCAAAAGGCCATTAACATGATATGTCCCATTGTGAATTGGTTGCTGCATAAGGTACTTAAGAACAAGGCATATGTTGTAAAATAAATAATTTTATGTAATGTTTAATAAAAATAATATTAATTAACTCAATATTATAATATTAATATAGAAGAATATTTTTGAGACTATAAAATATTTTTTATTTTTATTTAGTAAATTTTATTAGTGTTGCATTGTATAGACGGGATAAAATGTAGACTTTTTATCCATTTCATCAACTCAATTTTTGTACAGTTACAAAACAAATTTATCAAATCAAGTATAGAATAAAATGTTTTATGTAATTTAATATCATAAAAATTAAATAACTAAACGCTATTGTACAATTTAAGGACTATTGGCTATATAACGCAAATATTAAGAAATTAGTGTTCAGCAGATGTTGCGTTTCATGAATCTCTCACGAGTTATAGCAGTTATCTTTGAAATATAACTGCTATGAGCATGTTATAGTCTGAAACTTTTGTCTCTTTTTTTCCTCTTCTGATAACTAAACTAATAGAGCACCTTCATCTAAAAAAACAAGAAGAAGAAGAAGGGTGGATCGACATAGTTTACCACAAACTTCGAGGACTCCAACACTTCGTACACTTATCTTTTTCATGAAATGTACAACCAATTTTTGTAATACACAAGAACAAATTACCTTTCACCTTTATCAAGTGCTTTAGTACTTCAAAATTAAGTATGGCGGGATTTAAGTTGGTATAAATGGATTTTTTTATTTAATTGAATTTAAAATTAATGGTTTGATTTTTTTTTAAATTGAATTTAATTTTATATTTCGATTTATAAATTTTTTAAAGCTGAAAATAATGATTTAATACTATTTGGTTTGTGATTCGAATATTTTTTAAAATAAAATATTATAAATTTGGCAACCATATTTTTAATGTGATTCCATTGCAGATCAACTGCACAAGATTTAATATAACAAAAATACGGGGTGTCCTGGGATTATCCAGTCAACAGGGGGATCTACAGTGTTCAGACAAGTATTTTTTTATTATATTAAGTTTTAATATAATAAAAATATAGGGTATCTTAGGGTCCTCACTTTTTTTTTTAAGTTTGTACTGTGCACTATCGAGATGAAGGACCAACATGTCACGGACTAACATGCCCACTTTTCTTTTCTTTTTTAAAAAGAAATCGATGTGGTTGGATTTGTAATAGTAAATCAAATCGCGAGTCAAAAATTAATACCGATCTGTATTGATAATCGAACTATATAAAAGAAAATCGAACTTTCGTTTGGTTTTGGTTCACAATTCGGTTAATGGTTCTCTATTTTTTTTTACCTAGCTCTACTCAAAATATGTAGCTAATGAAAAAAAGAAAAAAAAAAGTTCTTTTGGACTTATTAATAGACCTATCACCGTGTTTGAGAAAAATGGGGGGTGAAAAAACAAAGAAGAAAGAATTATGAACAAGAAAATGAGGAAAAAAGAATACTAGTTTACATGGTTTTAAAAAGTAAAGAAAGTGAACAGAAAGTTATTTAATAAAAATTTAAAAACCTACAATTATCAAATAGTTCTTCATTAATAATACTTGCTTAAAAAATGGCATTATTCATGGGGAGTAGTAATTTTAGTAATTTTCCCGTGCACTCTCTCAAAATTTTTTAAGAGAACACTTTTTCATGGGCCTATGAATTTAAATCCTTTCAACCTTTTCCTTCCTAAATCCATTTATTTCCAAATAATAGAAAATGAAAAATCCTTTCCATGCTTCTAAACATACTGTAAAAAGAAAAAAACATATTAAAAAGAAAATGAAATAAAAAAATTAACTTAAAGGAAACCCAAAAGTCAATTAGGAATTTTGTTTAATTTGGGCTTTTACCAACCACAAGAAGTTCAACTAGCATAAATAATGGCCTACAGACTAAAAGGAAGGCAAGATAGGACAAGCAATTTAGTTTCGATCTTCAATTGATGGTTACACATGTTGGATTTTGCACATTCAAATTATTTATATAATGTATATAGGAATGATTCAAAATGAAACTAATTGAAACCGAATGAAATAATATGAAATGAAATTAGGAAGGAATGGCTAATTCATTCTTATATTTGAAAGCATCTATAGAATCGTATTTCATTCTTGTACTAAAGCCCTACTTTGTTCATTGACATTATATTAAAAGTGTAATTTTTTTGTAAATTTCTATTCATGAAGGTGGAATGGAGTCAATTCTGCCCCTCAAAATCCAAAAAGGATTTTTCTTAAAACCGGAATCACTGATTTCACCCGTTTTTGAAACACTTCTAAACATAAGTAAGTGAATGAAATCTGAAATTGCAATTTCACAAATGTGATATTAGTGTTCTAAGGTTGTTTTAGTGGGTCGTGTTACATAAACGGAAAAAATTATTTGTTCTTGCTTTTATAGCTTTAATTTATCTTTTGATTGGAAAGGGTCTCGGTATGGTTTAGAATTAAGACTTTGTGCAGAAGGTGAATGTGTGTGTGTGGTAATTTTTGGGATAAGCGTCGCGTTGTTGCACACATGCCTCTTCGGTGAACAATTAAGGCCTTTTATGTTTATATTCTTTGCATCTTTTTGAGCTTATATACTTTTTTTTTATCCTCAAAAGTCCATGTTTTTTCTTTCATTAAAATCCGCATTACTCTTATTTTCTAACTGACATTATAAATAAAAGTAAAGTTACTAGAAATATAGCATTTTTTTACTAATTTATCATGGAGATTATTTAAATTTGCAATTCACTATGATTTTATGTTTCTTATCTTTAATAACTAAAAACTAAAATTATTTTTTATTTTTAGTGTGATCTGACTCAATCTAAATAAATAATTGATTCGAATATATAAGAAGATTAAAAATTAAAAGAATAAATTAGATTGAATCGAGATTTAGATTGCGGTTGGATTGAGGATTAAATTGTTATTAGATTGAATCGGTTTTATAAAAGTATCGGATCGAACCAAATTCAATCGTACAAATCAACTTGAATTTAATAATATTGCTATAATTTGATAACAAGATGCTCCATAAGTATTTCCATTTCTAGGCACTTATTTTGCTTTTTCCAAGTGACTGAAAACACGACATTTTATTAAAAAGGGCAAAAAAAAAAAAAGATAAATTATATTTAGGATATCTACAATTTATACACACTCCCTTCATCCACATATTAGCACTACGTTTAATAAAATAAAACCAACAAACATCAAAACTTTGCTTAAGAAAAAGAATCTCATCAATGATGAAGCGAGTCTTCCGAGAGGAGCTTTCACGGTTTGTCACCTATACTTTATTCCATCCATGTTGAATAGCCAGATGTAAGCCTTCTTTGATAGCATCAGCTTCTGCTTGTTTAACATCTATGAAATGCGACCTCGACGATTTAGCCAAAAGCAGTAACGCAACAGAATCTTGCACTATCACACCCAAACCTGCATTTTTTGAGATTGGATCAACTGCAGCGTCGCAAATTAATTTGATAATCCCAACAGCAGGTTTAGTCCGTTCACGGTCTGCATATTTAGGTGCTTCCTTTGTTTCCTTTGTCGTTGAATCTGCTGCTAAGCGCAATTCATGCATGGAACTTTGAATCCAAGCGATAGCCTAATGTGGAGATGGTTTTTTGTTTTTTTCCTTGAACAAACTTTCGCATCTGTATTTCCAAACATTCCGGATTATAACAAAAGCCTGCAAAACAATAGGATGCCAATCTCTTTGATTATTTACAGTATCTCGAATCAAACAGACAAGCCAATCGCTGAAACAATTTATAGCCAGTTGGTCACTTCTTAATCCTAGCAAAGAAAACCAAACACTCCTTGCCAAGGACAATTGAACAGTAAGTGCACAGAGGACTCAACATCACCACAGAACTTGCATATTGGGTATGCCACACACAATTTCTCTTAAAACATATTTTCCAGGGATGCTAGTGAATTGTTACAACATCTCCAAATATGATGGTTGATTTTAGGCATGATATTGACGGACTAAATGACTTTCCAAATGTTAATATCGTTCGATTGTTCATCAGATTCAGCCAAAGAGGATATCTGATACTGCTTCTCCCAACGCCTAAAATTCCCTGACTTCTGACTTCACTGAGTATGAGCCGTCCCTTATGTGAAGCCAAATAACACAGTCCTCCTCCACTTCACTAGACAACGGAATGGATCTGATATAGGCCAATTCTCCACCAGAGATAATATTTGTTAAAGTGCTTAAATTCTAGCATTTATTCTCTTGGTCTATCGAACTATCAACAGTGAAAGAATGGTCCACTCGCCGATTTGCTAAAGGACGGCGCTTAAAATCCTTACTGCTAACAATCCAAGCATCTTTCCATACCAGAATCTTATTTCCTTTACCCACTTGCCAGCAACTATTTTCCAAAATCACCTCTTTCCCTTTCCGAATGCTTTCCCAACACCAAGAAGCTCTTCCCCCTACTTTTGATTCCTGAAAGTCTATATTTGGAAAATAAATGCTCTTTAGAATTTGAACCCAAAGAGCATTTGGGTTTTACATAATTCTCCAAGACCATTTTGCCAACGTAGAAGCATTAAACATTTCCAAATCTTAAGCCACCTTTGTTTTTAGGATAAGAAATATTTTGCCATGATTTCTAGTGAATTTTTCTTTTTGAGAAGTCACCACTCCACTAAAACTTGGCCAAAATACTTGTGACTTCTTGACACCAAGTTCTAAGGAATTTAAAAACACTCGTGGTATAATTAGGTATAGCTAAACCAACCGATTTTAACAAAATCTCTCTTTCCCCAAAGGATAGCAAACAATTACTCCAGTTTTGAATTTTTTCTCTTATCTTATTTGATATGAGTTAGTGGATGAACATACAAATCGCGATATCACGCGTAACTAAGGGATGGGTTTGAACAGTGAGATGGTTCAAAAGATAAATGGTAATTGAAGGTTGAGTAAGGGTTCTCATGCACCGATGGTGGATATAATGTATTAACGTCTTACACGAGCTCAGATTGTACTTGATATTACGCACAAGTATAGCTAAAGGGCACTCACCACTTATCTACGTTCAATGGGCTAAATAAGAATAAATGTGAGTAAGTAGAAGGCACTTAGCTTACAAAAGGAAAATATGTCTGAAAATCGATTCTCATTAATTGTTGTGACTATTACAATTTACAAGTATTTATATGACAAAAAGATTCCTACTTAAAAAGGAAGGATACATAGCTTAGAAGGGCATAATTGTTAATAGACAAAATGATATTCAATTATAGAAGGATAGTATGAATGTCAAAAAATGGAGCGTGTATCAACTGTCTATTCCGTAGTCTTAATGGTGTTGTTTGCCGTCAAATGCTTGGCATCTCGGCCTTGGATGTTCTGGGCTAGGAAAGGAATTGGTCTAGTGGATGGCTCATTGTCTGGTCAACCTTTGCTGATCGACTCAGTTGTGAATAGCTTACCCTCGAATGGGCATCAACTCGACCATATGCAAACTTAGTACTTGCCCTTAGCACAAAATAATATTTTCATCTTTTCTTTGTGTGAAAAAAAAAATCCTGACTAAGAATAAAAAAATACACATAAAGTAACATAAAAATTTAGCAATCTAGTTTAATTGTGGTACCAACTGTTCTTTAGCATTGAAATTTATAGAAAAAATCTTCATATAGCTATTTTAGTCCTAAATGTACTAACCTTAAAGATTAGATATATTATAGCTGTGCTAGGAAAAAAAAGTGCCATTTTTAGGGAGGGATTTTGAAAGAAAAAGGAGAACTATAAAATGTTATTACTAAACCTATGTCATAAGATCAATATAATGATCGGTAGGAGGATTTTAAATGGTATTAATAATAAAATGGTAGTAAGTTGTTGGCTTGGTAACTCGATGAGCTGCCGACCACTAGTCCTTTTACGCGCACATGACTCTGATGCTTGCAATCCCTTACTTGAAGAATCCTCTCTCGATAACCTACCAATGACGAGACACTCTACATGGAAGAAGGATGGCCCAATTCCTTGACAACTCTGGAAGGTTACACCCTGCTCTATTCTCTCTCTTATGCCAATGCCGGCTATTCACTTTTCAAGAGCTCTGTGTCAAATGATCGAACTTTCAATTGCTAAAAGACTCTTGCCAAGTGACAAGCTACTCTTCTTCAAGTCGAGTAATTTCTTTCAACTTCCTACCAGTCTCTGATACCATAACATCTTGATTTCCCTTACCTACTGTGATTAAATAATCTATATACGGAACCAATGTTACGCTGCTACCTATCCCTTTCACTTGACACTGTACTACTTTTCCCCTTTTGTTGTTTGTCCTTTTTATGAGGGTGTTATACAATTTAAAAAAAAAAGTGCTAACTTTCCATTTTGCTTTATACAAACTAGATGTCATGTTAATTTATAGAATTGTGTGCGATTTCTTTGGAAAAGCTATTGGCTGGTGACTGAACAATTGACCTAATCTATTTACTTAGATGAAAATAAACAAATTGAAATATAAATACTAGACTGTGCAAAAAGAAAATGAAATAATACAAGAATCCAAAGTATTAGGATTTAGATCTTTTTCATTTATTTTTTCTCAATTTATAAATTTATGATCGAAATTATCTTGATTTTTTAAATGTTTTATGATGTCACTGTGACGTCATCATCTTTTTTTTAATTTCAACAATTAATTATGCATAATAATATTTCAAATTGATAAATTAAAGAAAATTGAGGAAAATTAAATGAAAACAATCATTTTTCAATGTTCTAATATTCACCTTGAAAAAAAGTGCAAAAATAATCATCTACCTTTTGCTACTTTTATATTTGAATATTTGCATTTAACTTTTTTGTTTGAATCCTTCATTTTTTTTTTCCATATAACTTAAAAAATTGTCCCTTATATCCAGTAATCATAATACTAACATGGCATATGTATCAATAAGTAGTATGTGATTACTAATAAAATTTTGACACGTATTAGTTAAGGAACGTACTTTTTAAATAAAAAAATACTAATTATATTTTTATATATATAATTTTTATTGATATTTATATACTACTCATTGATTCATATAATAATAGATTTATTTATTTATTTTGACTAACATTTGGCACATTATAACTAATTGGTTTTTTATTTTTAAAGAATAGAAAGCATAAACGATATGATAGAAGGACTTTTATTATTCGTTTTGAAAATGTGAAGAATTCAAGAGCTATCAAACGGAAAAGTATGAAAAAGAGGTGGAAATTCCAAGTAATAGTTGTTGGAGTTCTAAGGGATGAGAGGGGCTCGTATGGATCATGAGTTTTAAAAACGTAGGAAATTTAGTTCTAGTACCCAGTTATGGGGTTTACGCAGAAGCATCAAATGAGCATCGAACTCTAATTATTGATGAGATTTACAAAATTGGAAAACCATTTTGCTATTGTCCATCTCCATATTTTTATGAACGGCCTAAAACAGAATGGATTGGAAATGAAATAAAATTAAATAGAATTAATACTGAAATTATAAATCCATTTTTATGTTTGGAAATCTTTAGGGAATAAAATCGAATAAAATGTATACATAATGATATTTATCAAAAATATTTTTAATTATTGAATGTGATATTTAGCTTGAATGTTAAATAAATAATTTAAATTAATAATAACTGATTTGGGGAGATGGAATTGCGGTTTTGTTTTTTAAATCATTTTGAAATATGAAAAAAGAAATAAAATTTAAAATCACGATTCTATTTTAGCAAAAATCAAGAAGCTCTATGTTTTTTCAAGGAAGATAACATTTTGCCCTTATTATGCGAAGATTTACGTTTGTTTGCAAATTTTAAGAAAGCTAAGACTCCCATCGTAGGCGGTATGTTGGTATCTTGTACGATAGCAAATATCAAGAAAAAAAAAAACAATAATAATAATAAAAGATAGTTAACATTTTTATAACTTTTAGTTAAACTTTACAATGACTTCTAAACATAGAATCCATATAACGAGTGCAGGAGATTTACGTATAAAAAACCTACAGATTTCATATAAATTATTTAGGATGATGTGCGTCATTAGATTGGCCAATTAAATTTTTGGTATTCTCGTCCGAAGACAAAAATACGGAGTAGGCTGCTAGATAAGCTTTATTATTGGTTCCTTTACACATCACTGGATACTTAAGGAGTCAGAAAAAAGTTTCTTTACAACTACTTGGAGTTACTTAACAAAGCAAAGTGTCTTGTCAGAGGAACCCAGTAGTTTTTTCTTTCTTTCTTTTTTTTTTTTTTTTTTGCATAAACCTTAGTAGTTTTCTTCTTCTCCTTTTCTTTCGGTGTAAAATAGGATAATATATTGATAATAAGCAAAAGAGGATACTTCCCTTACATCAAGTAGAGGAGCAAGAAGCTCTTAGTCCTGAAATAACAGTAGAAGCGATAATGGAGGACATATAGGAATAAGCATTAGTAGGAGTTCTCTTCTCCCTATACAGACCAAGACTATAAACATCATTTTTTAACACATTAAGACAAAAGAGTCGAGGAAAGACAAAAACTTCTTCTTCAACTTGCTGATCTTGCATCCAATAAGCTAAGCTATCTGCCACTTTGTTTAGTTCCCTGAGAATAGCTTCAATCCTCTTCTCCTCCATCAACAAAAGCTGTTCCCTGCAAGAAGTTAGAACATTATGATAATTGAGCTTATGATTATGATCATCCATTAATAATGATGCCACAACAGAATAGTCCATGTAAATTTTAACTCTTAAAAGATTTGCATTTAAACAGTAAGTTATTCCTCTACTGTTAAGATGTCAACGTGTCCAATTTTTTTTGCTAAACCATGAGTCCACTTCCCTTGATGATCTTGAATAACTGTAACAAGGGTGGCTTGATTTGTTGATGAGAAGACTGAACCATCAGTATTTAACTGAAACCATCCTTATGGAGGAGGAGACCAAGTGAGGGTAATCTTTTCTATGAAATACCATTGTTTTCTTTGTTTAATGTAGGCCTAATATTCAGAAACATACGACCTGGTGTTCTCATGAAGTTTTGTCGACAAAGGAGCATGATTATGAAGGAGGTGATTTTTATCGATCCAAATTCTCCAAACAAAATAGCAAAAGGTAAATTGTTTTGGAGGGTAGGTTTTGTTTAGCTCACTTAATCTAACGTAATTGTTGCCTTTAATCTAATCAGAAAAGTCAAACCAATTATTAGATCCTAGCAAAGTGGATTACCGTACTATGATGATTTCTTAGATGCTTAGACAGTGGAAAAGTGCGCGTTGAATAATTTCTTCTAGGAAGCTGCATCTTAGGCAATTTTCCGATTGAATAATACCTCTCCTCTTCAATTCCTCGGAGCTAAGTAGGGAAGACAGCAAAACTCTCCACAAGAAAAGTTTAGAGGGGAACTCCAAATCCAATTCCAATTGAGGCTCATGCTGTTGTTATTATCATCGTTCAAGAGAGCAAGGTAAATATCGTTTGATAACGGAAGCAGTCTTGAATGATGGTCAAGTATTCTTTGATCTCTTAGTCTAGTATCGAAGAAGATTGGATCAATAGAAAATGAGATGAGGGAAGAGATGGGAAAACCAATTTTGATTTCATTCAGAAATCCAACAAACATAGACTATTGAGCTCTTTGCATTTCTTAAAAGAGGGCCTTTTATTAAGGATCATAAAGGACTAAACATACTCTAATTATCAAACCAGAAGTTTGCTTTATTTCCATTGCTTAGAATAATTGAGTCTAACTGTACAAGTGACGATTGAGAGGCCATGAGATTTTTACCTATGAAAGAAACAAATGATGAATTTACATGTTGAGAGCATTGGAAAAAATTTCTATATTTTAATTTGATTAGTTAAGTCGAGATGGCCTTTCTGTGCTTAAGCTCAAAAAATCTCTTAAGTGAAGCTATTTTCTTTCTGATAAATAGATTTGATAAGCTTAATCCACATTGTACCTTTAGTGAGGCTACTACGTTCCAACTAACCCAATGAGTTTTTCTTATGACCTTTGTTCCCTACCATAAGAAGTTGTTTACAACTTGAGTTAATTTAGTCAAAATCTTCTTTAGGAATGGGCACATTTCCATGTAATACCCTAGCAAGGCTTGAAGAGCTGATTGCATAAGTATTAATCTACTAGCCATACTCAAGGAAATCATTTTCCAACCATTCAGTTTGTTATGTGCCTTTTTAATAAAAAAATTCAAATCCTCCGAAGTTGGCTTTTGCCCATTTCTAAGAGGAAAACCTAAGTGTTTATCAAAAGTGTTCGATTCTTTCATTTTTAAAACATTTAAGATTGAGGATTTTACGTCTAAGCTGACATTAGGAGAGAAATAGATACCAGATTTAGCCCTATTTGTCTTGAGACTCAACATGGCAAAGAAAGAATAGAGAAGATTTGATAATGTGTGAGCATTATACACATCTACCTATGCATAATAGATAATATCATCAGCAAATGCAAGATGTGAAATGTGAGATTAAAGCCCCCTAAGTTTGAAAGGAATCCAGTGGCCCTTTTGAATTTGCTGCTTAATAAGTTTACTAAGGTATTCAATGCAAATCATGAACAGGTACTAATAGAAATCAGACTACTGGACCTCTAATGTACAACCTGGCTTGAGGCCTTAAAGGACTAATAAGACAAATCCTCTTACTCTAATCAACTTTTGCAGAAACTAGGCCGATTGTTGCTACTAACCAACTCCTTGTACCAAGCCTAATAACTCCTCATCTCTGGAAAGTCGTATGCTAACTGGACAAAAGCTCTATTGATAGCCCAACCCCATACACATGTATGTTCGACCATGACTAAGCCAACCTTTAGCTCGACAACATTAGTGTCGAGAAGTCAAGAGCTCCAGCATTTATCCACCACCATTCCTTCTCGGATGAGTCTACTTCAACTTGGTAAAAATCAGGTTGATTGTACAGAATTTTCTTTTCTAACAGAAAGTCATCCACCCACAATAAGCCACATGTCCGATCAGCTATGTGACAAAATCCCCCATAGAAAATACTCACTTTTGTTGTATTTTCCAATATACCCTTCATCATTCCTTCTATTTTACTTCTTTTAGATATTATCCTTCTTGGTCTTTTCCATTTTAGATAGGTTGCCTTAATTTTACAAGTATAAATACCCTTTATACAAGTAGTTACATTACAACTAATATCATTAATATATTGAATATTCTTCATATCATGAATATTGCTTATTTACTCTTCTTACTCTTATCATAACCCTTAAGTAAGACTAAGTGGTAAGTAATCTTAAGTGGTAAGTAATCTTATTAGACCACCTTCTGCATTATATTAAGTTATGCTATGAGTCCTTGAAAGTGCCTTAGTGTCTCCCATCCTCAAAGCTATTCGTAGGTTTGCTTACTTTATTGTTTTAGCACAATTCCATCACCTTCTTTCAAGCTTTCGGCAAGCTCAAACCTTGTCTGTTCTTAGCTTCAGTATGCATCAAGTACGGAGATAATGGATCCCCTTACTTGATTCCCCTACTATGTGAAAAAGGATGGCAAAAGATCTCCATTGACAATGACTTCATAAGAGGAGGTGGTAATGCAACTCATGATCAAATTTATCTAGCATTGTAGGAAGTTCATATCCATTAAGGGCCATTTAATAAAGTCCCATTCAACGGAGTTAAAGGTTTTTTCTAAATAAAGTTTAATGAACATCCATCCCTTAACACCTTCATTTTAGTGCAGTTGTGTAAGATCTCATTCATAAGTATAACATTGCCTATCGCTTTCCTACTTAGGACAAAACTACATTAAGTGGGGCAAATGAGGTTATCCAATAGAGGTCTTAGTCCATGCACCAAAATTTTTATGATTATTTTGTAAAGAGTATTACAAAGGAAATCAGTCTAAAATTTTTAACTTGATTAGCATGACCCTTTTTGGATAAAAGACAAAGTAGCATTTGATTAAGCCTTGGAAGGATACTTGAGGTGGAGAAGACCCTATCAAGGAAATAAAAAATGGATGGACCAACAAAACCCTAGCATGTTTTGAAAAGCAGGCCATATATTCCATCTTTCCTTAGAGCTTTAAGGGAACTTATGGAATTTAAAGCTTTTTAAACTTCCTCATTTATAAGAGGGCGCTATAGTTGAATTTTTTTTACTATCTTCTAGACCGCCTATGAGTTCCTCATGTATGATGTTAAGAAAAGAAACAGTCTCCTTAAAGGAGGTGTAGAGATTGACAAAATAAGAATGAATAAGAGTCTTGATCCGATTTATCTCAAAATGCCAATTTCCATAATCATCAATGAGGCCCGAAATTCTATTTTTAAATTGCTTACTCAAAACAGCTGCATGATGTAAGCTTCACAACCAATCACTCAGGATTTCAATCGGTTGAAAGATCCGATCAAGCCTAAATTATAAGTAAAACCAGAAATATTAGTAAAAATGATCCCGTAAGTTTAAATTTAAGAAAATAAGTAATAAAATAAAAGAATATAAAAATTCCAAATTTTAAGTATATAACTCGTTATTTATCGAAAATACGTAAAATACATTCCGATAATTAATGAATCGTTAGAAATAAATTAAATGTATACTAAAAATCATAGAATGACCTAAATAATATTTAGGAATATTTATTTGTACTATATATGAATTTAAATGTAGGTAGAAATACACGTAATTACTTAAAATAAGTGAAATGAGCTAAAATAATACTAAATAATTAAAGAAAATTCATAATTAATTAAGAAAAAATAAAGAAAAATCAGAAAAAAAAAGGAATGATCCAGATTTGGGTCTTAGCAGCTGGGGAAAATAAGAAAAAAAAATTAGCTAATTAAATTAGAACAACACAAAAGTCGAATTGGAAGAAGATAAGTCAATTGTGTAATCAAATTAATGCATAATAATTTCCCTAAAACTCTATAAATACTCCAAATTTTTCAAAAGCTCATTTTGGATATCAGGAAGTTTATAAAAATATAGAGAGGCGAAATTGAGAGAAAAATAGAGTTTTACAAAAATTTAGCAAAAATATGTGCAGTTGGGGCTTATAAGGAGAACTCAGATCTAATGAGCATCTGGGAGTAGACGACCACCACCACCATACGGTTTTGTGTAATTTTGTAAAAATAGTAAATATTCTTAGAAAATTATAAATTTTGTTCTTATGGAATATTTTTGTATAGAGTATTTATGAAAAATATTATTTTGATGAAAATGTGTCATGTGATATATAGTCGTAAAGAAATTATGCAAAATCAAGTATGTTTCGGTTAAGAAATAAATGACCTTAGGAGTGTAGTTTTGTGCCTAAAATTTTTGTATAGACTAATTAGATGATATAGAATAGTACTATAAATCCCGTTTTCAAAAATTAATTTTCGAAAATTTTAGATAATTTTTAGGCCTTAAAATGAGGCATAAAATAGGTAATTTAAGGTTAATTACTGATTTAGTGAATAATTATATGTTTTAGGATATTGAAATCTGATGAAGTATGATACTTGTAGCATTTAGAGTGTTAGATGTAATTATTAGGTTAATTATGTAATAAATAAGTAATAGGAAAAATAGTAAATTTTAAGTTAATTTTGTAAATTGAAGTAATTAGGTATAAAATCTGATTTAGGATGAATTTAGACATTTTGAAATGATAATTGATGTTGGGAGATGATAATTAGAGTGATAGAAATATTATATGTGTATTATGTACATGATAAGTAATAGTACATAATATGTAATTATTGAAAATATAATAAATAGAAAATCTTAAGATAAAAATTGATTTATATAAATAATAGAGATATATAATAAATCTGATAAAAAAACTTAAATTTATGTAATTATATAAAAAATGTAAAAAATTTCTCACATCAAGAGTAAATTCAGTACACTAATAAGAATTTAAATGTACCAGGTAGAATAAAATACCGAATAGGGGTAATGATGGTATTTAAGATATCTGGAAGTAATGTGATTAATTTTACATTATGATTTGAAACGAATTTCTAGAGTTCGGGTATAAAACAATACTTAAAAAATGAACTAGAACTAAAACTAAATTTAGAAATCGATGCGGAAATTAAACCCGAACTTTACCCTAAACCCATAATAATTGTAAAAGATTTGAGAATCTAGATAATTGGACTATTAAATCCTAAATAAAAGATAACAATAAGCGTTATAGGATAAAACCAATCTATAATAGTTATATGAAAAACTGAAACCACGTTTGTGCTATAGGGATGATTGGCGATGGCCTGAGCAAGCCGAACCTCGAATTAGTGAGTGAAGAGTCCAGGTAAGTTTGGATTAATACGTTACTGTATTTTAAAGGCTTGAGATTATGCTTGGTCGTGCTTGTTAGATAGTTGATTATGTGCATGTGCTTGATTATGAGTGATACTATGATTCTGCTTATTGTTCTAACTTGTATTGTATGATTTGTATGAAATGATTTATCACCCTAAACTAGACCTAATCAAATATACGACCGTAATCATAATCGAACCTGCATGATAACCCATTAGAGGAAACCTAGGATTCTACAACCAAATACCAACTCTTTCGAAAAGAATAACGTGGGATTGCATAATGATTCCTTTTTCATCCTTAGTCGAACTAAGTGACAAGAGAGGAGGTCGTAGAAAGGGTGAAGTCAATGGTTCGAAGGTAGTCGCAGGAAGAGCGGTGTCTCCATTCACAAGCCTGGGTTTGGTCATAAGTTATTGTATTAACGTCAACCCCTCAACCCGAATTAGAGCGGACACAATTTTTCTAATCTCATGACAGGCTGGACAATGTCGTACGATGGTATTTGCTTGAATATGCATTGCACCTAATAAGTTGGTTGATAACCTTGTTATGTTTATGGTATAATTTTAAGTCCTCCATCTTAACTTACTGAGTTAAGGTTGCTCACATCCTTATAAACGTTGTGCAGGTATTGGCTAAAAAGCGGCTTACAACTACTCTGAAGCTAGCAACTGCTGGATCCTGGGGAGTGAGGAAAAACATTTGAAGAACAAATATATATTTTTAAGGTCTAAGCCATTATTTTAGAATTTTTCATTTCTAAATAATGTAATAACTAGGAAATAGATTATGGTGAAACATTATAAATGTTAATTGTAATAACTGAATTATAGTATGTGTATATATATATTTTCTCACTTTCTTAGATAAATGATTTATTTAAATTACAAATTATTTATTTCAAAGCAGGTTAATCGTGGACGTTTTGTGTAAATGAGGTATAGAATAGCGGTTGTAAGGCCAACTTCTATTTTAGAATGGTTTATACGATGGAACTGTTATGATTTTGCTGTTTCGGGGCGTGACACGTGATAAAACTTATTATTCCACTCTCTCTTAATGATCCAATTCTACCGAGACTTAATTTGCCACAAACATTCTTCCATATCTAAAATACAATTCAAATCTTGTAAAGACTTTTGACCTCAATAAGATGATCATTTGGTTGGAGAGAAAGTTGGTAGTCAACGTTTTTCAACTTATCCATGATTTGAGCTTTTTGTTTATGGATGAGCCCAAAAATTCTAACATTCCACTTCTTAAATTCTTTAAGGATTTCCTCCATGATCTTATTCTTGTTTGCTTGCCAAATGGATTGCAACAGAGGAACGTATCCAAGGTGAGAGAGCCATGTGGGTTGAAATCTAAACAAGTGTCTTTTGAAAGTTGTTGTATCAAGAGGGTCAGTTTTCAACAATAAAGCATTATGATCGGAAAGGCACTTTCGAAGGTGGAAAATTTTACTTTCAAGACATACATTCCTCTACCGTAAGTTACACCAAGCCTTGTCAAGTAGCTTTTGTGTTAGAGAAGGTCGTTTTTTATTATTAGACAAGGTAAATTTTTGACCCACAAAGTTCATGTCAGAAAGACCACATTCAAGCAAACACTAAGAGTAATTGAAAACTTCGTTTTTCAGAAAAAGGTTTCTTCTTCTTCTTCTTCTTCTTCCTTTGTAAGTTTTTGATTGGTTAAATGTATCAATTGGGGCATGCAAAATTGTTAAAAAAATGTTAAAGAATTTTTATGAAGTAATTCAAGAATAAATGATGAGTTTCTTAAGAAGAGGGTTTCTTATAATGTTGATGTGGATTCCATGAATGTCAAACGGGTTCCTCAGATATAAAGATGGTCTTATTAAATATTTAATAAAAAGATAAATAGGAAAAATATTGTAACACATTGGTAGAGCATCCACAATGCAAGAATCTTCTTTCGTTTTCTAAGACTAAGTAACTCATGTCATCGTTGGAGCGCGTTGTTTATCCTAGTCACATTGCTCTGTACAACAACGTCAAAAGTTGGTCTTTTTTTTTTCTTATTATTAATTCTAATTGGTTGTGTAATTTTATTAGAGTCAACAAAAATTTAAAAGAAACTATTAAAAAAATTAGTAAAAAAATTAAAGAATAAAGTGATGAGTTTCTTAATAAAAAAATTATTTAATATATTGACGTAATGTAATGGTCCTTGAGAGCATCAACAATGCTTATTCCTTGGCATCGGATGCAAGGAAAGATGAACAAGAATGAGTTGCTTTGGTAATGAAAACGATTTATACGGAGTTCTAAAGGTTAAGGTAGTTCCTTTTGAAAAGGAATATATTTTATTAAATTGTTTTAATAAATGCTAAAAAAAAATTCTATAAAAGAATTAAAGGATAAGATGGTGAAATTTTTTTTGGAAAATACTTGGCAATACAGAAAAGTAAAAGCCGGAGGTACTCCGAGTTAATTTTATTGGCTATTGTCATTGCTTTAATGACTCATTATTCAATATGTGTATCGTTTTGTACAAATCCATAATATTTAATTGTTTCGTAATGTAATTTGTCAGGATATTTTCGTCACATTTATCACTGCTCTTTTTTTATAAAACAAGAGTTTTTCTTTTAAAAAAAATATCGATAGATTATTTTAGAACTAAGAAACAGATTTCTACGTGATAGACATCGTCTTAGTTTATTGCTGTTACGTCATACATGCATTTTCCAAGCAATCAAGTAAATCAGGATAGAAGAAGACAAACCAATGATCGCCAAAAAGTAAATTACCTAAAAAAAGGAAAAAGAGCACCCCAGTCGCTGTGAAATGAAAGTGGAGGGACACGGACAGCGGTCAGCCCTCAGCCGTCATGTGGGATTTTTCGAATCCCATGCATTTAATGTTTCAAATGATTACGATTGTCTTGTCTCTGAGATGAATGACATCCAATGCTTTGATGTTTGTAATGATTACACATTTCCTGTTTTCGACATCACACAAACGCGAAACCGAGATCTTTTTGGCTAAAGGTTCGACGGTAATTTATGTTAAACCACCCACGATACTAAGTAATTATATATTTGGTTAACATGATATTTTACATTTAAATTTTATTAAATTATTCAATTTATTATCTTAATTTTGAAAAGTTTAATTTACTACTTAATTAAAATTTAATTTTTTTTATCATTTATAATTTCTAACCAAACTTTACTAAATTTCATTTACCATCATGGATTCATGAACTGATATGTAGCATTTAATATATATAAAAAAATTATTTTTGGAAAAGTATATTATATTCTAAGATAATATATATTCATATGTGAGCAATTATCCTTTTAACTTATGTTCATGGTATATAATTTTTCAATAATAAAACAAAATATGCTTTATTATATAGAAAACAAAAATTAATAATCGAACAATGTGGGATATGTTGTAGTAGTCATGTTATATATTACAGTTTATACACATGAGAAGCTAATTTCTACTCAACTTTTTATACTTCATTTTGCCTTTAATTTCCATAAAATTATCATATATAGAATTTATTACGTAAGTACATTTAGATTATATAAAAAAATTTCAAGAACGTACATTCAAAACTTGCTTAAAACTTTATCAAAGTGAGCCTTTCAATTGTTTTAAAAAAATTATAGCAAGTATATGTATGTTTGACCATAACTTTGATCCAAGTTTTAAATGTGTTTTAAACAAATTTTTAGAGAAATATTTGAACAATCTAAAAGTACACATGGAATAGAATGTATTTCAAATAAATATGATGAAAAAAAAATACATTAAAATGATAAAAATCGAAGATACGAGTTGAGAAAAACATACATGTAACTGCTATTGCTACAAAATTTTCTTAAAAATTAGCCTAGTAAGTCTGTTTTAATCTACTATTTGCAGCTTATTTTGTAAGGGTTTTGAAAAAAATTTTATATGATATGAAAGATCTTATAATATAGATTGAATATTGAGAGTTTGTTTTTTATTTTTAAAGAGAAATAAAATAAAATAAAAAGTGGAACAAAGTCACATGAATAACTGTAAAGTAGCAGTTATTTAAGCCCTTCATCAATAAGTCTCACATTACCAACCCACAAGAAACTTCCCTCTATATATTAAACTTAGATTGATGATAAATTGAGTTGAAATATATGGAAAAAATCATGGTGTGAACGCATCATCTAAGCTTGCATTCAAGGTCAACCTTATCGACTTTTTAATAAGCCATGTCACTTGCCATGTGTTAGTTGATACAATATTTGCCATGTGTCAGTTGATACAATATTAGTAAGTCCCATGCTAATGTGACAATCAATGCCATTGCCACGTTTCACCCATTTCAGCAAATGAATCGTAACCCTATCAACTTTTTATTACACCATACTATGTAGATGCTATGTCACTTACCACGTATCAGTTAATGTAATGTTAGTAAGTCCCATGCCAACGTGGCAATCAATGTCATTGACATGCATCATTTGATGCAACTTCAACAAACAAATAGTAACTCTATTAGGCGAGGTAGTATAAATGTCTACAAAAACTTCAATTAGGTATTAAATTCATCTTTCTAAACTTTAGGTAGTAAATTATATATATTAGTAAAATTCAGGTACCAAATATGATATTATCCCTTTTATATTTAAAATTTTGTGTCAATTTGTTAAGCAATTTTTTTTAAGTAATTTTATATCTTATCCTTAATTTCTTTATCAAAATTTATTTACACTTTTTTAATTTTTAGGGATCCTATGTTATTATTATTTTTTTAATCATTACCCTAAAAAATTTATAAAGACAACTTTAATATCAGCAAAATATTATATTTAGATAATGTACTAATTATTATTAATGTTAGTTATATTTAATAAAAAATAATATTAAACATAATAAATATTATATTAATAACTACATTAAAAATCTTCATTAATTCAAATAAAGAGAGTAAATGTACTAAAGTAAATTGTGGTAAATTTTTAATGTTTGAAATGGGACATGAATTACTTATTTATATAGTATAAGAAAAATTTTGAAAATCACAAATTTTACGTTACTTTAACAGTGGTAAATTTTAGTAAATGTTGGAGATTTTTCCATTGGAAATTTTCGGACTTTCATTTGCATTGCAAATGACTATTTAAAAAAAAAAAAAAACTTAAACTAACATTACTCTAACAAGTAATGCGTATGGAGAAGTGACAAATACCACGCAACATTCCTTCATTACTTCACCTTGGAATGTATGCATAGTTATGCGCGTTGAAGATGGCCTTAGGGGATTGTATTTCATATTTAAATGTGAATAATATATTTTATTTATTATTCATATGTTTTATACTATGTTTGGCAAGAAGGAGAGTTATAAAAGAGAAAAAAAGTGAAAAAAAAAAGAATTATATATGAAAGGAAGTGAGTGGAACATTTTTGTTTGGATAAAAAAGGTATGAAAAGGAAAGAATCGAGAGGAAATTTAATTTAAAATATTATTAAATATATTGAAATACCAAAAAAGTCCTTAAAACTTGAAATTATTGTTATATTTGAAGAGTATTTTAATAAAATTATTGATTTTCCTTTCCACTCTCTCTAAAAATTGAGGAAATCATTTTTGTGGTCTTAAGCGCAACCCCCCCCCCCCCCCCCCCCCCCCCCCCCCCCCCCCCAATTCCATCAACTTTCCATAAGGAAAAAGTAATTTTTCCTTCCAGCATCCTCTCCTTTTAGTTCCTTCCTATATTCCAAACATAGCATCAAGGATAGGTTAATAATTTGCAAACTAAGAGGTCATATTTTGTGTTTGAACCTAATAGATTGGTGTTTTAAATTCTTAACCCATAATATCATTCATTTATTACTCATTTAAGAACACAATCTTGTAATCCATCACATGTTTGTATTTAAGCAATCCATTTATTAATTAAGGGAATTCTAAATTAAATACATCATATTTAAGGTGTTTTGATTTGAAAATAATTCTTCCTATTACTTGTAGAGGGTTAAATTCAAGTTTTTGCTTTAAGCTCATTGATTAATTAAGTTTGACTCTTTTGTCTAAGGTGACCTGGTCAAAAGAGTTGAGTTCAAATATTTGGAATGATCAAGAGAAATTTAGTATGGTAGGTTTAGAGTAGAGCCCGTTGAATCAATTTACTCGATCCAACCTTTCTTGATTTGACTCACACAAAAATAATAAATAAATCATTTATCTAAGCCTAAACCCATGAAAAGAGTTAACTTGATATCCATTAATAAAAAACTTCAATCCTAACCATTAATCATCATTATGATCTAACGAATGTGATCAATTATCATTTTCTATAAATACTGCATTCACAGTCTCATTTGAATAAGGAAGAAACCCCAACCAATGTTGTTTCTCTATTGGAACCTTGTTTCAAAAATCAAACACTTAAAAACCTTAAGAACTCTACCCTATTTCTCATCAATTGTAGAGTTTAATACTATCTCGTTTCTTTACTTGTCACCATATGTGTTAGAACCCCACAAAAATTACCTATTCCTCTTATCTACTATTTTCTCCTGATCATCTATATGTATGATTCAAACCATTTTCTTAGTCGCGTGTAGCGCAACTTAACACGCGGCACATACATGAACCTTACACTCATACCCACACACTCTTACTTATATTGATCATGAATGGTTTGACAAGAATCAAGTTAATCAAATATGTTCATATATTAAATTTAGTTATAAATCGCATTTTTGATAATCTTAAGTTAGCAAATAACATCAAATTAGCAAGAATGCTTTGAATGTTCGTCATAACCAAAATAAACATCTAATTGCATTCAATTTTTTTCGAAAGGTAAAAGCTTGATAACATGTAGTCATTGAATCTCGTTGAATAAACAAGATCAAAACATGCTAAATGAAGAATACTTAGTAAACGTGCTAAAAATACTTTTGAGTATCATTATAAACAATCAATGACCATTAAGAACGCTTTCAATTTTTCAAAAAATTTTCTAAAAATTAAACATACATAAACAACACCTAAACTTATCTAAATACATAAATATAACAAGATTTACTTTCCTATCAAACTAGCTACTAAAGTCAAATAGCAAGAAAGATCAAGATAAATACCTACAATCAATCTAAATTTATCAAGAAGGTAATCAAACCCATTATCTACATTCAATTAACCAATTCCATAGATACTTGATGAATAATACTCACAATACACCAATTATCATCTATTCGTGGATCACATCAACTCTTAGATATATATTACTTCAAGAATCACCAAGATAAACAATAATTAAGTCTATTAACACAATTAACAACAAAAATCCTCCTCAAACACCCATTAGGCCATGACATCCATATAATAAACCCATTTCACTATTTTAAACATCAAATCTCCAATTCGAATGAATATTACTTCATTATGTTGATGATTATCAAATAATACATAAATCAATCAATGAGCATTAGAAACATCATGAATCACCCCTAAATCTCATTGAAGATCACAATAACTTTGACAATTACCTAATTAAAACAACATTTCTTTATTTAATACTAACTTAATGCTATGAGCTAATAAGAATTAGACTAATCTACGTTATCTATAAACAAATATCCATGCGCCACCGATCAAATACCCCTTCACCAATATTCAAGTCAATTTAACTTAATATAAGGTTCCTAAACTCCAATTATTGCTTATTTCCCTAATTAAACACTTCACTAAATTGAATTTCGATCAAGAATTATCAACCTTGCATATGAATAGATCCACAACCTCTAAAGTTAAGAGTGACCTAAATTTCACTTAATCTAACTTCTACGAAATCAACAATTAACACTTGATGAGCTACTTCAAACCATAGATATACTAAATCTACATAACACTGAAATCTAGCTCAAAAAATAAAATGAATGAAGATTAAACTTAGTGCAATTGAACTCTCTTCAGTTCTTCCTAAATCCTTTACTTACTCTTGAGACATTCTTGTTGAAACTTGATGGGAATCTTGATGTATAACATCTTTAACACTTGAATTAGCTCTCAATTAAATAAATGATCCAAACTGAATGAGAGTCTCTCCTTCTTCTAGGCGTTATGGCATAAGGATAGAGATAACAAGAAGGATCCTTAATTTGAAATAAAATACATTTGCTTACTTGATATTTCTCCTAAAATTGATTGAAACTTAAAATATTAAAACAGCCTTTATTAAACTTAATCTAACTAAAGATAACTAAGTAAATAGCTAAATCTATTTTTAAACGAACAAGCTTAACGCAATGACTAAGATATCCCCACTTTTAAAAAATACCCCCCACTTGGAAACCTTGTTTTAATTCGTGAAAATTACTTTTTGAACTTTAGTAACTTTTACTGACTTGGGGTATTTCAATCATGTTGATGCTGTAGCATGTTTATATACTCAATCCTCTTCCTTCTCTAAGTCTACTAAACTACATCATCTATGGGATTTACATTCTATTTATCCTCCTTTCGCCAATTATAAATTATTATCATAATTATGAATTGGTGATTCCCTACCATTGTTTCCATTATCCTTATGTAGATAAGGAGTCAGAATCTTCTTAAAATTCTTCTAACAGTTGATTGACTCCTACTTCTTCTTCCTCTCCTTCACTAACACTCTCCACTTTAAATTGGGTCTTATTTCCCTTGATGGTCATGACACGTCTATTCGAGCATTAACTAACCATGTGTCTAAAATCAAGGCACTTGATTTCTCGGGTCTTTTGTCCTAAGCTCTAACCTTAGTCCTTATAGACCTTAAGCTCCTTACCTTTAGTCTTTCCTCAACCATCATCAGGTTTGCTTGGCATCTAACCACGGTAGTTGATACGATCTAGGACTAAGAACTGACAAGGCTGGCCATCAGGGTAAGTTCGATCCTGTCGAAGGAACGAAAATAGAATAGGTTTAGTGAAGGTTTTAGCGAATCCATGAGCCACTTAATTGGATATGATACATCAACTAGATTTTACATTGCCTAAGATTCGCTAGATATGACACATCAGTTCGAGTGATAAGATTACCTACCATAATCCTTGCTAAAGGAATCGATGAGAGCTAATGAGAGAGATAGAGTTTTTCAACAGAAAATATTCAAAAAGTTTTTTATTCATGTTCTGCCTTGTATTATTACAAATGTTGCTATTTATAACAAGTCTTAGACCCTAGTGGAAAAAATGTAAATAATGTACAAAGCCCTAAATCCTAAAGAAATGGCTCTATAAATAAAATAAAGACAAACATGTACAAAATAAAAAACTATGAATTTTACATGGAAGTCGGCATACGATCATTTGGCATGTCCTGGAAGTAGCCTCACGTTATTTGGCCGAGATACAAGAGAGGATGGCCCATAATTGCTGAGTTCTAAAATTAGTCGGCATTAGTCTCTTTGTGTCTTGCTAAGTGAATCTAACTTTCATCAACATAAGTTAGTCAGCACTAGTCTCTTTGTGTCTTGCTAAGTGGATCCAACTCTCAAAAACGTGATATGTCAGCCTATTAGCAAACATGAAGCCGAGTAAATAATTGGTCAGGCATAAGTGAGGATCGAGCCTTCTGCTTCTCAGTACTCTTTCTGTGAGAAATAATGTCATTTAATTCGGTAGACAGAATGAGTTGGCAAGTAGATGAGCTCAGCTTTGGCAGTTGGGTTAGGTTAATACCCCAAATCCTATAAGTGGTTCGCCTCAAAACTGTACCGAAGTCAACCATAACCAAGTCGGCTTGGCATACCAATTCTGCTTAGCAAGCTAGGTTAGTTGCTAGGTATTTGGTTGAGCCAATTTCACCTCTGCTTTTTAACCCTTTATGTTACTCAGATGGTCTTATCCAAATTTCCTAGCCTTTATACATGTATTATATTACCAATATCAGATCTTAATTCATAAATGAACCTTATTATCGTCTACGCTTGGGGCTCATCAAAATCACAGTAGATCATCAGCAGTTAGAACTCTCGAACATATTCATCTACAGGTCGGTAGTTTTGCTTGAGTTCTTGAATACGCCGGAAGGTATCTTGCTCATAATGTTTTGGCACAAATATACTCCTTAGAACTCTGTTCATCTCATTCTAAGTTCTGATTCCATGTTGAGTGTGTTGATGTATATTCTGCAACTTCTTCCATTATATTGTTACATATCTAGAAAATTCTAAAGCAGATACTTGAATACATACCAAGTCCTCCTAATCATAGAAGTTAAATATCTTTTCAATCTTTTCCTCCCAGTCTAACTAGTTATCAGCATTACCAGATACATTAAAACTCTAAATCTGCACTTTGAGATGCTTAGCTCCTCTATGGGCATGAAGCTCGTGCTCTTTAAATTGCTCATTTTGCTCTTCCTCCTCTCTATATTCTTCAACTTCATTTAGCTCAAGTCTCCTCTTAGCAAATCTCTCAATATGTTGGGATAGAGCTAGGTTCACATTAACAACTTTTGGTGCTCTTTACTCTGCTACTTGTCTTCTCGGCCTTATTTATCATCTCTCTCTTGTGGTTTAGTTTCAATAAGATTCTAGGTATTGACCTAACCAAATGCCAAAACCCAGCTTATCTACTCCTTACCCGAATATCTCATTTAACTACTTATTTTTATTTGTGTTATTTAAATTTCCTATTTTTTGTATTTTTCCTAAACTACCCTCTTCTGTATGTTGTATTTACAAGAATGTCATTAGGGCATTATTTTAGTTACTTTATTTACAAGTTTGCCACTATGTATAAATAACTCATGTATATAGAGTTTTAGATAGATTTTAAACATTAATGAAAAACCCTTTAAGTTTTCTCTTGAAAAGTTCTATTTCTTTCTTTAGCTCTTATCGATCCCTTTTGTATTGATTGTAATAAGCAACCCTATTACTTAGATTAGTGAGTCACATCTGGCAAGTTATAGGTACCCATTATATTTTCGTTCCTTCGGTAAGATCGGACCCACTACTACAATCGGCCTTGTTTGTTATTATCTTAGTTCATATCATCTTGGTATTAAAGTGAAAGCACGACCACGAGAGATTTAATTTTTGAGACTTTTTTTATACACGTACCCAATGAATCGATTTCTCTGTATCTGGAGTTGTTTACACCTAATGCTTTCAAGTTTCTCAAATTATAGTACTGTTATGTATTTTTCGTAACAAATTCTAAGGGACTTTAAAGGCGAATTGATAAGATGATAAGGATTAAAGATCAATGGAATAGCAAAGTGTCGATGATTTGGAATTGGTATTCACAAGAAGAATGGGTATGAAGAATAGGAAGGTTTTTTATGGTGAATGTAAGTAGATATAACTCATTAAGACACAAACATAATCATGGGTTTGAGCTCGAAATATAATTTAATATAACTCACGAATACTAAATGTTGCTCAGGGGTTTAAAAGGAACGTTAGATATGACTTACTAACCGGTTCAAATGAAGGGGTTCACCACAATTCTAAGAATAAGATTGATAAGAATACGGGAGAGATTAAAGAAAGTAATCAATACTCGATAATCCGATAAATGCTATCTCATTATAGCCTTACTCGAAAGAGGAAAGATTCACTCCGTATGGGAATATCTTCTCTATCTGTATGTATCTCTATCTATATATCTGTGTATCTCTCTTTTAGTACAAATGTTGCTATTTATAGCAAGTCCTAAACCATAGTGGTAAAACTGTAAATAATGTATAAGGTTTTAAACCCTAAAGAATTGGACCCATAAATAAAATAAAGGAAAAACACATACAAGAATACAAAACTGTGCGTTTTACAGAATTTGACATACAGTCACTAGGCATGCCCTAGGAGGAGTAGTATCTGAACCGGATGGGTTGCCAGTTAGATGTGTGGGTTCAAGAAGTAGTCCCTGAAGTCTCGCGTTGCTTGGCCTAGACATCAGAAAGGTCAGCCTATAATTGCCAAATCCTAGAATCATTTGGCACGAGTTTCTCGGTGCAGTGTCAAGTGGTTCTTTGGTCTTAAGTACTCAACCTTGTGGTTTCTTGGCACGTTGATTGATGCTAAGTGTTTAGTTTCCTTCCCCTTGTTCTTCTGGCTACAGCTCGGCCTCGACAAGCATTGACAGGCCTTAGCTTGGATATTGCTAGAAGCTGATTCCAATCGTTACCATAGGTTTGAAAGGAAGTCGTCCTTGACGTTAAGTGTTGAGCTCGATCTGGGATATCAAATAAGCTCCTTCTTCCTTTTCGTTTTACCATGGGTGCCAAGTGTCTTTGGATTTCCTCAATGCTCATCGAGGTTAAGAGATAGCTCTTTACATCCTTCTGAATAGTATAAGTGTTGAGGAATCCATCATGGTTCACTTTCCGATCAAACTCCCATGGTCAATCAAGAAGTAGATTGGCGGCATTCATAAGGACCACATCAAATTCAATCTCGTCTTCATACTATCTTGCCTTTAATGCAATCAGAGCGTGCTTATGCACATAGACCATACCTTTGTCATTAAACCGCTTAAATCCATAGGGTCAAGGGTGAGAGTAGGTTGGTAACTTCACCTTCTCCACTAGCTCAGCAGAGATAATGTTGGTGTAGCTACCTCCATCGATAACTAGGGAACAGGTCTTCCTATGTACTAGGAATCGCATATGAAATAAAATTTCCCTTTGTCCGAGATCTGCCTTCAGGTTAGCTCTTATCGCCATAACTAAGAGTTTATTGAGGTCCTTGGGATAGACATATTCTTCTATTAACTAGTTGTCCGAGTTCTTGCGACTTTGACTCTTGATTTGAGCCTCGGGCTCTTCACCCTTCAAGAGCATGACCCTTTTATTCGAGCATTAGGATGCAATATATCCATAACCTAAGCATTTGAAGCATTTCACTTCTTGAGCCTTATTGCTGGGTACCTTTTCTTTCCTAGCAATCTATTTCTCGGCATGAACTGGTCAGCTAGGCTCTCTTTTTTCTATCTACTTTTCTTGCCTTCTCTCGGCATACCTCTCAAGCTCAAGACTGCCTTGTTAAGCTTGGTTACTCGGCCTCCAATGCCTTCTTCTCCTTTACCTCTCAACTTTTAATGCCAAATTAATTTGCTTGTCCAAAATGTTGAACGGCTACAATTCAACTATGTCGGCAACGTCGTCTCTAAGTCCACTCAATAATTTGGCAATGGTGCAATCCTATAGCTTAACAATTTCACATCTTATCATCAAGGTCTTAAACTCTTGTAAATACTCTTCAACAGTATTTCGACCTTGTCTCAGGTGCTGGAAAGCATGGAGCATCTCCTACTTGAAATAAGTCAATACGAAGTGTTGGTTCATCGATCTTGTCATGAGCTTCCAAGTTCTAGTCGGCTCTTCTCCTTCGTTATCCCACTTAGCAACTAGCTTATCCCACTAAAAACTTGCATATTCAACAAGAGATAATGAAGCCAGCTTAACCTTTGCTCGATCATCGCGCTCATAGCACTTGAATAACTTCTCAACTCGAGGAACCCAGTCAAGGAGTTCTTCAGGTCGGCTACTTCCACAAAAGGTCGGTAGTTTTAACTTGACATTGTCAAGTCCTCGGCCAGGTGATCGGGGTTCATCCCTTGCATTCCAAGTTGGTCGATTCACCTCAGTTCGACCACTCCTATTAGAGCTCTGCTTGGTCGTATTCCTTTTCGGCTTCAGCTCTGTTCTCTAGGCTTCTTGATTTGTTTCAGAGTCAATACTCCTTTCTCCTTCTTGACACTGGATGGTTTTCTCTTCTTCTCAACTTGGTAACTCTTCTCAGCTATCACTCACCATTATTAAGCTCATTAGAACCACTTTCACTTGTGGGTGTTTGCTCCCATCTTCCTTGTCGGCCATCACATCTGTAGCCTTTGACTAACCCAATAAGCTCCCGAATAAAGTCGGTGAGATTCTGGATTTGGTATTTCAATTTGTTGACATGTCACCTCAAGCTTCCACGAGGACTATCACCAGTGTTGTTGACACTATCCTTCGACATTTTTGTTCATACAGTAGTTAACTAAAGAATTGAACAAACAACAAAACATAATAACAATAACCTAGAAACTACCACTACTCGACTTTTGCGGCTACTTACGACTACTATGAAAAATACGCTACACTACAGAACAATGATTAACATAAATGTTAGAACCAAAAATCTACTTTGAAGAACAACAACACATATGTCTACCCAAAGCTCTGATACCAAGATGATAAGGATCGAGGATCAATTGAACAGCAACGGGTTGGTAATTTGGAATAGGTATTCATAAGAAGAATGGGTCTAAAGACTAGGAAGGTTTTTTATGGTGAATGTAAGTGGATATAACTCATTAAGACACAAACACAATTAGGGGTTTGAGCTCGAAATAAAATTTGATACGACTCATGAACACTAAATATTACTCAACATGTCCTAGGAGGAGTAGTATCCAAATCGGATGGGATCGGTAGTTGGATGTGTGGGTTTGGTAAGGAGTCCTTAAAGTCTCACATGGCTTGCCCGAGACACCAGAAAGGTCAGCCTATAATTGCCGAACCCTAGAATCAATTGGTATAAGTCTCTCGGTGCGGTGTTGAGTCGTTCTTTGGTCTCAAGTACTCGTCCTTGCGGTTACTTAGCACCTTGGTTGATGACAGAGTGATGCCAAGTGTTTATTTTCCTTCCCTTCATCCTTCTAGCTGCAGCTCAGCCTTAGCAAGCATTGACAAGCCTCAGCTTAGATATTGTTGGAGGCTGATTCCCATTAGGTTTGTACTCTTAAACTTGGCTAAGGGCATCCTTTGGGCTTTTATCAGACAACGGGTGGTGTAGCTCCATTATCTTGTTTTGGGATTGTTTAACATTTAGGGTTTTGAGCTAACAGTAGTTGATTTATTTATTTATTTAATAAAAAAAAAACAAAAGAAGAAGGACACTGCTGTATTGTTGAAGTTATGATAGTGCAATTGGGGTTTTTGAGCGGAGTAGTGGTTGAGAATCAGCTTGGGAACATTGCTTAGACTTTACTATGGCTTAAAGAGCATATGGTGCATGAATATGTGGAAAGCTTGCTTGGGGTTGTTCAATTTTTTTTTTTTTCTAAAATTTCAGTGATTTGAGAGCACAAAGTCATATGGGTCTATTACTGTAGCAGTGATTGTTGTAGTATACGAGTAGGCCTATGAGTTTGAGCGTTCATTTGTAGATAAAGACACTTATTTGGTGATCCATTATGGTTGCAATGGTGAACTATTAATGGGTCTACGTATTCAAGTTAAGAAACATACTATACAGTGGTGTTCAGTGTGTGAATGAATTAATAAGCGGGTCTATAAATTTGGTTGTACTTGTTGAATCTTGTAGCTACTATGGTTATAAGTGGAAATGGGTTTCGTAAAAGTAGAGTTGTGGTGTTGATGTGTATAGATTGGAGTTAGTACAAGCTATTATATGAACTATGTCAACCTTGTGCATGTATGTGTTGAAGTGAGCTATTTCATTTGATCTTCTAAGCTAAAATTATTGATCTGAACTGTTGAACTACAGTTGTGCCATGTTGTTGTGTGTTGAATTGTAAAATGCCAAGCTACTGTAAGCTCCTTCCAACACTGAGTTGACCAATTGTTGTGTTGCTGTTCCTCTTCGAGTTGAACTCGTGACTCCGAACTACTACGATCCGACATGCCGAGCTACTTCTTGATTGGAGACGGAAATCCACGTTGAACTACACAATCACAAACTTGAATCAAGCTATAATTACTGTGCCTATTATGTTTCCCGAGCTACATCGTATGTATTCAAGCTAAAGTGTGTCTTATTGAGCTTTTAATACTTGCAAACCGAGCTACTTGTATAGGTTAAGTTAGTGTGTTAGTGTCGAGGTGAAGTGTTGATGTGCTATGCTTGTGAAGTACTGCTCAAATTGTGGTCGACAAGGGGAATCAACTAATGATATCCGAATATCCAAGCTAATTTGCACAAGTTTAAGTTTACTGAGCTGATTTTAGTGTCTAAGCTGAATTGAAGTGCTAACGTGAAGTGGAGAATTGAGCTAACACGTATGTCAAAGCTGTATTGATCTATTAGATCACTACTAAACTTAGCAGAGGGGACTTATGTATTGCGTTGGACTGAGAAATTGCTAACCTGAGGCATTGTCTTTTTTTTTTTCGTGCCACTACTCTTGTTAAACTATTACCAAGCTAAATTAAGTTGTCCGAGCTCCGAGCTATTTCAATCCGAAGAGCTGAGCCAATTTAAGTGTTGCTAGAGTCAAGCTATTATGAGTAAGTTGGGGTTGTCTAGTGCTAAGCTAACTATTAAGTGCATGAGTTAATTTTGAGCTGATCTAAAGTAGTATGTTAAAGAAATTTGATTGTTGTCTTAAAAACTTTCAAACTAGATAGTGACATGTTGTGCTTCTATATTGTCGTTTGTCAAGCCGAACAATTTTCCAAACTTGGTTGTTCTATTCAACATTTGTCAAGCTATACTTGAAGTTACTAAGCTCCTATGATGTGGTGAGCTCAATTGAGTGGAGTTTGAGCTACTAAGTTGGGGTGTATGTGTCAAACAAAATTTCTAAGTAGAGCCAAAGTGATGGGAATCAAGCTACGGGACCTCTGACTCGCAGTCGAACCCAAGGACTAGAGGGGCTGGCACGATGAATTCTTATGTTCTAACCACCCATGCCAAAGCCGAGTACTTCCTTGCCAAGTTACCTTTAATGCTGTGCCATATGACTGCCTATTATTCTGTGGTATACCGAATTAATAATTACTCTCTAAATGCCGAGCTGACCAATCACTCGCCATCATTTTTGCTAAGACTAATTAAGCCATCCCTATTCGGACAAGCCCATCGGTCCTTACTTTTGTCCGCATCTCTTAACAACCTTGCTAATGCAGCATTATAGTATCATATGTAGAATTTGTAGCACCAATGATTGTTTTACTTATATATTCATTTTTACCCCTTTGTATCGTATATATTACTTCTTTAGAAAATGTCCTTATTGTTTTTTCCTTTTTAGGCAAGTTGCCCTAACTTATGGGTATAAATACCTTTGTACTTGTCGCTGTAATAAGTAGATTATCTTCAATACACTTAAGTACTTTCTTCCTTGTGTAAACATTATTTGTTTACTCTCGACATCACTCTCATCCTTTCCCTTAAGCAAGGTTAAGTGGCGTGTAATCACATTGGACCAATTCGAACGTCATATCGAATTGTGCCGTGAGTCCTCGGAAGTTCCATTGGTGTGTCATATCGCTGGAGCTATTCATGAGTTTGCTTACTGTTTTCATTCTTTGATTTCACCCTTTTGTACCTTTCCACATTAACTATTTTTGAGTTTTATGCAAGCTTGAACCCATCCGGCAACCGATCTTTATCTGTTCTTGGTCATGGTTCCCAATACGAAGGATCTGAGCTACTTTACACTTGCATATCCTAGCTATTGAGAACTGTCATAAAGCTAATTTGAGACGAGAATTAGTATGCCAAACTAATTTAATCAAATAACTGCAATTGAAGTCCGAAATGCTTTGTTGTTTGAACTGTTGTGTGAAGTACTCGAGTCTTCAATTCTAAAAACATTTTGCATCGGATAGTTGAAAGTTGAACCGAGCTTGCAAGAAGCGAAGTGCGTATGCTGATTTGTTTAGGCAAATATGTGCAAGAAAGTATAAGGTGAGCATGTGATCGTGTCTAACTATTATTGGTTGTGCCAAGTTGAAATATTATTGTACCGTATTGTTCTTTTCAATTTGCTAAGCTCTAATTATCTCACTATATTGTTCTAAATAACTGCTGTTAAGTTGTATTGCTGAGCTCATAAGTGCCATGCTATCAACATAAATTAGCCGAGCTGATCAGTGAACTTTAAGGCCAAGCAAGAACAAGAGTAAAGCCAAGCTGTTCCGTTCCTTTTATCGAGTTAAACTGCTAAAGCATTACCAAACCATTCAATCCAAAGTCGTTGAGCTTAAATAGATTTTTTTCAAGTTGGTGTCAACTTTTGTTGAGGTTATGTATCTTTTACTACTTAAAGCGCCAACTATAGTGTTGGGTTGAAATTTATAGCACAGTCCAACTTATTTTAAGTTCGAGCTTCCTCTATTTGTGTATGACCCATGTTTATGTACGCTTATGTCCAAGTTATAGAACTAAAGTGTAGTAGATTGAGTTGTTGGTTGTACATTTTGAGTCATACCGAACTAAATTATGAGAAGCCAAGTTCCGACCTGCTACTATGAGATGAACTCATTACCGTGCTAAATTGCTTGTGGAAATTGAGATCTATACTAAGCTATCCTAAATCAACATAGAGAGAAAGAGTTACCAAGCTGAGGCATAAGATCCAAATTGCTTATATTTGTTGTTGCGTTGAGCTAAGATAATTCTAAGAGTTGTTGAGCTGTTGAAATAGAGTTTTCCCTCTATTTTAGTTATTGCTGAGCCAATTGTTTGGTGTGATTAGATCAGGAGGTGTACTATCGATGCCAAGCTTTCCAAACTGCTTGTTGTTGTGGATGCCAGTGTGAGGCCGAGCTATCATGTCCAAATAGGATCTAAGTGAGTGCTATTGGAGTGTATGTGCGCTATAACTTAGTGCGAAAGGAGAAATCGAGTTGCTTTAGATATTGAGCCAAAATATTTGAAATTGTAGAATTGTGCTCCAAGTCTTACCGAACTTACAAGAATTGATAGCTATAAGGCTGAAAATTGTGGAAAAGGTGTTAACCACTTGATTTTATTTTAACATTATTGAAAAGGAATTTATTTGATATGACATCTAAAGCTTAACATAACCAACGTTATGTATGAGGCTTGAGGGCAAAATCTTATTACCAAGCCCTAAATCATGTTTCCCCTAATGCGTTGGAACAATTAGAGATTATACTTGCTAAGCTTTAGAAGATTAAGGAAGAAAGAAGGCAACAAATGATTACTCAATCAAAGAATATTAAAAATGAGGAAATAGAAAGGAAAGAAGTAGGAGTTGATGATGAGGAGGTTAAAAAGGAAGGATAAGAAGTACTACCACTTAGTACCCATGTTGTTGACATGATCCTGTTGCCAATGATACTTGGTACTATTGATGACCCCAAGTACTATCGTATTAGCCTTCTACATGTTAGGCTCTTCTATTTTGATCAATTATTGAGGTTATCTGGAGGCGAAACGTATTGTAGTAATATTGTAATTGTGAGATGCTATAAATTGTATATTAATGTTTTTCAAGGTCATCGTGATGGATATTCCTATGTGGGTTATGTTGTTCTTATCCTTAATATTCTCACATTAGAAAAATATGAAGTGTATAGATGGGAGGAGAAAAAACTGAGTTGTGAAGAAGTGGAAGAGGAGTTTGAGATCAAACATGTTCAAATTCCCTAAGCTCATGACGTGATGTTTAAGCCAAAAGTTGTGTTATTCCCCTTGATTGATAGTTGTTGGGACTAACTAGAAGAAGTTGATCGGAGATATGAAAAATGGAAGGAAGGACCCTTAAAGAAAAGTTTGGTTAATTGTGCTCATGATTAATGGAATGAGCATGGGCTGATGGTAACACTGGTAGAGGAGCTAGAATACTTTTATATATTTATATTTCATTTTTGTAAGTTGATATTTGATCCTAATAGGATTTGGAGTTGCTAATTACCATGTTTCGGGCCGAAACTTCTTTAGGGTATAGGGGATGATAGGATTCAAGATACCAACTCAACTAAATGCTAAAGCTCAACCCAATTTCTCCTTACCCGGATATTTCATTTGACTACTTATTTTTATTTATGTTATTTAAATTTTCTATTTCTCGTATTTTTTTCCTAAACTACGCTTTTGTTTATGTTGTATTTACAAGAATGTCATTAGGGCATCCTTTTAGTTACTTTATTTACAAGTTTACCATTATGTATAAATAGCTTATGTATGTAGGGTTTTAGACAGATTTTGAATATTAATGAAAAACGCTTTGAGATTTTTCTCTTGGAAAACTCTATCTTTTTCTCTAGTTCTTATCAAACCCTTTAGTAAGGATTGTGACAAGCAACCTTATCACTCGGATCGGTGACTTGAGTCACATTTGGTGAGTTATAAGCTGTATCGAATTTAGTTGGCGCATCATATTCTACTAGGTAGCACACGGATTCGCTAAAACCTTTACTAAACCCATTCTATTTTTGTTCCTTCGGCAGGATCTACAATTGGCCTTGTTTGTTTTTAGCTCAATTTGTATCAAGTTTCCATCACCCTTTGTACTGATATAGTTAAGTTGGCTACAATATTAGCAAGGTCTTGAATTGTTCATTAGTAGTTTACGGGGTATGTTGGGTAACATAGTCATGACTATGAGTATTACTCTTGGCATCATTAATCTCTCATTGAACATTAAGATTCGACATTCTTAATACAAAACTTTAGGAAGTCCACTACTTACCTTTAGTCTTTCCTCGAGCTTGATTTTTCGATTTCTTTTATTTAAAATTGATTTCCCCATTTCTCGATTAATACTAAACTCTAACCCATTTAATATTAATCCTCGACTAAAGAAATTGAGAAATTCCAGGTTTTTATTGAAAATAATTTTTGGAGTTGCCACCCAACCGAAGTCGGGAAAAGAAAAAAAAACCTTAACCAATTGGGTGAATTGATTACGATTTGGCTACAAGTCTTTGATTTCAATTTTAAATGAAGAACCAGAGGGTTCCAAGTTCGGGGGCTAACCTATTAAACCCTTAACGGGTACCACTATTTATTTACCGAAATTGAGATTATTTTTTTAATTATAATATTTAAAAATAAATAAATAAATAAATAAAATCAAAAGAAAAAATAACCTAAGTTTCTACATATTTTATCGTCGTCCCAAAGGTGCCTATATACCCCCTAACTGGGATTAGACGATCGTAGTTCTTTCAGAAAATCTCAGTGTATTGATTGATTTTAATTTTTGAAAACCGGTCGAGTTTACGTTTTAGCTGATTCGGTTTAAAAAAAAAAAATCTAAACAGTCCTAAATCTTGAGTGTTTTTGTTTTTTTTTTTTTAAAAAAAAATATCATAACAATCTTATTTAAAAAAAAAAAGGGTCTTTGTAAGCCCTAAAGCCAAGCCAAGTAACCGTAGGATTGAACTTAGAACCCAAGGTTTAGGGCGATCGGTTAAAGGATCCGATCAAACCCAAATTATAAACTATTGAAAAGGATATTAGTAAACCTGACCCTGTAAACTTGAATTTAAGAAAATAAGTAATGAAATAGGAGACTATAAAATGTTCAAATTTTAAGCATAATAGGTATTAATTACCGAAAATGCGAAAAGTGTAATGAAATAACTAATAAATTACTAGAGATAGATTATATGTATACTAAAAATTTTAGAATGACCAAAATAATAATTAGGAATGTTCACGTGTACACCACATGTATTTACGTGTAGATAAAAATACGCGTAATTACCTAAATTGGCCAAAAACTAAGCAAATAATTAAAGAAAATTATAAAATAATTATAAAAAAATCAAAGGATGATAAGCTGAACCAAGATCAGGTCGTGGCAGCTTCAAACCAGAAAAAGAAAAATTAACCAATCAAATTTGGACAACCTAAAAGCCAAAAACTTAGAGAAATGGGCAAAATCTTGTCAAATTAATGCACATTAATTGCTAGAATTGTCTATAAATAGGGGAAAAAATTCCAGAAGTCATTTGGTCAGTTTAGGATTTGAGAAAAATCGAAACACTGAAAAAATCGAGAGAAAATCCAGAAAAATAAAAAGAAAAAAGAAAAAACTGTGCAGATTAGGCAAGTAAACCAAACGAACCACTCACCACCACCTGGGACCGAACCACCACCACCACCCCACACTAGAATCACCGCCTGGACCGACCGACAACCTTGGACCGGGCTTGGACGGCCAGAAAGCTTTGGACCGGTTAGTCTCTTCAATGACCCGATTTTGAATAATTTTGTAAAATTAGTTATTTTACCTAGAAAATTATGAAACTTGTTATTCTGAGGTTTTATTATATGTAGATTAAGGGAAAAATAGTGATTTAGTTTAATTAAATCTGTAATTATAGGGTCCCTAACAAATTGCTCAAAACCGAGCATGACTAAACCGGAAAATAAATATGCTTAGAGATGTAGTTTGGAGTTCAAAATTTTTCTGTAGGATGCTCATATGATGTAGAACAGTGCTATGAAGCCATTTTTTTTAAAATTAATTTTCAAAATTTTTAAGTTAATTTTTAGCCTTATAATGATGAGAAAATTGGGTGATTTAGGGTTAATTAGGTGATTAGGATGTTAATTACTGATTAGGATATTAATTATATGTTTAAGGATGTTAATCTCTGAAGTGGAACCCTAATCCTAGTCTTTAGGTATTAAGTATGGTTAATTAGGGAAATTAGGTAAGTAATATAAGAAATTAGTAAAATGTGATATTGTAAATTAATAAATCTAAAAAAATAGAGTTATTTAGATAATATTATAATAGAAATCAGAAAAATAATAAATCTGAAAATAACAATTAATCTTAAGAAAAAGTCTCAAAATGTAAGATTTTTACACATCGGGAATAAATCCGATACCGCGATTAGGGTTAGCGTGTACCAAATAGATTAGAATACCAAATTACGACCCATTAGGATATTTGGACACTTGAGCTTAATGTGATTAATTTCACATTAGGATTCAAGCATATTTTAGGCTTAGAAATCAAAGTTTAAAACCTCATTTAGGATTTGAACACCAAAATAGAGTACACGAATCATTAGGATGTAATGGGCATACACGGACAAAAATGAATTAAAATATAACTTAGAATATGAAACCGTAAATTTTAAGTACTAAAAAGACCTATTTGTATTATAGGACATCCAGAGATAAAATCAGCTTGCGATTAAGGGATCAAGCGATCTAGCAAATCCAAGTAAGTTGGGTTATTGCTTATTGTAATAGAGTATTAGTTTTGTAGTACTCGGAGACTTAGGCTTGTATATGATTATGATTGTAAGTAGTTTACGCATGTGTTTGATGTATCTGAATTCGTGCTGAATTTGTATTGTAATTGATTTTGTGACTGATTGAATTGGTATGAAATTGTTTGAACACCCTAAACGGAGTTTATTATTAGTCGACCCCAAATAATTAATAATGTCATGCATTGCAACCCGTTAAGGGATTATAGGATTCTCCAACCAAATACCGACCCCTTCGAAAGGGATAGCGCAGGATTGCAAAATGGTCCCTTCTTCATCCTTAGTCGAACTAAGTGACAGGAGAGGAGGTCGCGGCGAGGGTGAAGTCAATGGTTCGAAGGTAGTCACGGGAGGAGCGAGGTCTTCATTGCACAAGCCTGGGTTTGGTTGTGAGCTGCTGCATAATATGGAACTCCTCAACCCGGATTGGAGCGGGTGAAATTTCTCTGATTTCACAACGGACCGGACTACGTTGTGCGATGAAACTTGATTGTTGCATTTCATGAAAATAATTGTTTAATAACCCTGTTTGTGCTTGTATGCATTCATGAGTCTCTAATTCAACTTACTGAGCTGTAGTTGCTCATACCCTTATAGATCCTTTTGCAGGTTCTGATTTCTGAATACTCAAAGCACTATGCCGCCTTACAATTACCCAGAGGTTAGTCTATTGGAAGCCAGGGGTGTGAGGATCAAGTTACTTAGTATAGTGTTTAACTAGAGTGACCATGTAATTAAGAATGAAAGACTGGTAGTTATTCTGTAATCTAGTAAACTGTTATGTTATGTAAAACTTCCTAGGAAGCTCTGTGGACACATATATATATAATATTGTATATGTTATTAGAAATTTGTACTATTTATCATAATTGTAATTTAATTATTAATCAGACTGTTTACTTCAAAGCGAGGAGTCGTCGACGCCTTGTGTAGGTCATGTCTATGGTAGGCACTGTGAGGCCAGTTACTATCATAGAATGGTTTACACGGCGGGACTATTGCGACTCTGCGACTTCGGGGCGTAACGGTCTTTTATTAATTTTTATTTAAACAAAAATAACTTTCTACATGATAAACCAAATCTTTAGATATGACTAATCCTAACAATCCCTAAACTAATATATACGACTATTTATTAAAATAAATTAATTCCATATGATACACTGGTATAAGAACTAATACTAGAACTCCTGAACTAACATATACATATATCATATATTATGTTAACTAATAAAGTATAATTAATATAATAATATATATATGTAATAAAAAACCAATCTTAACGGTTCCTAATCTAATGTTTATGTCCACTTATTAAATAAATATTCACTTAAATTAATATAATGTATCTAATGTATATTACAAAGAAAACTAATACTAAAAAAATACCTTAAACTAATATATACATATATATATACCATATTAAACCATTAAAGTCCTAACAAAATAATAATATAATAAATCAGAAAAAATTTGGATAGAAACCGAACCTGATTGCGGGGTTACCGTCTCCAACGTGTGTAGCTGCGGCAAAGCGCTATCGTACAGATTTTATTGGTGATCGGCGGTTCGTGCAGTTGCAACGATCAGTGCGGATGATTAGTACGTAAATTATGTCAGTGTGGGGAGCAACGTACGTGTTTGATGTGTGTTGCTGTTGACGGACGGGGTTAGCTGCAATTAGAATGTGTACTGGAGTCGCTGTCCGTGGCATTGGGACGATGCTGGATATCGCTGCTGTCTGCTTTGCTGTTGTCCTGTTTACTATTGTCCACCTTGCTGCTGTCTTGTTCGCTGCCGTCTGCCGTGCTGCTATCCAGTTCGCTACTGTCCGCCTTGCTACTGTCCTGTTCACTGTTGTTTGCCGTGCTGCTGTCCTGTTCGTTGCTATCTGCCGTGCTGCTGTCCTGTTCGCTGTTATCTACCGTGCTACTGTCCTATTCGCTACCGTCTGCCTTGCTACCAATGGAGGAGATGTATGTAAATGGATCGCTACACGAAGCTGCTGTATGTCAAAGTGCAATGTTGTTCGTGAGCATGTATGGACAGTGCGGGTCGTGAGTGACTGTATTTTAATGTCAGTACTAATCAGTGCAAAGTAGGTCGTCGGTGGACAGCAGCAATCAGCAATGGCATGTCAGCAATGAGTATACACTTGGTCGCTGTGCTGGTTTTGTTTGCCATGCTGACTGTGGATGCAATGCATTTGGACTGCCATTATTGGCTTGTACAGGGTGGTCAATGACGTGTTGGATTGGAGTTAGCATGCTGCTGATCAGAGTATGTAAGCTATGGTTTGGTTGTAAAATTGGCTTGATGTTAGGGCTGTATTGCAGTCGATTAGAGATTGAAGTACAGGACGATTGGTGTTGTGTCTGTTTATTGTTGTTGGGTTTAGGGTCGAGAGAAAGGGACTGCTGTTACTGTTGTCATGCAGTTGTGTGTTTGGCTTATTGCTGTGCGTAAATCCCCCTCATCCCGTTATATCTATTGTATCTAATTCGATAACAATTAAACTAGATCTAAATTAATTTAAATCTAATTTAATAATATTAAACTAAATTCAAATGATTTAATTAGATATGAATCTTATTTATTCATCTCACTTTTGTAAAGATAGAAAAATAAAGACATAGGTACCAGCTGAGACTCGAACCCGAGACCTCAAAATTAAATCTAATCTAAATACTCCAATATTTATCCATTAGGCCATTGGCCTGCACCTTAACATTCAGTACAATTAAATTGTACTTAAACTACGTGGTTCCCTAAAATAAAATTTTTTTAACTAAGCTAAAGCTAAAACTAAAACTACTTGTTCCTAATCTAAATTTTCTTTTTATAATTTTTTCCTTTTCTTATTTTTTTTATATTTTCATCATTTGTTAATTTTTTTTTTATTTTTATTTTTGAATTAGGATCCTTTTTGTAAAAAAAATAAAAAATTGGGACTACAGAGAGACAAAAATTATGTGTCTAGATCTACTAAAGAAACAGAGTATAATAGAACACTCATACTAACACAAAGCAACTACAACAACTTTTAGCTTTGGGTAGCAACCTTAGGATTTGATATTAGGATTTTATGATGTGCTTAGGAACTAAATTGAACACTAGGACTTACTATAGGAGTTGTAACCAAGTGAATTCTTTGAGATATCAAAGAAAGGAGAATGGATAGATCAGCAAACACTGTAGCTTGCGTGAAGTTGCTCGAGGAATATGATACATAAGTAAGCATAACATGACTTGGTATTTCACTTGTTATGATGCACAAACTAATACTAAAGTTCACTTGTCACTAATCTTGAGCTACTTGGCAAGATTAGATAAGAGTGTAAGAGAAAATATACTCGAAGAATGATATCTTATAAGAATAAAAACATTCATTAACTGTAAGGTGTTTAAAATTATTGCGACTACCATGGAAAAGACTATTTATAGTAAGTTTTTTAAAGTAATATATAATAAAAGGAAAATTAAATAAAAGACAACGTAATAAGGAGATTCCCAATATATGCGAAAAAGGATAAATATTACAAATGATAAAAAATAATATGGTACATGCATAAGAAAAGTAAGGGGCGGATGACCGGCTATCAATGGGTTTGTGTTATGAGGTCTTGGGATGCTGTAGTTGAGCTGTACTGATGTTATGGCAATTGTTAATGAACTGTGCTTGGAGCTACTGAGGTGATTAAATGATGTTGTTGTTCGATAGGCTAAAAGAGTAGAGTTCAACGTGTAGTGACCTTGGCCTTAGCACTTAGCATTTGGTAGGTCAACAACTAGACAAGAATTTGAGTGGAGCAGAGTGTGTTTGAGTTCAGACCTTGGGAGTTCTTTCATAGTTGTTTCGCATACTGGAGCTTAACTAAGGTAAGTTAATAGTAGAGAATCCTCCTAGTAAGAGATTAAAGGCTTCGGAGGCAAGTATGAGTGATAGGTTTGAAAGTTAACAATCTATCACTTCTCCATGGCTATATGTATCATAAGGTATACATTGTACATAAGACCCTCACTACATAATCTACCAACAAATAAAATACATAATAAAAGTTGTTTCTAAGATCAGGACTCTTAAAACGTATCGTTAGGTCTATATGAACCCAACGACACTAATTTTGTTAAAATCAGACAACCTTAAGTAATATAACCTATAATTTTATCATATTCTAAAACGTATGTATTTTGGTAACCTTACCAGAATTAAAACGTGAATTAATATATTAAAAGTATGTTTTAATACAATCGAAACGATATATAATATGTAATAATATAGATAATATACAATATCAACAATTAATAACTTAATTCGATATATAGTGATAATACGACTATATATTACAGAAATAATATTATATATATAACTGTTTTAGATTAAACCCTAATATTTTTGTAATTACTATGAAAACTAAATTTGGGTTTTTTATGTAAATAGGATTTTCCAGTATAAAGAGGGTCAACGACTTGAGTCAGCAGTAATGAGCATCTAAACAAATAAGTTGGGATTGTAGCTTCATCACTTGTTAGAATATTGTTTTAAAGTATCTGAAGACCTAAAAGTACTTCTAGCTGTGTTTGTAGTAATCGATTGTATGTATGTCGTGTGTGTGGATGATACTCAGTTGTGACAGGAGTTGAACTTTTTAGCATGCTATTTTGCATGTTTGCATTAATTCTGTATTGTATGAACTTGTTGGCTACCCCTAATTAAAACTAACGTTTATTCGACTAAAATGAAACTGGACATACATAACACCCATTAGAGGAAACGATTAAAAGTGTCAAGCCAAATACCAACTTCCTTCGATGAATATAGTTGAAATGGTTTTTTCTCCATCTTTAGTCAAACTAAGTGACAAGCGAGGAAGTCGTGGCAAGGTTAGGGGCTGTGATTCGAAGGTGGTCATGGGAAGATAGTGTTTTCCATTGCATAAGCCCAGGTTTGGTTTGACTTGAGTTTCGATGAAACTCTTCAATCCGGGTTGGAGCAGATGTAATTTCTCTAACCTTACAATGGATCGGATAACATTGTGTGATGTTTCATTTGATTGATTGTATCACATCGCATCGTAATTATTAACCTTATTTGTGTTTGTACAATACTCTTTTTACTCCGTCCCACTTATTGAGCTAGTTGTACTCATATCCCTATAGACTCTTTTACAGGTATTGAGTGAAGTTAAGATGTTCAGATACCACTGTTCCTAGGTTAGTATACTACTGTTTGGAAAAGTGAGAAATGAGAAATCAACCGAATCTGAGCTTTTGATCTTTCTTTTGTCTTTTTTATTGAATTTTGAGCAGACTAATTGAAATTCCCTAGGATGCCTGCTAGTTTCCTATCTTATGTAACTAATCCGTAAACCTGTGAATTTTTGATAAACTCTTATTGTAAATTATAACCCTGATGTAAGACGTTTATGTCAGTATTGTTGTGGTACTATGTCACGCCCCGAAGTGGCAGAGTCGTAATAGCCCCGCTGTGTAAACCATCCTAAGATAGAAGTTGGCCTTACAACCGCTATCTTAGACCTGATCTACACAAGGCGTCCACGACTAACCCGCTTTGAAGTAAACAGTTTGTAATTTAAATAATTCATTTACTTAAGAAAGTGAGAAAAGTTATATATAATCACTATAATTCAGTTATTACATTATTCAGAAATGAAAAGTAATAACATATGTGTTGATTCTTCAATGTTTTTCCTCACTCCCTATGATCCAGCAGTTGCTAGCTTCAGAGTAGTTGTTGCCGCTTCTTAGCCAATACTTGCACGACGTCTATAGGGATGTGAGCAACCACAGCTCAGTAAGTTAAGACGGAGGACTTAAAACTATACCATACACATAACAAGGTTTTCAATCACTTATTAGGTGCCATGTATGTGTAAGCAAATGCCATCGCATGACGTTGTTCGACCCGTCGTGAGATTAGAGAAATTGCGCCCGCTCTAATCCGGGTTGAGGAGTCGCTGTTAATGCAACAGCTCACGACCAAACCCAGGCTTGTATAATGAAGACCTTACTCCTCCTGCGATTACCTTCAAACCACTGTCTTTACCCTCGCCGCGACCTCTTCTCCTGTCACTTAGTTTAACTGAGGATAAAGAAGGGACTATTTTACAATCCTGCGCTATCCCTTTCAAAGGGGTCAGTAATTGGCCGGAGAGTCCTAAGTTCCCCTAACGGGTTGCCATGCATGTCCGATTATGATTATTAGTCATATATTTGATTAAGTCCAATTTAGGGTGATCAATCATTTCATGCAAATCATACAATACATGCTAGAGCAACAAACAGAATCATAGCATCACCCATAATCAAGCACATGCACACATCCAATTATCTAACAAGCACAACCAAGCATAATCTCAAGCCTCCCAAAATACAGCATTGTATTAATCCCAACTTACCTCGACTCCTCGCTCACTCACTCGAGGTCCGATTTGCTCAAGCCATCGCTGATCATCCCTATAACACAAACGTGGTTTCAGTTTTTTTTTTCATATAACTATTATAGGTTCGTTTTATCTTATAACGCTTATTGTTATGTTTTATTTAGGGTTTAAGATACCTAATTATTTAGGTCTTAAGTCTTTTACAATTATTCTAGGTTTAGGATTAGATTCGGGTTCGGTTTCTACATCGATTTCTAAATTAGGTTCTAGTTCAATTTTCTAAGTAGCGTTTTATATTCTAACCCTAGAAATTCGTTTTAACCCATAATGTGAAATTAATCACATTATTTCCCGATCTCCTAAATACCACCATTACCCCTAGTCAGTATTTTATTTCACCCGGTACACTTATATCCTTATTAGTGTACCGAATTCACTCCTAATGTGAGAAATTTTTACATTTTTTCATATAATTACATAAATTCAAATTGCCTATCAGATTTATTGTACATTTTTATTATTATCACAATATCAATTTTTATTATAATATTTCCTATTTATTATATTTCTAATAATTACCTATTATGTATTATTGTCTTTTATGTATATATTACACTTCTAATATTTATATCACTCTAATTATCATCTCTAAACATCAATTATCATTTCAAAATGTATAAATTCATCCTGAATCAGATTTTACTCTTAATTACCCTAATTTACAAAATTAACTTAAAATATACTATTTTTTCATATTATTTATTTACTACATAATTAACCTAATAATTACATCTAACACCCTAAATGCTACAAGTATCATTCTCCATCAGATTTTAACATCCCTAAACATCTACTTATTCACTAAGTCAGTAATTAATAATTTAATTACTTAATTAACCTTAAATTACCTATTTTATGCCTCATTTTAATGGCTAAAAATTATCTAAAAATTTTGAAAATTAATTTTTGAAAACGGGCTTCATAGCACTATTCTATATCATCTAAGTAATCTACACAAAAATTTTGGGCTTGAAACTACACTCTTAAGGTCATTTATTTCTAAACCGAAACATGCTTGGTTTTGCATAATTTCTTAGGGACCATATATTACGGGGCATGTTTTCATCAAAATAATATTTTTGCTACAAATTAAATACAAAAATATCTCAAAATAACAAAATTCATAATTTTCTAATAATATTTACTATTTTTACAAAATTACAAATTACACAAGAATTGGGCTGCAAAATCGGACTCATCGATATGGGTGGTTTCGGCCATCGCCGGCCGCCGTAGCATTGTTAGCCGGCTTGGGCGCTGCCACCACCGTGTGGTGGTAGTGGCCGTCCACTTCCAGCTGTTCGTCTGGTGGGGGTTACCTTTAAAAGCCTTAACTGTACAGTTTTTCTTTTTTTTTTTCTAACTCGAATTTTTCTCTCAATTTTTGCCTCTCCCAAATTTTCTCTGATTTGTAACTGTCCAAATGAGCTTCTGAATTTTTCTTTCTATTTATAGACAATTTTTGTAATTATTATACATTAATTTAACAAGACTTTGCCCATTATCCTTGATTTTTGGCTTTTATGTTGTCAAATTTTTATTGGTTTATTTTTCTTTTGCAGATTTTGACCTGCCACGACCTGATCTTGATTCATTTTATCCTATTCTGATTTTTTCTGATTTTTCCATAATTAATTTTTAATTTTATTTAATTATTTACTTAGTTTTTGGCCAATTTAGGTAATTTCGCGTATTTTTATCTACACGTAAATACATGTGGGGTACACATGAACATTTATAATTATTATTTTAGTCATTCTAAAATTTTTAGTATACATATAATCTATCTTTAGTAATTTATTAGTTATTTGATTACACTTTTCGCATTTTCAGTAATTAGTACTTATTATGCTTAAAATTTGAAAATTTTATAGTCTCCTATTTTATTACTTATTTTCTTAAATTCAAGTTTATGGGATCAGTTTTACTATATTTCTCTCGTTAGTTTATAATTTGAGGTTGATCGGATTCTTTAACCGATCGTCCAAAACCTTATGTTCTAAGTTCAATCCTATAATCAATTGGCTTAATTTTGGGGCTTACATACTATATAATAGGTTGTATAGAATAGGTATTTTGTAAAGCTCTACCACATTTTTAGTTATTAACAGGTATCAGAATAGATGTTTCAAGTTAATTGAGTCGTGTATACCTTGTATAGACTATATCTACGATAGCAGCTGTAGGGTCAGTTTCTATTTTAGGTTGGTTTACATAATGAGATTGTTATGACTCTATCTGTTCAGGATGTAACATTGCTACAACTTATAGTTTTCGGTCGTAACCTTAGGCTCCGATATTAGGATTTTATGATGTGTCTAGGAATTGAGTTAATCACTAGGAGTTACTATAGGAGTTGTAACTAAGTGGATTTTTCGAGATATCAAAAAAAGGAGAATAGATAGGTCGGCAAACACAGTAACTTACGTGAAGTTGCTCAGGGAATATGACGTACTAGCAAACATAACACAATTTGGTATTTCATTTGATATAATGCACAAGTTAATACTAAGGTTACTCGACAAGATTAGATAAGAATGTAAGAAAACATACTCGAAAAATGATATCTTTCAAGAATAAAAGTATTCATTAACTGTAAGGTGTCTAAAATTGTTACGGTTACCATGGAAATGACTATTTATAGTAAGTCCTTTTGGGCAATATACAATAAAAGACAACGTAATAAAGTGATCCTCAGTATGTGCGAAAAAGGATAAATATGACAAATGGCAAAAAATAATATAGTATAAGCATTTGAAAAGTAAGGGATGAATGATAGGTTATCAATAAGTGTGTGTTATGAGGTCTTGGGATGCTTTAGTTGAGTTATACTAATGTTATAGCTAGTGTTGATGAACTATGCTTGAAGCTGTTGAGGTGATTAAATGATGTTGCTGTTCAATAAGCTGGAAGATTAGAGTTCAACGTATAGTGATCTTAGTCTTGGCATTAGACAAGAATCTGAATAGAGTAGAGTGTGTTCAAGTTAAGACCTTAGGAAGTTCTTTCATAGTTATTTCGCACATTAGAGCTTAACCGTGGTAAGTTGATAATAAAAAATCCTTCTGATAAGAGATTGAAGGCTTTAAAGACGAATACGAGTAATAAATTCAAAAGTCCAACAATCTATCTCTTCTCCATGGCTATATGTATCATAAAGTATACATGATACGTAGGACCCACAATACATAACTTATCCCAAAAAACAAAATATATAATAAGTTTTAGAAGGTACGAGAAGTTGTTATTATTATTTTTCTTTTTGGTTTTTGCCTTTAACAAGTAATTTGAAAAAAGCAAAACAGAAACATAATAGATTATAATATATATGTCCCATCAATCCCTCTTTCCATTTTTACTGTAGCAAATAAGAAAAACCTGATCTTTTTATGTATTTATCTTTCTTAAGTTCCTGATTAATGTTTTAAAAAGATTTCTTATGATTACTTGTGGATGGGACGCTTTTTGCAGTACTCGAACCTTCATCATCTGCCGTAATTATTCTCATTGAGAAATGGTGAGTTCTGCATTACGTCATCATTGCCGTATACATGTTACCTGTCTGTCAGCTATAGCGAACTAGAAAGCTATCAGCAGCAGCAGCAGCAGCAGCAGCAAATCTACTTACTGTTTCGTTTCTCCATACTAAAATTATCACCTCGGACACAACATCCCACAACAACTGTTCCTGTCATCATTGGCTTTGTGATAAATCAAGTATATAAGTGGAAGAAGTAAGTTCATAAAAAAGGGTTAGTTTCATTTCCATCACTTTAGTCCGTTCCAAACAACAATCGCTGTCCATCGCTAGCTTTTCAACTTCTTCTATCTCACGCTCTTGCATGACACAGACACCGAAACGATGGCTTCTTCTGCAACATTAAACCCTAATGCCCCAGAATTCTACCCTAAAAGCTACTTTTCACAAGTATCCATCACCAGTCCTGCTTTCTCCCACTATAACCCTACACCGCTTCTCCCTTTAACACCACCGCTGCAGCCGTCGTTCGTTCTCTCCTACCCTCCGCTTTCTTCTACACAACTATCATCACCACCACCACCTCTTCCTCCTCCTCCGACTACGCACATGCATGAAGGAACCCGCGGCCCTCGTAAGAGGGACAGCGCATGCTCGGCTCGACGAGGGTTGTTTGGCCGCGGTGGGCGTCTGGGTGGCCAAGGCGGCCGCGGAGGATTTGTGATGCAGCAGAGACGTGTGTATGATAGGAGGAATTGGGACACTGAGTGTCCGTCTGAACCAATGACAGGAACTAGGATATTAGAACCACGCGCTGTCAGTAGGAGGAGGAAGCCGGTAGTCCCTGTGACATACGATGCAAGTATTACTACTGTAATGATCAGAAACATTCCCAATAAATATACGTACGTAGATAGTCATATGAAACTATATGCTCCTCATATATATACATATATTAGTTTGTTCCTAGGGTTCTTTATATATATATATATATATATATGTTGCTTGATTTGTGTAAGCAACATACTGTGTTTATTTGGCGTTTCATGTGTAACTATTGATGATTACTTAATGCAATTATAGTCTCTTTGTGCTAAGCTAATATGTGTTCCAATTGGGTATCTTGTTTTACGTGCAGTCGTGAATTGTTGATCGAATTCTTGGACATGCATTGCAAAATGGAGAACGAGAAGGAAGGGATCGACAGCGAGAGCGATTCTAGTCGTATCGTTTCGGCTTACGATTTTGTATACTTACCTCTCGATTTCAGGTCGGTGCTTCAATTTAATCATGTACCGATATGTATTTAAAGCAATTTCTTGTTCTTTGATTCTTTGTTTAGTTTTTCTTTCTTTCTTTTTTTTGTCCTTTTCTTTTCTTTTCTGTTTTTTGATTATACGATGAATGTTCTCGTTGGTATTGGAATTGGGGTAGACGGAAGGCGAATTTGGGATATGCATTCGTCAACTTCACTGATCCCAGAGCGGTGCGGAGATTTCATATGTCTAAAAATAACCAGATTTGGGAGCTTTTCTATTCTAACAAAATTCGTGAGGTAGCTACAGCAAAGTTACAGGTACGTAGATTCCATATGTATGTCATACGTATGAGCTTATGTTAATACAATTGCGACCGTTTGACAAGCAACTTGTTATTCATGCATGTAAGATGAATTTGCAATTACGTCTTCATGGCTAACGACGTATGTATATTGTGTTTGTATTCGATGTAATAATACGAAATCACTTAAACATCGGACATTTGATTGATCTGTTTTGTGCGGCTGTAGTTCTAAATTTGACTCTTTTCATGCATGCATTCTGTAATGTTATTTAACTTGTTCCAAATAGGTGTAACTAAAGGATTTACACCATGTTTGGATTGATTGAGGGAAGGAATGAGAAGGGAATACAGTGATAGGAAATAAAGATACTTTCCAATTTTTGATAAAAGGATGGTAAGTATGTATTATAATGGGAGGAAATTATTTTGTAATTACTTTTTTATTCTTATATTACGTAGATATTAAAATTAGATGAACTCTTTTTTAACATTTAAATAAAATAAACAATTGCATTAGTAACTTTCCCTCCACTTTCTTTCCTCTCTAGTTCTTTTCTCTTACTTTTGTCCCTTTTTAATTCTTTCCCTCTTCCTAAACACAGTGTTAGGGTTCATGCTGGGTGCCTACAATTGACTTGTGACCGAGGGAAAGTATGGGAAAAGAAGTAATGTAGTGAAACAAGGGGGATTTAAGGAAGTGCAATTTTTCGTCCTCCAAAATATGAAGGGTAGGAACTTGGGTCAAAAAATGAGAGGGTAAAGATTTTATTTTATACTAGAATGAAATTGAGAAATGCCCAAGTTTTATACGTGTGGATAATCCTTTGAAGAACTATCCCTATTATCTAGGTTCAGTTGATACATGAAATAATTATAAATCAACTTATACGTCATCAACATATAATATTTTTTTTTTTTCCATAATCATATCAATTTGTTTATAAATACTACACCCTGATTCATGCATGCCCATCTGATCATAATCATCACTTAGCGTGCACATGTTGAAGTCCGAAACGGGCCAACTAAAGGGTGGATGGATTGGTTTTTTGTACTATTTTTTTGATCGATGGAAAGTAGGGAAGGAAGGAATTGGGGAGAGAAAAATTTACTTTTCTCTTATTTAGAAAAGTATGAAAATGGTTAGGTAATGAAATTACGAGGAGATTTTTTTTTTTGGCCGTATGAAAACCATTCCCTCCACAGATGGGCGAATTGGAAGGGAATTCAATAATATGACTTAAATAAAACCTTTCAATGAAAATGGATTTTAAAAATTTAAGGACGTTTTGGTATTTTAACAAGCTTAAAAAAATATTTCATTATTTTTCTCTTCACAATCTTTCATTTCCATGAATTTCCCCATCTAAACGATTGTTTTCCGTTGATTTTCTTTTCCTCCTGATCCTTTCATCTCATTTACTTTCCTCTCTCTCTTTTCTTTCTCCTATCCCAAACATAGTGATAAAGATGCATAACTCATTTGATGTTTATTTGAGACAGCTGTTTTCAATCAAATCCAAACGTTAAGTTGATTCATTAGTTTCTTTTACACAATGAATAAGATAAATCAACAAAAGTAAAAAAGAAGGGTAGAGAGAATTGTGAATCAAGATGCATTGAGGTTCTATTTGAGTTAATCCTTTTTTGTAGCCTTATCGAAAAAACCGTTGGGTATCTACTAAGATTTCGAAGTTTGTTTACAAGATTTGGATCACCTCTCTCTCTAATTGATTGTATTTCTCACAGTTATAAAAGTCTTAAGTTATGTCTCCTCTTTCCATCTATATGTATAGCTTATTACATTTGATTGTTATGCCCGTAATTTGTTGGAGCACTTAGCATGCAAAGATCTTGACTTCAAATCTACTTTGCATGAGCTCATCATCTATTTATAACGGAATTCAAATACATGCTCTTAATGAGATGAATTATGCTTATTCTCCATTTGACTTTGGTTGAAAGTTTTAACTAATCATTTACCTCTCTATGGAAGTTGCAAGAAAGGATCCTTACCATTTTTTTTTAATTTTCTTCAATTTATATATCAATTGTTGAGATTGTATAGATTTTTGAAATATCCTGTAATGTTATTATAATATTATTATATTCTTTAATTTCCTTATAATTTCAGTTCTTGATTACAAGCAACAACAATTCAAGAGGGTAAATGGAAAGAAATGATTTATTTCCTTTATCTATCGGTTAGCATCAAGTGAGATGAACATTTCCTTTATTTTTCTTATTGCATATAGCAGTTTATAATATATTAAAAATATTGTATGTTATACATATATATATATCTATGATCCAAAGGAGGAGGGGGGAAAAAAAATACGACATTTCTTTTGCTTGTGGAATTGCATTCATACCCTCAATCTTACACCTCTTTGATAGGTACTGGGTCCTTGCAAAATGTTTTCTTGCGATCATGAAACTCATCTAATGGGTTTATATTTTGAAACTTGTTAAGGGGTTCAAATCTCTACCGGAGAGTTTCATTTTAAGTAATAGTGACCATTCCCACGATCCATTTATAGTAATGAAAGGAAGGGGGAGAGTTTCATTATAAGAACTGTTGATTTCATGATGAGAGAAAATTCTATTATTTAAGCCATGGGTGTGTGTGTGTAATTTTTTAAGTTTTTAAATTGTGTTGATGTAATTTTCTTCTTTCTTTTCGAACTTTTGAGAGAACTCTAAAATTAGTCTTATCAAGTGATGTTTCTTTATAAATATGACGTACCAAAATCTTTGGAATAGTGAAATATCTTTTTCATTTAATTTTGAATGGAAGTCAAAGCTAGTCTTTTACTCTTTCCTTGATTTATTATCCCAACTAATACGACCACATCACCTAAGATATGCATTCGGTTGATATCTTGGGTCTTTTGTGAGTCTTCCTGTATCTCAAATTAACGCACTTGATGATCATTGTCATTCTTCTCGAATTACATTTAAGGAGTATGAAAAATTATAAAGAAGGTACTTATTATTCGTGTTGTGACGTCTTGTATGAAAATTACCCAGTTATGCCTCGTATGCAAGACGACGAATGGTCGTGTGTATTAACGAAAATAGCGAATTTTATGATGTTATTGTTCTCTGTAACCTATTACTCTAGAAATGAAGAGAATCATCTGATTAGGTATCATCCTCAAGTTAAAAAAAAAAAAAAAAGAAGAAGAAGAAGAAGAAGGAATATATATACGAAAATCTGCTCTCTATCTGCTCCCTTCACTTTTTATTTATTTGTTTTGAATTTTCAGGGCAAAGAAGAGTTGATGAAGCACTTTGAGAATGCCATCTTTCCTTGCGATTCCGACGATTTCCTTCCGGTAGCCTTCTCACCTCCACGGGATGGAACAAATAAATCCATCAAGCAACGGACGGTGGGGATGCGCAGATAAATTATCTCGCCCTTTTCATCTACGCCTACTGAAGGATGTAAATTTTTCTTCTTGTAGCACTTAAAGAGAGCGGTGTTTCACACTTCATGTTTAGTAGTAGTGTTAACAGATGCTCGGGCAAGTAGAGAGTAGACAGCAAGGGAAGTTGGGGATGGAACTCGGCACCTGACAAAGGGTCATGTCCTTCCTTGTGGCAGGTGGTAGGATCCATCCTCAAAGATCATTGCGTCTAACGTTAGAGTATCATCATGTGATATCTACGTTACATATATAGAAGGTTGTGTCAGGTGTTACGAGGAGGCCTTTGTGTTAAAAATTAATTAGACTTGTGCTATAAGATAAAGAATTTGCCTGAAGGCCTACCCACTGGCAGGTTAAGCTAAGTGTGGTAATTGTAATGATCTCTCTATATGTTAGCCAGGTTTCTTTCTGGCTTTCTTTCTTGATTCTATTTTAGCGGTTTCTTTCATTAGATGTTGTCTAGTGTGAAACGGTAAACCGATCCTTTTTTTTTTTTTTTTAATATCTTAAAATCAATAAAATAAAAATTGATAAACTTAAATGAAATCAGAGAACGAAAAATCAACCTAAAACCAATAAACGAAAAAAAAGTAATAAACTTAAATGAAATTAGGGAACGAAAAATAACCTCAGACCTTTTTCTTAAGTCAAATGCCTTCTTTTCCTTAATCTAAAAAATTCTCAAACAATTTACTCTAACCTAATAATATCATTTACACAGAATACCTCCGTAAACTCCAATAATCCCTCTTCAAGACATAATCGAAGAAGATCCATTTCTAAGAATTGATCTTTACCCATGTTTCCTTTTTGGTTTCTAATGCAATTTAAGACGTTTCAGCAAAATGGGTAGGTGTCGTCGTTTAATGAGTTTGGGATCCTTTAGATTAAGGAAAGGAACATGTTTGATTAGGAGAAAGAAGTATGGGGATACATTTTGTTTTTTGATTTTATACTTAGGTTTATTAGTTTATTTTGGTTTATTAGTTAATAGGTTTAATGGTTATTTTCTCCTATTTTGATGATTTGTATCTTTTATTTATTCCATGTGAATAGGAAATTAAAAATTAAAGAAAATATATCGTTCAATGATCGGATGATCATACTAATTCTACTAACAAAGTTAAGTGGAGATAACAGAAGCGTATATCATGACAAGTAAGACTCTAATTAAGTATATAATAACGTAACCTAAAAGTTTGGGTGCATGATGGAATAAAAATGGAAAAATTAGAGTACAAACCATAACGTTACTCCAAAGAAAATTAAGGAGAATGATCATCGGATTATAGTAGTTATACTAAATTTAGAGAAATTAATTCTCCATACCATGCTCGGTTTTTCATATATTGCATTATTAAAAGCAAATTAAGGGTTTATAGGTAATTCTCGTTGTCAATTTTTATTTTTAGTTATTCTGGAAAGTTTGTACTTCCTTATCATTTTTATGTTAAGCAATTATGGAAATGGTGAAAGCTCTTTGATATTTAAGATAAAATATATATATATATATATATTTCTACATTTTTTCATGTAGTGCTTTTTTTTTTTTAAAAAAATAAGGTGTAATCATTAACAGTATTTAAGATTATAAAAAAAGTACTCTTTACAAGATACCATATATGATCTAAAATCTAGATGGCATATAGGTTTTATGATATATTTTGTTATTATATAATGGTACCTCATAGTCACCACTTGGAATAGTTTATGATAAATATAATGAAATGTGATTAAATCACACATGGTTTAAGTTAATCTTATGATAGGTTGTTCACTAGAATCTATTGAATCATCTAACTCGTAAAATCTTGCATTGCCAGGTAGGATTTGAGGTGAATATTAAATATCAGTAGGCTACGGTTTCAAAATTTGCTTGATCTACTCCTAATGCGTATGGTATATGCTATAATTTCTTATATACTCAATAATCTGTCCAAAATCAGTGCTCTATATAGTTCACTTGTTTACACGGTCTGGAAATAAATCCTAAGGAAAACACCTGACTGATAAAATCGAAGTTATAATTATTTTTGTTGGATGTTATATTTACAATACCAAGGTAATTAACTTTGATTGCAGATTGCTATTACATTTAAGCATTTATTTAAAGCGATGGTAAACGGGACAGTAAAATTGGTATATTATAAAAACGAATAAAGAATGTATAAGTGTTGTATTAGAGTGCTTTCTGACTTATAAATTCGACAAGGCATGCTTTTTAGGATGACATTTCAAGAGGTTATATGGTATGCATTGGTTTTGAATTTTTCGAAGCCCATACACTCAGGTTAGTATACAGGATAGCTACTCATACCATAACCATCCTAAATTAAATTCTACCACCTCTTACGATAAGACTTTAAAATAAATACGTTTTCTAGTGCATTGGAGTATTGTTAACGAGACCTTTAATATGATTATATTTCTTTCTTTTTTAACTAAAGTAGAATTACACTTAAGCTTGAACTTAATTGGGTTTAGAACTTTAAATTTGAGTTAAACTTGATTAAGTTTATTTAGATTTTATATTTTGAAAAGAATATTTTTATGATTATAATATACTAATATCTAGAACTCTATTTAAATTTTAATTAACATTCAAGCTCAATTGGAGAGCGATCAAATTAGACTTATATAAGATGGTCAAACTAAATGTCACATCGTATGAGTCCAACTTGATATAAATATAATGTTACACTTATTGCTTAATATGTGTCAACAGGGAAATTCTAAAAAATTTTTCGATAATATTAATATATTATATGAATTGATAAATGACATATAAATATTTATAAATTTTGATATATAAAAATATAATTAATATTTTTTTAAAAAATACGTTCCTTTACTTATTCGTGCCAAAATTTCTTTAGTACTTGTGTTATGGTTTGTGATATGGTAATGAAATACCAAATCGGTACAAAAGTTGGACTTTTTAATTGTATAGAGTATAATGATAATGTGGATGGGCATTCCTAAGTATAGGAGGACTTATAACAGTTATGGATAAACAAAAAGAAAAAAAGGTCGACTCGTCATTCGTAATCTAAATAAATATGATAAGGTAAAAAAATATCGAATGCCGAACGGGTACATAAGGACGGAAAACCTCTCATCTCATCTCATGATATTAATTCATTATTTTTCCATTTTTAGTAAATCCCAGCATACACGGGCCACTTTTAACTATTTTAAAGGCTATTAGATTTTGCATTCTCCTCTTTTATTGAAGACGCAATGTTCAGAGTGACTGAACGTATCCCTTTGGATTATTACCGGAAGTGGGCAGACCGCTACAGTGAAACCCAAAGAGTTTCTCGGGTACTTTTCTGCGAGATTAATAAAAGAGTTTCAGGTACTTTTCTGAGGGTTTTAATCGGTGAAGGTGAAAGTCTTTTAACTTAATGCGTTTTATACTTTCATCAGCATTATTGTCCCTTCTCTCTTATCTCTTTCACATCGCAATTAATGGAAAGTTCACGTCTTCGTACCTTGTTCTTGACCATTGTACGCGCTGAGATCTGAGAATGGATCTCCAAGACACAACGACTGAGTTTATCTGGTGGGAGCATCTTTTCCCATATTTTCTTTTAATGCTATTTTTGTTAAAGAACTTGTTATTAATGAGTTTCTTTTAACAGTATGTTTGGATGGGGAAAAAAAAAAAAAAGAATTAAGGAAGGAAACTCCTTTCCCTTATTTAAAGAAAGAAGGAAAATTAGAGGGAAAAATATTTTACTCAATACTTTCCATGGATCCTACAAAAAACTTTTACTTTCAATTTAGTGAAAATTACAGGAAAAAAATGTGTAAATTTACTTAAATATCCTTTCACTAAAAAGGAATTATGGAATTTTAAAAGTATTTTGATACTTTAACAAGTTTTAATTTAATCCTATATGGTTTGATAAATTTCAAGTTTGACATTAAATTTTTAGACCCTTTAGTCAAGTGACTGTATATTGTTATGAACTGCATTGACCTAAAAACTTACACTTATTTTATATTGGTTCCATAATTTAGGATACCATATGATTTCTTAGTATATGTCGGGTATTGTGAATCTAACCTATACAACATCACTAATATATATATACAATTTAATTGGACAAATATAAAGGAAATTTAAGTATATTATCCCAATTTATAGTATTGTATTTCAAATCAAAACTTGAGCAAATAGTTATAATTTTCGGATATATCTAATTTAATTTAGTATCATAGTTTATGTTCATTGCATTTAGTTATTATCTTATGCCTTTATTGAATTTATTTATACATATTTCTATCTATAAATAATTTACACTTAAAAGTGGTGCTAACTTGAAACTTATGTATCATGATTTTGAAAATAAAGGACTAGTTATATTTTAACCTAACAAACAAGCAAAATACTCTTAGGTTTCATGAAGTATGTTGAAACCCATAGATTTTATAAGGAATTGAGTTTTAAAAGATCATGGAGAAGATTTCAATTTTAGATATGGTACTATACCTATGGGGGAGGAGAGGTAGGCATTCTTGTCTAACTTATCTAGTAGTTACTCACTCCCAATACCATATAAGAAGAAAAATATGAAAATATGAAGAAATTTATGTGTTAATCATTAAAATTAATAAATATTACACAAATACAAATTAGATAAAAGATATTACTAAAATGCCATTGCTATGGCTATATATATTTATATTAATATCGCATCTTTAAAATACTATAGTTATGTCGCATTAGTATAAATAACTAAGATGCGATATTAATTTTTGTGTACCATAATTATGTCGCATCAAATTTAAACTGTAATTTTGCATTTATACCACGTAGCACTTACCTATAAGCACAACTACCAAATCCTCCCCTAAGACCGTTAGTTTCCCTTTCCATAAGACAGCATGTTGAATGACTTTAACCTGCCTTTCGAGCCAAGAACTTGCACCGGGGCAAGAGAAGGAAGTGAAGTTCGGTACAACATAGTGATTAGGGATAAGAAAACAAAACTAGCAAAATAACTCATGTCTAAGCAAGGAAAGAGGCTAAACCCATTGATCTTTAGCCAATTGAGATCTTAAGCTACAACAGGTCAGTCTTCCTTTTTGCCTTTGTCTTGCCAACTAGTAGGCGAAGAGCTTATAGCGATAAGGTAAATAATTAAGGCCAATAGTCAATCATTTAGTTTGGCAAAAACTTATAGAATGTAAAGTAACCACATTTAACCAAAAGATGCAATATTAATACAAATAGTAATGTTGTATTTATACCACATAGCATCGATATTTTGGTATTTTTTAAACATAATTTGTAATTATGTATTTTTTTTCCTAAAGTTGGTAAATATGTATTGTATCTAATAAAGAACAATAGGCTAAACTTAAGAAGAGGAAGGGTGAATTGAGTTATAGGACAACATACAATTCTTTTCAATATAACCAAATAAATGCAATAATAAAAGTAATCAAAGTAACAATAAAACAATAATAAGTTCAAAAATTAAAGGAGATAGGGATAGAGAAATTCAAACCCGAATATAATGTAAAGTTCAGACTACCCTCTAGTCTCTATAGACTTACAATGCTTTCAATTGAGGACTTCACTTCACTTCACTTTATTAATTTCACAATTCAATATTTTAAGAGCTACACAAACTTACACAATCTCTTTTACATACAACTAACTCAAGTATATCACTTTCTTTTCTCAAGATTGCAAATGTGAGGAGTTTCAAGCACTATAACTGTGTTTTTTTTTTTTTGTTTAATAGCAAATAAGTGTACAAGGGACCAAAAAGAAGTAAATAAGTTTAGGAATGCAAGAGAATGTCTTTTAATTGCAATAGAATATCAGATCTTCATTGCCTTTGGTCAAGTTGTTGAGCTTTTATATCAACTCATTGAATTATTCCCGTTACTGCGCATTAAATGCTCTAATAGCTACTTGAATCAGACTTACTGGCATGTCGGCTTCTTATACTATTGGCAAGTCAATAGCAAAATACTTTATCGGCATGAACATCGGTAAGTAAACTGGCATGTTGGCTTTTTCGGGCCAGTGGGCTTCTCTTTGTGTTTTTCAAGGCTTTATAACGTCAACCTGGTTCTTTCTTGAATGTTAAATATTACCTGAAAATTCTTTTAACACATAACAAACAAATACACTTTGTAAGCTAACTTCAAGATCATTTGATCACCATTCAAAAGATTAAATTTTTTGTAGAGATAATTAATATATTTATTCTTTAAACAAATTAATTAATCTTATTCAATTACCTCAATATAAACAAATAATACTTAATTTAGTCATCCACTTGTTTGGTTCTCTTCAAAAAACATGTTTAGATATATATTTTTTGTTCTCATTAATGTCAATTAATAAACCTTAAGCTCAACAATTTTTCCCTTTTTTATAAGGATAAAACTATTAAATGTCTAAGTGCTCCCCCTCAATTTATCGTGAGAATTCAAGATGATCAATAATTAAATAAGATTGAGTAAAAAAGTGAGAATTGATCTTTTTCATGATAACTCGATATAATGGATATAATAAATTTGCAAATGCTATAATACATATGTCTAAAAGTTAAAAGGGGATGACCATTACTCAATTAACTTATAATTAACCAATCAATAAAAATATCCAATTTAGACAATTTTTAACTTTTAGACTATTGAGTTGAATTAACCAATTAATGACTTAAATTAATTCTCCCCTTTTGGCCTCATCAAAAAAAGAAAGATCTAGGTAGTGAAGAGGGAAGAAGATTCAAGTCGAAAATTCAGCAAAGTTCCAACTTATATCAGAGAATATGCCCCTTGTAAGAAGAAGATCAAGGATTGAAAAGAGCAATAAAACAGCTAGCATAGCAATAAAACAGCTAGCATAGCAAAATAAGGTCAATTGAGAGCAAGAGTGCAGCAAACAGAACTTTCAAAAATAAAAAGAGTCACAAACATCTAACATAAAGAGTAGGCCCATCAAGGACCAAAGTTTACAGGACAACAACAAAATGAAAGAGTGGTCAAAGACTAAGTCCTTAAACAAAAAAGAGCAAAGAAAGGATAGAAAGCTAAAGCGCATGACTAAGCGATACGAAGATCATTGTCCTAAACTGGAGGAGGAAAAGAGTAAGATGGGCAATGGTAATTCAGCTGGAAATGGCAATAGAGCCCCTAAAACTTGTTGTGTAAATGATCACGAATGTCCTCACAAGCTGATTGTAGCGCATCTTTAAGTATTGATAAAAAGGATACTGAGAGGCTAAAGGAGTAGTCGGATTAAAAGAGGGGAACCCATAGTCAGTTAGAGGCTGGTGAGAAGATCCCTCAAGTAAAGGAGTAGCAATACGACTTAGAGCAACACCAGTATGAGTATTGGGAATACCTAGCTCATTAGAAGAAGTAATAGGATCGTATGGATGGCGCTCAGAGCCAAGATCAAGAAGAAGAAGATCTTTCCTCCTAACCTAGTTGTTCCCCAATTTCTTCTAGATACTTCTACAAATATCAATCAACTCAAGGTACTTAACCCAAGCAATTCAAGGAGGGGAAGGAAATTGAATACCCTTTCTGATAAGCAGTTGTGTAACCAATTGCCTAAACCAAAGGAAAGCTTGAGATGGGTTATTGGTAACATGTTTAAAGCATTAGACAACAATACTAAAGAAGTCAATCTACTTGTTCATGATCAAATAATATAAGATCCATAAGTCTTGAAGCGTAACATTGGATTGCTAATCCTGACGAGGGCAATAGCTATAGATTACAATACGATGGAGGATTTTGGTCTTAAGATCCAATCGAATGACTACTAAATTTTTTGCCTTGCCTCAATTTCCACCAGTACCCTTATATTGGAATACTCTTTCATAGAATTTGGCCCCATAATAATTGACATTTACATAAGTTCCTCCAACGGCAACGCTAATAAGGCCACAGCTATCTTTAGGAGTAATAGTTATTAAGGTACCATAAACATAATTATAAAGGATACTATGACGAATTTCATCACTTGGGTTCATTTTTAATTTTGGTTGACCTTAATCGTTTAGAAGGTCCAACATATTGCAATAAAAATATTTAAGTGCATCATCATGTACCTCATTAGGAAGTTGAAGAATATCAAGGACATGATTGGTGATGACGCTAAGAAAAGCTGCAATGTGAAACTCCTTACGCACTTCTAGGGTATAGAAGATATTGTTATCAACTTCGAGGTTAGTAAACTTCTCGAATTATTGGGCATGTTAGCTTGATGGAAAGAGTTAGTGGTCATAGGCCGAGGGGAAGGAGGGAGGGGGGGGGGGGGGGGGGGGGGGGGGGGGGCGAGTCCATGAGCAACACTTAGTGCCATAAATGGTTAAAGAGGTATAGATGTGTATGGTGAGGAGGAGAGTGGACGGTGTGGATATGAGTAAAGGTGGACAAGATAGTGGGGAGAGTGCAGGTGATTGAAGTCGACGTGACAATGAAGGCATCTAGACGGTGTGTGGCGGCGTGGCGGTTGATGGGTACAACTTAAGTCATGCTGGGAAATTGATGAATTGGGATGCTGGCTAAGGAAACGGAATCAGTGCAAATTGAAGAATTAGAGGAGTATACCGGCATGCTGGTGGTTAGGTGAACCGACATGACGTGGTGCGAACCGTGACTAAAAACTGATAAGGTCGGTTGCTGGATGGTTCAAGTTTACAGAAAGCTCGAAAGGAGTAAAGAGGAAAATGCGCGAAAGAATAGTGACAAATGAAAACTAAGCAAAACTCACGAACAACTCCAAAGGATATGACACATCAATGAAACTTCTAAGAACTTACGACACAAGTCAATATAACACACGAATTGGTCCGATAAGGTTATTCGTCACCTAATCTTGCTTAAAGAAAATGATAAGAGTGATGCAAAGCGTAAAACAACAGAGTGCTTACACCAAGAAGGAAAAATACTCAAGTGTATTAATGATAATCTGTCTCCTACGGCTTATAAATACAAAGGGTATTTATATCCAAAAATTTATATAAACTTACCTAAAAAAATAAAAGACAAAAATGGGTGTTACCTTAAAGTAGTAATGTACAACAATACAAAAGGGTAAAAATAAATATTTACAGGCGTAATAATTAGTGGGCCAGAATCTACACGTGGTCCCGTACACATAAGGATGATGTATTGGTAAGGTTGTTAGAAGGTGTGGACGAAGTAGTATCGCTAACTAGCTTGTTCGAACAAAGACGACTCATGTAGTCCAAGGTCTCTCTCTCGACATGGCGGCAAGGGTAATGCTGAGTAAGTGGTCAGGCATGAGGGAAGATTGGATGTTGTCTCGACCATCTATTTCTTAACATTCCATCTGCAAGAGATTGGTAGTCATTCGGCACAACTTAAGGAGCGACTCAATGAGGAAGTATTTACCCTCTACAGAAGTCGACTGGAGTAGAAGAATTCATCTCGTCAAACCTTCCAATCTTCGGCCTCGGTTGTAAGTCAAAGGGCCAGTAACTCGATTCCTATCATGTCGATTCATCAAATAGAATCGAAATGAATTTAAAATTTAGGGTAGTATATTGGCAAGCCAGTATGTTGGAATGCCGGATAAGCGAACAAAACTGAAATTAAGATGTTAATTTTAGGGGTATAGCTGCAAGCTGGTGGACCGATGAACTGGCATGCCGGTTTTCTGCAATTTTGCAGAAAAACAATTAAGTCGCCCTCTTATTTATCAAAGTTGCTAATTTAAGTTGATTTATAGTGATTCAATAAACATTCTAACACTTCAAACAGGTTTATTTGAGTTTATTAAAGACCAAGAGACTTAAATTTTAGCTAGAAATAAAGGATTTAGCCAAATCAAATTTATTGAACCAAGTAATTCATGATAAAGTGAAAGCATCTATGTATGAGCAAATTATGTGCATAAGGATTGAGTTTTGGTACACCAATACTTTAAGCAAATTTCAAATATATGTTTAAACATAGTAGGTACGAATTATAGCTTTAAGGTTCTATAAATCACAAAATCACTACATGAGTTCCTTAGGATTAAGGCTAATCATATGAATACATGGTGAACAAGTGGACATCTTTCTACAATTTCAAGATAAGTTCATTTTTCAAATATGAAGGAAATTATAAAGGTGTACAATAACTCATGATCAAACTAAATAACACTAATATGACCAAAATATGCAAGAAAAACTCTTTATAGCATTTTAGTATCATATAGGTCTAGAGAGGTCAATTATGCATGAAATTCAATTTATGCTAGTTGACTACTCAAGCATGATTTGTGAATGAAAATAGATATGTGAGCCCTGGTTTTAGGTACAGAAACCAATGCATGATAAATTTGTGCATATATGAACTTAGATAAACATAAATGACTTCAAGTATGCCTAAAACATGCTAAATGTGATATTTGATGCATAAAAGCCATATGATCATGTTTCTTATACCTTATAGTGTGATATTTTTCGATCAATTTACTTAGCAAGTTAATTTTATTAAAAAAAGCTATGTTGGTTCTTATGTGTCTAGCACTCATCTTGCAAGATAATTCTCAATTCTCTTTTTAGAGTACAAAATCTTTTCTCACTCAAGGTTTTAGTGAAGATATTGGCTATTTGATTACTAGTGTTAACAAATTCTAGGAAAATATCATTGTTTTACTCGTGATCACAAATAAAGTAATGTCTAATTTTTATATGCTTAGTCTTAGAATGTTGAATTGGATTTTTGGTGGAATTTATAGTACTTGTATTATCACATCTTATTAAAACATTAGTAAATTTTAAACCATAGTCAAGCAATGTTTGCTTTATTTATAATACTTAGGTACAACAACTACCTACTGCTATATATTCAGCTTCAGTAGTAAAGAGTGCTACTGAGTTTTGTTTCTTTGAGTGCCATAATACTAATGAATTACCAAGGAAATGATATATCCCACTTATGCTTTTCCAATCGTCTTTGCAACCGACGAAGTTAGCATCGGAATATCCTATAAGATCAAGTGAGGTGAACTTGAGATATCACAAGCCGATTTCAATAGTGTCCACAAGATATTTGAAAATACATTTGACTGCATTGAAGTGAGATTCTTTAGGGCAAGATTGAAATCATGTACATAGACAACTAACAAACATGATATCGGGCCTAGATGCAGTTAAATATAGAAAACTTCCTATCATACCCCTATACATTGTGATATCCTATAAATCAGCAATTCGGACATAAACAACTAACTATTAGGACAATGCCCTATCCTTATACGATTATGGTCAATAGTTGATCTAGGGCATTCAAGAAAGTAAACTGATTAGGTTATAAACTTACGAGAAACCTGATGACCTTAATTGAGGAACTACCATACATTTAGAAGTCTATAATATAATAAGAATCTCAAGAATACAATCAAAATAGTGAGAATTTACTTTATATGAGATCCTAAAGTCGAATTTAGGACAACCGAGCTTAGATTTAGGGCTTTCGAGAAAAGTTATCTGATTAAGCTTAAACTTTACAATTACTATAGAAAAGTTAGTTAAAGTAACTTGGTGAAGTTAGATTTTGAAAATAATTACCCAAAATCCTAAGTTTGCCTCTAAAAGCATGATTATTTAATATAGTCTAAAATTGCTCGAAATTCCTAAAATCAAGCTTAGAATGTAACGAAAACTTAAAGATAAATTAATTAAGTTATAAAATGAGATAATATAGTATAATTGATTATATAAGTATACTCGGTATAAATAATAATTATACTTGTACATTAACCCGAAAGTTTAAAAATATATACAATATATAATGCCATATGACTCCGACTTGCTAGTGTTCAAGTAGTTTATATTTTTTATAGAAAAATATATTTATAAGTTAGGTCAATAGGTGTAAAACAATTTATATTAGCGATACTTGTAACCACAAGAATATGGATTTTAATAATAGAATAATTAGTATAATAATATTACTAATGATACAAGATAATATGTAAAAATAATTGAATTAGTATAAACCTAATTAATCAGATATCCCTTCATCGTTAGACCGATTGGAAATATGCACAAATGTAAGAATGTTGAAATTACATTTAGACATATATATATATAATCATATAAATTAATAAAAAATTAATTAAAAAATTTAATGTTTAAGAGATACTCTAGAAATTATGATTTATGATAACGTTCATAGAATTAAGTTGGACTTTTATTACTAAGAGAAAATTTAAACAAAGTAGTTATATAGCTTTAATATTTCGTTTTAAGCTCATTTATATGAAATCTTCTTAGAAATATTAAGTTTATCAAATTTAGTCGTTATAATGTAGAGTTTCATAATTTTGTATATAGCTTAGGATAAATCTTTTATGATCAACTACATGATCTTAATAATTAAAATTGGTGAGTAAAACGTTGTATAAGATATATATAAATAAGTTTCAAGTAATTAGTATAACTTAACTATAAATTACATTTTACTAATATTTTTATTAATAATTTCGTTAAAACTCACCCAAAATAATGATATGTGAGAATAGAAAATCTCAATTTTGAATTATTCTTTATTAATAATGCTGGTGATGAAGAAAAGGAATATTATTTGAATATTCTAGGAATTAGGATATGCATTAAATAAAATATACTAAATTTATTAAAATATCTAATATATATATATTATATATCTCAACCGCCTTATGAAGGCGATGAGATTTATAATATATATATATATATATATATGTGGCTTATGCTACTTTTAGATTGAATCAGGGGGTGGGGTTAGAGAAAAGGGAAAGAGAGGAAGGAAGAGAGAAAGAGTGAGAGAGAAAAATTGAAAAAAAAACAAGAAAAGGAAAAGAAGAAGAAGAAGAAAAACAACTGGAAGATTTAAAAATTTTCAGCATTTGATATTTTTAGGTGACCTCAATTTTATGGTTATAAGTGTTGTTTTTTAATTGCTATTTAATAGTTATAGAAAAGAGATAGTCGTTATCGTATTATTTCCTAGAAGGAGTATTTTATTCATATCATTTCATTCTTTTCAAACTATAATCTTAGAATATTAATAGTTATAAGACTTGTATATTATTAGTAATGATTCTTAAAATGAGTTAATCTTTAATAATAATTATTTACCAGAACTATTAAAAATTGAATTCTATATTCTTATAAATTTAACATCATTGCTTCCGTAAAATTTGAGTGTATATAATTTATTATACTTTGTTGCAAAATTATGTGAAAATATATTTTTTATTACATAATATGATATCAATAGGATATTTATTGTTATACTGCTTTATCTGTATATTAGAATTAAAAATACTCTTTATAGACAATCTTTTAAACGAACATGTAACATATATAGTCGAGATCATACAAACTCCACAATACTAACTTTACTAAAACCGAATTACTTTAGGTAATAAAATAGACATTTTTTGTAATATCACGGAAAATATCGTTCTACGACGATTTTTTCGTAATTAAAATGTAATATAAACAATAGTAAATATGTTTCGATATAACCGAAACGATATAATATAAACAGTAGCAAAATTGTGCATACTTGATATTTTTAAGTAAATTACTATAACTTATATCTTTATGATATTACAAATTTACGTACTACGATAACCCTACCATAATTAAAATGTGGTTTAATCGATTAAAAGTACATTTCGATACGATTGAAATTATATATTATACGTAATAGTATAATTATGTATATTATTAGTAATTAATAACTTAACTTAACTTATAGAATAAACTATATATTATTATATAAGAAAAATGCTAATATACTTCATATATATATATACATATATATATGTATAATTGTTTTAGATAATACCTCAATATTTTCATAATTATTACGAAAACAAAATGTGGGTTTTGTGTATATATAGGGTTTCCTAATAGTTAGATTGTTAATAGTTTGAGTCTTTCATAGTGAGCATTTGTTCATTTTTTATGCATTAGACAAACTCATTAACTAAATTCGTGTGAGTAGCACCAAACATAATATCGTCAATATATATTTGATGTAACTATTTAAAAAGATACTTTTAACATCCATTTGATATAGTTTAAAGTCTTTATACATGGCAAATGCTAAAAGCATTCTAATGACCTCTAATCTAGCAACCAGAGCAAAGGAACCAGAGCAAAGGTCTTATTGAAATCAATTTCTTTTTCTCAGTTCAACCTTTTGCAACTAGATGTACCTTGTTTCTTGTTATTATTTTGATTTCATCTAACTTGTTTCGAAATACTCACTTAGCTCTAATTACCAGTCTATTTTTTGGTTTAGATACTAAGTTTCATACCTTATTTCTAATAAATTGATTTAGTTCTTCTTGCATAGCTTGAATCCAAAATTTATTTTTTAGAGCTTCATCTACATTTTTAGTAATGTTCTAGTTTGCGCCCTATTAGATGGTTCAACTATCATTAGATCCTTAGGGTGATTTTTCACAAACTTTTATTCTTTAGGTAAATTTAAGTTAGAGTTGTTAACAATTTCATTTTGCCTAGAGAATTCCTTTTCAATTGAGTTGGATCGATTCTCGTTAAGACCAAGATTGTCCAAATGAGCACCAATGTTTTCTATTTCATCATTAGACTCTTTATATACACAAGTATCATCAAATGTAACATGAATTGACTCTTCTATAATAAGTTTTCTCTTATTATATACTCTATAACCTTTATTAGTAAGAGAATAACAAAAAAAAAAAAAAACACCTTCATACAACTTTGAATCAAATTTTCATAATTGTTCCTTTCTATTATTAAAAATGTAACATCTCGTTTCAAAAGGATGAAAATACGATATGTTAGGTCTTTTGTCTTTCCAAAGCTCATAGGAGGTTTTCTTAATAATTGATCTTATGAAAACGCGATTTGATATGTAAGAAGCCGTATTAATGACTTCAACCCAAAAATATTTAGGTAGGTTACTGTCACAAAGCATAGTCCTAACCATTTCTATAAGGGTCCTATTTTTTTTTTTCGGCAACTCCATTTTGTTGTGGAGTCCTAGGTGTCGAGAAGGTATGTTCTATTCCATTTTTAGTACAAAAATCTTTCATATTAAGATTTTCAAATTCTTCCCCATTATCACTTCTTATAGAGATAATAGGTAAACATTTTTCATTTTGGACCTTCTTGCTGTCAAGCTTGGATTTTCAGTTTCTTTCATTTAATTTGATTTTCTATTTTTCAATTAATACTGAATCTAAACCCATTTAATATTAATCTTAGACTAGAGAAATTAGAAAATTTCGGTTTTTTATTTAGAAAAATTTTTGGAGTTGCCACCCAATTGAAGTTGAGAAAAAAAAAAAAGAAGTCGTAATCAATTGGGTAGATTGATTACGATTTAGCTACTAATCTTTGATTTCAATTTGAATGAAAAATCAAAAAGTTCCGAATTCAGTAGCTAACCCATTAAACTTTAACATGTACTATTATCTATTTTTCGAAATTAGAATTATTCTTTAAATTATTATTTTTTAAATATTTTTGAGAAAATAAAATATAAACAAAAAAAGAACTTAAGTTTCTACAGATTTTATCGTTGCCTCAAAAGTGTCTATATATCCGCTAGTTAGGATTGGACTATTGTAGTTCTTTCTAAAAATTTTAATATATTGATTGATTTTAATTTTGAAAAAACCAACTAGATTTACGTTTTAAATGATTCAGTTTATTTAAAAATCTAAAAGGGATTCTAACTCTCTAAAACGTCCTACAAATCTTATTGATTTTTTATTAATTTTTACTTCTAAAAAATTAACTTTCCAAGTGAGAAATCCTTAAAAAAACTAATACTAAACAAAATCCTAAGCTGCATGTATTTTTTCATTTTATATTTGGAACAATTACTTAAATAAATCAAAACGACTAAATCAATATAAATAAATGATAATAAAAAAATAAAAATAACCAAAACTAAAGCTAGAATCGAACTTCTTGTTACTGCTTTATGATGAAGGAGTGAACTTTGGTTTGATCTTAGGTACTGGCCGAGGCTGGTTGTTAGGGCCGAGGCGTACAGTAAGCCTAGAGTATTTAGACTGTGTGTTGCCGTTGCTGATTGTACAACTGTGTGGCTACGTGTATATGTTCGGCTGTGTTGTGAGTGAGGGTAATCATGGGAGTAAGCCACAGATTGTACTCGTGTGGTGGAGTTGGACGTGTGGTGTAAATTAAGATGCAACTGTGAAGTGTGACCTGTAGTCTGGAATGCATGAAGAGGACGGTTGGACTAGAGTTGGCAAGGATTGTGAAGCGTATGGATGGTGAATCATGGTGGACGTTGTGTGTGTCGCGACTGTTGTAGCATTGTCGTGTGCGTTAGATTTATGCAGTGAAGCGAGTGTGTTTGTGTAGTACAGTTGTGAACGGTGGAGCACGAGTTGTGCTTCTATTCGTGAGATGAGGATATGAGCTTTAGTGTACAAATGTGCTTATGGCGTATCTAGTGTTTATGACTGGACGGGGAGTTTTAGCGAAGTGTAGTGTGTGCGTTGGAAAGTGATCTCAATGAGTGAGTACCGTGTGTGTCCTCAGGCATGTAAGGGGGATATTCGGACTGCCATTGTTGGCCTGCGCAGGGTGTTCGATCATAGAGTGTGGATAGAGGTCAGGTGTGCAAGTACTAGACAGTCGAGGGCTGCGAAGGGGACGTATCTTGCGTTGGAGTTTTCTGGGCGACATGTAGTTTAATGGCCAAGGGCTGTCGACTTTTGATTATGGATGGGGCTTCAGCTGTTTGGATCAGGGGCAGATTGGTTGGGGTATCTAAGCGTCTTGGGAATAGAAGTGGGGTGCAATGGCAATGAATCAAGTGATCGGTGGTTTAGGGATATCGGATGAAAGTGGATTTTCCTTTGCGAGTATACCCCTTCTTTGTTGTGGATAGCGATTCGTATTTATAAAGCTTAGAAACAAATCTTAGATCATATCAAATCGAATCTTTTATATTAATTCGAATCTAATTTAATAAAAATTAAATTAGATCTGAATCATTTATATCAATTCAAATTCAATTTAATAAAAATCAAATTAGATTTAAATTTTTTATAAATGATTCAAATCCATATATATTAAATTAAAAAATTTGATTAGATATGAATTTCATGAGCTCAACTCACTTTTTGTAAAAATAAAAAGATAGAAATAAAAAACACATAAATATCTAGCAAGATTCGAACCCGTAACTTTAAGCTAACTCCATATCAATATCCCAATACTTATTCATTAAACAATTAGCCTGTGCCTTAATTTTTAGTATAATTAGATTGTACTTAAATTATACAATTCTCTAAAATAATTATTTGAATTGAGCTAAAACTAACTAATTGACCCTAAAATAATTTACTTTCTAAAAATTCTAAAATAATCTTTATAATTTTTCCTTTTCTCACTTTTTTGTATTTTCATCATTTTTTATTTTTATTATTTTTTTAGTTAAGACCCTATTTTTTTTTAAAAAACTAAAACTATAATTACTAAGGGCAAAAATCGAGTGCCTGCACTTGCTATAGTTTAAGAATACATGATAAGTTTTATCCTTATTGACAAGGGAGAAGGTCCAAATATATTTAGTGAAATCGTCAACTATAACCAAGGTGCATCTTTTCCCTCCAAAACTTAATGTTTAGATTGGACTAAATAAATTCATGTGTAGTAGTTGGAGTAGCCTAGAATTTAAGATGACATCTTTTGATTTGAAAGATGGCTTAGTTTGTTTGTCATATTGACATACTTGACATGTTCTATCTTTATCGAAACTAATCTTAGGTAATCCTTTAACAAAATTCCTTTTGACTAGTTTTGATAAGATATCCATACTAGCATATCCTAACTTTCTATTCTACAACCAACTATCATTTTTTTTAGCGGATAAACAAGTTTTAAGAGAATATGAAAACATATTGAAGTTAATTTAGTAAATGTTTCCTTGTCTATATCTCTTAAAACGGATTTGGTCATTGTTAATGTTTTCAATAGAACATTTTGATGCATGAAAGATTACTTTATATCCTATGTCATACAATTGACTAATGCTAAATAAATTATGTTTTAAATTATCAACAAGTAACACATGCTTAATAGTAAGATCATTACTAATGCAAATGTTACCTTCATCAATAACATGAGCTTTTTTATTATCTCCGAAGGTCACACTTTCTCCATCTTTCAAGTCTATAAATGTGAACTTGGATACATCTCCTGTCATATGTCTTAAGCAAACGCTATTCAAGATTCATTTGTTGTTGTGCCTTGAAGGATTCTACAAAATAAGCAGTAATCTCTTTGGTATCCACTTTAGTTTGGGTCATTTGGGGTTAGTTGTTGAAGTGTAAGTTTATCCCTTAGGGACCTAAACTATTTTACTTTTGTTGTATAAAGAGAGATTGTAACATAATATACATGTATACACAATATGATTGTATCTTTCACAATAGTTATAAGTTTTATTTAATGCCTTAACAAAGTAGCTTTTATATGATCTATACACATTCTCCTTAATATAACTTATTCTGATTTTGTCTAAGCTTAACTTTTGTATTCCAAGGATTTTATCTAAATTCTTTCTCCATCTACAAATTTTGCCATTATTTTCCTTGAGTCATCTAAGTTAGTTCTTAGGATTGAGTTCTCAATTTCAACACGACTTAGTTTCTCTACTACACCTTTATCATTCTTTGCCTTAAGTTTTAGTTATTTTATTTCCTTTTCAAAACTCTCGTTGACCTTTTTTAATTTACTATTTTCATTTATCAATTCATTATTTATAGTACTTAGTTTTACATTTTCTTTTGTCAATCTCTCATTTTTAATTTTCAAATATTTATTGTCTTCTTCTAATCCTTCTTTTGCATCAACTACTCTATTGTATTCACTTTTGATAATATCAAACTCATCACCTATTTCACTCATCATTTGCTTCAACACTTTATTCTTCTTTTGCACTTTTATGAATTCTTTTAACAATTCATCATACATACTCTTAAGTTCATCAAAGGAAGAATCATGTGAAAGAAAGCATACCCCATCATTGAGAGCCACAAAGCAAGTTTCATTCTTAAAGTCGCTAGAATCCCCATCACTCCAAGTAACTATCATAGCTTTCCTTTTTTACTCTTTATTAGCCTTCTTAAGCAATGGATAATATCCTTGAATATGCCCCAGCTTTTGATAATTGTAGCATTTGATAACTTCTTTCCTTTTCTTCTTGAACTTAAAAGGTGGTCTATATCCATTGTCACGCTCCGAAACGGCAGAGTCGTAACAGCCATGTCATGTAAACCATCATAAGATAAAAGTTGGCCTTACAACCGCTATCTTAGACCTGATCTACACAAGGCGTCCACGACTAACCCGCTTTGAAGTAAACAGTTTGTAATTTAAATAAATCATTTACCTAAGAAAGTGAGAAAATTCATATATATATATAAATGAAAAATAATTCTAAAATAAAAACTTAGACCTTAAAATATGTGTGTTTATTCTTCAATGTTTTTCTTCACTCCCCAAGATGTTTGCTTTAGAGTAGTTGTTTGCCGCTTCTTAGCCAGCACTTGCACGACGGTTGTAGAGATGTGAGCAACCACAGCTTAGTAAATTAGGATGGAGGACTTAAAACTATACCATAAACACAACAAGGTTTTCAATTAACTTATTAGGTGCAATGCATGTGCAAGCAAATGTCATTGCACAACGTTGTCCGGCCTGTCGTGAGATTAGAGAAATTGTGCCCTCTCTAATCTGGGTTGAGGAGTTGCCATTAATGCAACAGCTCACGACCAAACCCAGGCTTGTGTAATGGAGACCTCGCTCCTCCCGCGACTACCTTCAAACTATTGTCTTCACCCTCACCGCGACCTCCTCTCCTATCACTTAGTTCGACTAAGGATGAAGAAGGGACCATTTTGCAATCCTGCGCTTTCCCTTTCGAAGGGGTCGGTATTTGGCCGGAGAGTCCTAAGTTCCCCTAACGGGTTGCCATGCATGTTCGATTATGATTACTGGTCGTATATTTGGTAAAGTCCAGTTTAGGGTGATTAATCATTTCATATAAATCATACAATACATGCTAGAGCAACAGATAGAATTATAGTATCACCAATAATCAAGCACATGCACACATTCAACTATTTAACAAGCACAACCAAGCATAATCTCAAGCCTCCCAAAATACAATATTGTATTAATCCCAACTTACCTCGACTCCTCGCTCGCTCACTCACTCGAGGTCCGACTTGCTCAGGCCATCGCCGATCATCCCTATAACACAAACGTGGTTTCAGTTTTCATATAATGATTATAGGTTCATTTTCTCTTATAATGCTTGTTGTTATGTTTTATTTAGGGTTTAATATGCCTAATTATCTAGGTCTTAAGTCTTTTATAATTATTCTAGGTTTGGGGTTAGGTTCGGGTTCGGTTTCCACATCGATTTCTAAATTAGGTTCTAGTTCGATTTCTAAGTAATGTTTTATATTCCAACCCTAGAAATTCGTTTAAACTCATAATGTAAAATTAATCACATTACTTCCTGATCTCCTAAATATCATTATTACTCCTAGTCAGTATTTTATTCTATCCGGTACACTTATATCCTTATTAGTGTACCGAATTTATTCCTGATGTGAGAAATTTTTACATTTTTTATATAATTACATAAATTCAAGTTTCTTATCAGATTTATTATATATCCTTATTATTTATATAATATCAATTTTTATTCTAATATTTTCTATTTATTATATTTTCAAAAATTACATATTATGCATCATTGCCTATTATGTACATAATGCATTTCTAATATTTCTATCACTTTAATTACCATCCCTAAATATTAATTATCATTTCAAAATATCTAAATTCATCCTAAATCAGATTTTACTCCTAATTTCCCTAATTTACAAAATTAACTTAAAGTTAACTATTTTTCCTTATTAATCATTTACTACATAATTAACCTAATAATTACATCTAACACTCTAAATGCTATAAGTATCATACTCCATCAGATTTCAACATCCTAAAACCTATAATTATTCACTAATTCAGTAATTAATCATTTAATTACTTAATTAACCCTAAATTACCCATTTTATGCCTCATTTTAGGGCCTAAAAATAATCTAAAAATTTAGAAAATTAATTTTTGAAAACGGGCTTTATAGCACTGTTTTATATTATCTAAGTAATTTATACAAAAATTTTGGGCTCGAAAATACACTCCTAAGATCATTTATTTCTAAACCGAAACATGGTCGGTTTTGCATGATTTCTTAAGGACCCTATATCACGAGGCATATTTCATCAAAATACTATTTTCATAAAAACTAAATACAAAAATATTTCAGAATAACAAAATCCATAATTTTATAATAATATTTACTATTTTTACAAAATTACACAAAATCGGGTTGGAAATCGAACTCACCGATTTGGGTGGCTCCGGCTACCGTCGGAGGCCATGGGTATGTCGGCCTACCTGAGCGTTGCCACCATCGTGTGGTGGTGGTGGCCGTCCACTCCCAGCTACCCGTCGGGTCTGGATTCTCCTTTGTGGCCCTAACTGCACAATTTTCCTTTTCTTTTTTTTTTCTTTGATTTTTCTCTCAATTTTCGACTCTCCCTAATTTTCTCTGATTTCTAACTGTCCAAATGAGCTTCTAAATTTTTCTTGCTATTTATAAGGCTTTAGTGTAATTATTGGGCATTAAATTGGACAAGACAATTGCCTTATCCCTTAATTTTTTGCTTTTATGTTGTCTTAATTTAATTGGCCGGTTTTTTTCTTATCTTTTTCAGCTGCCACGACCTATATCTGGATTATTTCTTATTTTTCTTGATTTTTCCTTAATTAATTATGAATTTTCTTTAATTATTTAGTATAATTTTAGCACATTACGTGTATTTTAAGTAATTACGCGTATTTCTACATACATGTAAATTCATATATAGTACAAATAAGTATTCATAAATATTATTTAGGTCATTTTATGATTTTTAGTATACATATAATTTATCTCTAGCGATTTGTCAATTATCGAAATGTATTTTACTCATTTTCGATAAATGACGCGTTATATACTTAAAATTTGAAATTTTTATAGTCTTTTATTTTATTGCTTATTTTTTTTTAAATTCAAATTTACGGGGTCATTTTTACTAATATTTCTATCTTTACTTTCTAATTTAGGTTTGATCGAGTCTTTTAACTGATCAAAACCTCAAATGATTAGTTATGGGGTTTACATCCACCTTTATTTTTCTTAATCCTTTTATTGAATTTCATGAACTTTTTAAACTTTTTTGCCAACATTGCAATCTTATCATCGTCTTCACTTGAGTTCTCCTCTGTGACTTTTAGAGTAATTATTTTCTTTCTAAACTCCTCTCCTTATCTCTTTATCATCTCATATGTATTAAGTGTTCCAAGGAGTTGCGCTTTTGGCATTTCATTAAGATCATGAGTTTCTCAATAGCGGTTCTTTTGACTTCTCAATCTCTCGACAAAGACCTAAAAATTTTGGAATTTATTTCAAGATTAGTAAATGTCTTTCTAAGAACACTTAAAGGGTTAATGATATTGATAAACTTATTATACATCTCATCAATTGTTTCATTAGGATCCATCCTAAAATTTTCAAATTATCCACATAATAAGCTTATTTTTGTATCTCTTACTCTACTAGTTCCTTCATATGTGCTTTGTACTTCATCCTATATTCCTTTGGCACTTTTACATGTACATATTCTATTGAAGTCATTTTCATTTATGACACAATGCAAAATATTCATAGCAATTTCATTTAGGTCAACTAATTTTCAATCATCATTCAAGTGATCTCTTTTTTCTTTTCCTTCTATCTTAAATGGTCTTTAGTTAACTACATGCCATAGTAGTTTATTTTGTGCCTTCAAGAATATACACATTCTACATTTCTAATATGGATAATTGCTATCGGTTAAGAAAGGAGGCTTATTAATTGTTTGTCATTCTAAAAAGCTTAATGCATTAAATGTCATGATCTTTACTTTAATATGAGGTTAAGCAAGTAATTAGAGACTTGCTCTCATATCTATTGAAGAGCACTAGGCAAAACTTAAGAAGGTGGGGGGAGGAATTAAGTTATTGAACAATACACTATTCTTTTCGATATAACCAAATAAATGCAATAATAAGAGTAATAAAAGTAACAATAAAACAATAATAAGTTTAGAAATTAAAGGAGATAGGGATAGAGAAATTTAAACCCGGATATAATGTAGAGTTCGGACCGCCCCCTAGTCTTCATAGACTCACAAGACCTCCAACCGAGGACTTCACTTCACTTTATTAATTTCACAACTTAATGTTCCAAGAGTTATATAAACTTATATAATCTCTTTTACACACAACTAACTCAAATATATCACTTTCTTTTCTCAAGATTGCAAATGTGAAAACTTTTAAGCATTACAACTATATCTTTTTTTGTTTGATAGCAAATAAGTGTAAAAAAGACAAAGAGAAGTAAATAAGCTCAAGAATATAAGAGAATATCTTTTAATTGCAGTAGAATATCATATTGTAATTGTCTTTAGTTGGGTTATTAAGCTTTTATATCAACTCATTGAATTATTCTCGTTACTGCGCATTAAATGCACCAACGACTATTTGAATTAGACTTACCAGCATGCCGGCTCCTTGTACCATTGGTAACAAAAATGTTCTACCAGCATGAACACCGGCAAGTGAACCAACATGCCGACTCCTTCAGGTCAATGAGCTTTTCTTTGTATTTTTCAGGGCTTTATACTGTTAGCTTGGTTATTTTTTGAGCCGTCAACCTAATTGGTGATATCTTTGTATTTTTCAGGGTTTTATACTATTAGCCTGGTTATTCTTTAAGTCATTAACCTAGTAGGCTAAATATTACCTGAAAATTTTTTTAACACATAATAAACAAATATACTTTGCAATCTAACTTTAAGATCATTTGATCACCATTCAAAAGATTAAATTTTTTATAGAGATAGTTAATATATTTATTTTTTTAAACAAATTAATCAATCTTATTCAATTATCTCAATATAAACAAATAATATTTAGTTTAGTCATCCACTTATTTGGTTCTCTTAAAAAAAAACATATTTAGATATATATTTTTTGTTTTCATCAAAATCAATTAATGAATCTTAGGTTCAACATCTAATACCTAAAAATATAGCATAGTAGCATCAAGCAGCATGTCAAGAGATGGGATTGAACGTGAGAGTAATAGGCCAATTAAGAGTCCATTGTTAATTATGGGCTTTTTCATTTTCTTAACTTTAGTATCCACTTAATAATTGGATCGGCCTCTTTTTCTTCTTCTTTCTACGATAAGTAATGTCTCGTTATTATGCAAGATTTGCTTTTCCATCGCAAGTGGTATAGTTTTTGTTTGTGTTACTAGGGGCCGACCTCTCGTTCAAGAGGATTCGCTGGATGTTAAGCCTCGATAAGGTTCTTCATTTCGTATTGAATTAAATCAACTTCTTCCTTGCTTATATGAGTCTTGTTAATTCCTTTTAAGTTTCTTCTTGCTAACATAGGATGCCCTTATAATAGTTTTATGACATAATTGTTACCATTGAAAGCTTTACTGGATTAAAAAATAAGGAAAACTTAATTTTTTAGCAAGAATTTTTATATTTTGAGAAATTTTTTAAGAAACATGTCAGGCTAACTGAGCATATAAGAAGAAGACTGGGGCTGTGTTTGGTAATCTTAAACACAGTGAAAATGGATAAAAATAAGTGGAAACGAAAGGAAAGGAAAATAAAGTTAGTCTGGATTATTAAGATGGAAATAAAAAAAAATCAGATGAAATAATTGCTTCCCACATTGTAAATAGAGAGAAACATCCTTTATATTATATTTGGAACTTTACTTTCGAGGGTGGTTTTATATTTTTATTTGATTTCCATTGATTTCTCCACAAAAGTGCTACAAAAGTGGAGAGAGAACCGCTTTCTGTCACTATTTTAGATTACTTGGCATTCAGCTTGAATCATCGAATTTGAGGGGATTCCAATGGTGTCATCTTCTGGTTTTGTTAAATAAAATTGTTGTAGAATCGATAAAAAAAAGGGGTGTTGCGAGAATCGAACTCGCGACCTCTCGCACCCGAAGCGAGAATCATACCACTAGACCAAACACCCGTTTGCTAATATTACCGGGTATAATATTGGAATTGTCAAACTCTGGTCGATGTCCCATAACATGTCATTCAGTAATCCGCACCGGGAGCAAGAAAATTTAACTGCAAATGGCTGCTCCTACGTGTGCTCTATCGCCTTCTTCTCATCTCCTCCATAACCTCCGTCGTCCTCAACCACAACCCATTTCCACGACCTCCTTCTCTCTCCTCTCTTTCTTCTCCACCAACACCAGTAAATTAACAACATTCTCAACCTGTCTTCGCTCAATCTCTAAACCTCTCCTCCCCCAAACCTTAAAAGGCAACACCCTTTTTGCTCCTCTTTCAAATCGACAAATTTTTTTGTTCACCCTCGGTGGCTCTCTGCCGTCTTCACTCTCTGTGGCATTTTTACAAACGGCTTCTTTGCATTCCGAAAGCACCCCCAGTGACCTTGAAGACGACAACGGAAGTGACCAAGACGATACCAGGGAAGAAGAGAAACTTGAGAATGGTATCGATGAGAGAGTAAGTGAGAGTAGTGTAAAGTTGCCGACTTTGAGTGTAAAGGAGAAGAAAGAGTTGGCTTCTTATGCGCATAGTTTGGGAAAGAAGTTGAAGTGTCAGCTTGTGGGGAAATCTGGTGTGACTGATAACGTCGCGGCGTCTTTCATTGAGAACCTTGAAGCCAATGAGCTCCTTAAGGTGGTATTAAATTCATTCATTTCAATCCAATTCGATTCTGTTTTAGCTTGATCCATTGGCATCTCGATGAAACAAGTTTCCTTTGTTATGGATTAGGATTGGGCTGCCTGGTGCCAGTTCTCAATGGTCAAGGATCGTTTGTGGTTTTGTGATATTATTGTTCTGCTAGTACTGTTGTAATTTTAGTCTTGAAATTTATGTGATTGAGATGGAGGTTGTGGTTGTCATTAGTTTCAGTACTGGATTAAAACTATTGATCTTGAATTCCCTTGATAAATTGTATGCTGCAGCATTAGCTTGGTCAATCTCGGAATTACCTTCAAGACAGACCGATTCCGGACTGGTTAATCTGATTATTTACCCAAAAGTTTATGAGTTAGCTATTTTAATCTACTGATATTAAGTAGTTTACTTCCTAGTCAAATTCTCAAGTAGCACAATTGAATATGATCCTTCGATGCATCGTCAGCAATAAGGGCGGTGGTGGAGCCTCATCCCATTGGTCAGGATTGTCAACATGAGTCTTCTAAAGCATCGGAAACTATTTTTCACTTCATCAATAATATGTCTTTCTTTGTATTGCACAAAGGTAGTCATTTGATGTTTTCTAAGTTTGATTGTGTAAGCAATTAAGTTTGAAGAAAATTAATCTGTGCTGCTTGAATACATTGGAATGCTAGCATTTGGCAAGTATGAGTTTGAATTGAAATATGGTAGAACTGACATGTGTTTCTTTGTTTTGAATGGGAGTTATTTCTGCATTCAGCTAAGTTTCATTTAGACTCAGAAGGAGGCCTAATCTATTATTGACTCACTGCCTCACCTATTTTTGCTTTTCTTTTGAATGATAATCATAATTCCTTTAATATACGTACAATATTGTGATGCTCATCTAGTTATAGAGGATTCTTTTTGGGATCACTGCAAAGCTATTATAGCTATCAACAAGTGAAGCTTCAATACCAGCCCTAACCATCTTTAATTCTAATACCAAAATGTTGACTGTCATATTTATTGACTTATAAGATGGGATCATTTATTTCTAATTATTGCTGATTTGATCAAGTTTGCTTGACCACGAGCCAGAAGAATGTATGCTCTTGCATAATATTTTTTAGAGGAGGATAAATGGCAGTCCTCTGTCTAGTACCCCTTGTTGACTAAGAATGAGACCTTATTAAGTTGCGCTTCATCATCTGTGTAATCTTGTTTGCTTTGTCGATTGTCTATGGTTTTTAGTATAAATAATGTGGTTGGGGAAGATTCCATCGAAACATCATTTCAATTTAAAAAAACCATGATTGCATTTTGCGGTGCCATGTTTGTCGAAAATTGGGATTTTGATTGTACTCGGGTACTTACTCGTTTTGTTTAAACTTTTGGAGTGCAGGATAAGTTCTTCTTAGTTTTCTCAGAATTTAATCATCTTCTTGATTTTGCTGTGCAGATCAAAATTCACAGAACTTGTCCGGGTGAGCTGGATGATGTGGTTCGGCAATTGGAGGTGCTTACTGGTGCAACTGTTGTTGGTCAGATAGGTCGTACAATTATCGTATACAGACCTAGCCTCACCAAACTGAAGGCAGAAGAGAAGAAGATGAAGGCTCGCAGAACTTTTGTCAGAAAAGAATTGACACCTAAGTCCATGATCATGGTAATAACATAAGAGTAGGAAGGCTCATAGCATTTATTCCCAAAATTTTGGTGAATTCCCTTTTCTTTTATTTCTAACCAAGAGTCACCCATTTAAACTTTGTCACTTCTTGCTTTTTTGTTCCACTCAACAGAAATAAGTTTAGGTTGAAAGCAATTCCATCTCATGCTCTACATTTGCCTTTGAACTTTTCTAGTGCATTTATGTAATACATACTAGAGTAAAGAAAATGGTGATACTAAAGGTTAACCCTTAAATTTTGGAAACTCTGATAATTTTTCTTTGTAAGGTTATTGTATTTTGTTTCATTACATAACAACAATGGGAGGATCAACGTTTAGATTTAAGTTTAAATAGAGGATTAATCTTTCAAGTGATTAAAATAGAAACGAACGTTACATTAAGTGGTCCAAATAGATGATTGAACCTTTAAATGGTTGAAATAGAGGACCAATATTATGATAAGTAATTTAAATAGAAGATTGAAATCCAGGATAGTTATGAAATAAAACTAAGGTTTTAATTCTCTATTTGGACCAATTATCATAATGTTAATTTTTTATTTTAACTACTTAAAAGTTTGATACGCTATTTGAATTTGATCTCAAATGTTGATTCTTATATATGTGATTTTTCCCTAAAATTAATCTCTGATTATCATCTATATATGTTTTCTGATAACTGTAGCAATATGCATTTCTGGTAAAAAATCATTCTTGAAGCATTCACAAGGTCATAAAATTGTGAAGTTATGTTTAGAGGAATGATTTAGAGAGGAGGAAATGGATAGCAAAATTCCTAGAGAAATGAAAAGTAGAAAAAAGGAGCAGATTTGTTGCTTATTGGTTAGTCATGAAAGAGAAGGGAAATAAATGTCTTCTGACCATCCAGAGAATAAGAATGGAATTGCAAAATGTAAAAGAAAAAGAAATATATATATATATATATATATATATATATGATCATATCTGCTAAGATTTCTTCAAACTGATATTTAAAACTTATCTAATGAAGGAGGAGGCATATTTCCTCTCATTTATTATATTGCTCTCTTCAACCAAAACCTTTAAATAAGGATCTAAAATCTATTTAGTTTCTTACCCTCCTCAAATAATTTCTCTCAGAAAATTTTCAATTGCACTATGCGACCACTAAGCAGATCCTTTATATGATTGCAGAAGAAGGCTGTAGCATCAAGAGCAACTAGGCCAGAGTGACAGAATTTGAGCGGGCCACGATGTTGTCATCTGCCTTGAACTAACGTTTTAAGAGCTTGGTGTTTTACCTGAATGCTGTGAGGTCGGGGAACTATAAAGCAGTTTTTCATGATGGTGAAGCCGGATCAGTTAAAATTATATTGAAGTGAGTCATTAGTTTCCAGGAGTTCTGCTTTATTTTGTTTTCTCATCCCATATCCTGATGTTTGTCATGCCATCCTTGGTACTGCATCGATTAGTAGATCTGTGAAAAGGGCTTGAATCAGCACCATATTTCATCTTCTTCGCCATGTATACTGAGTGTACTAATCCCATATTCAACAACGTTCACGGTAATGCACTCTGTACCTCAAAACTTGCGAGTTAATTGCTAACCTGGATATCCGATGTGTTTCATATTATTCATTAGATGTGTTTTAGATCATTCATTACATTGTCGAATTCTTTTGGGTTCTCTCAAGTAAAAGCTATCGATTCTAATGTCACCATGCATTGTATAATTAGAAAAGATGTTTGGATCAGGGAAAACCTATTCTGGTTTATTGAGTTGCACATATTGGTGGCGTGTCTTGGATATCTCCTGGGTTAATGTTAATACAGTTTTCTGAACACCTAAAATGGGAAGAACATCTTTTAATTCTTGGAAATCAGAATATGACTAAACCGGCAAATTGAGTTTTTCAGGAAAATAAACTTTCCCCTGAGAAACAACGCTTTGCTCGACAAGTCCAGACTTAGAAGATATCTGACAAAAAACAGTTTGTCTGATGAACAAAATCATCGTCCGATAAACGAAATCATTAAGGATGTTAAGTGGTTCTAAGTTTCCCCAGTTGGTAATAAGCTCAAGTCCTCACACTTAATCCTACCCCTAGTATGGTAGAGTTCTATACAGAAGATACACTGATGTTCTCTGCAGATTTTCATAGGAACTTTTGCAAGTCGAATGTGGTGGTTGGCTTCTGATTTGATTAATTTGATAATGCTGCATTTTGCTTTTTGACGTGAAAGCTAGTTGCTAGTGAGTTACTGCAATGTTTATCAATAAGAAACTGCAGTCTTGCAAAACAAGAAGATAAATATCATTCATATTTTAACATTGCCCCATTGGAATGTGATATTAAAAAGACTCAAGTCATACAATATTTGTAAAAAATGAGAAATGCATCACAGGAAAAAAAAAAAAAAGAACATGATTTTGCTTGTTTTCTGAATTTCAGTGTTCCAAGTCCGTTTTTTGGATCTCTCATTGGGAAAGATATTCTCACACTAATGAATAATATTGTGGAATGTTGTACTAAGAACACAATTCATCATGTTTTCAATACCTAACAATCTAGGAGATTCTTTGTTCCTCAAAGATCACAAAATAGCTAATAGAAAATTATTGTGATTTGGAAAAAAGAATTTTGCCAAGAAGCAATAATGCTTATTGCAGGCTTAAGGAGAAACATAATCCATAACTTTTTGGCATCTCATCCTCGTAACAGTCGCCATTATCTGACACTTCGAGGCAGCGACTTGGTGATTAAATGTGAGAAGTTATCTATTTGAACTCGTCCAGGTTTATGCTAGCAGTAAATATGGCAAAAGAGATATGGTTGCTAAGCAGCTTTAAGCTTTCCAACTTGGTATTGACTCAAATCTTCAGGGTAAAGCATCCCAGTAGGGGAAAGTAGACGTCTGAGAGCAAGGAAAAATCGCGCCTGACAGCAAATTGCCTCATTTTAGGGAAAGGAAAACGGAATGTAGTAGACAGGTATACAGGTGGCTTTTAAGAGGGGGGAAAGAAATTATTAGAATTACCCATTGGAAAGCGACAAGTGCACCCCAGCATCCTTGCAAGCCCAATCCTCTGTTGCTTACAATCTGGGAGTGAAAGAGAAACGTTAGGAAGGTTGCAGAAGCTAACAGTGCAATTTAATGTTCACCTTAAAAATACTAAATAACTAGAGAAAAATACCAGGAGTAGAAGGGCTCCAAGGGAGAAGCACCCACTCATTGCTAAGCTAATAAATTTGAACTCTCGTCCCGCCTACAACCAAAAATAAAAAGAGAAAGTTCTTTGATGATCTAAACCATAGCTTGCAAATAGTGCTATATTATTAGACATAGAAAACCAATAAAAGCAGTAGAATATGCATGGCTCATTTGGGCTTTACATTGTTAGTAAAGTTAGTTAAGCCAAATTAAATACACACATAGAATTTAATTTAATCACCAAAATCAATGGGAATATGCCACGATAAGAGCACAATGGAGTGAAAGTAGATATTTTTATGCTTCTAGTCATAAAGAACAGAAAATTCACTCTTGTCATGCCACTCGCTACGATGGCCATCACATAATTTCTACTGTTTTGAATATGAAGCATCAAAAGCAAGCTTCGTATGGATTTAAACGCATAAGCTTTTAAACAAATCGGCTGCGATCCATATAAATTTTGCATTGTATTAATCTTGTATTAAATAGGGGTTGTGTTGAAGCACTAAATTTCCAGTTCTCATTAACTAATATAAGCTTGCAGATGAAATGGACATCATTCATTTAACATACACCGGTATCGACACTGGCATCAATTTCCGTAACACTGAATTGAAAATGGTTAACCCATCTTACCAGTAATGTTCCCTCCAGGCTGTGAGTACAAGGTGTTGCAGATAAGGCAATGAAGAAAGGAAGCAGAACCTTGTGCATCTGTAGGAAAAGATACAGGAGTTAAATCAGTGAGAAGGACAAGGGAGGTCAGCCATTTGGTCATTTTCATAGAAGCCATAAAACTATGCAATAGGTAGAATCTTCCAATATCGGTTAGCGAATCATCCCACAATACACTATTATGTAATCAATTAGATAATAAACCTTATGTCAAAAAACTACAGGTAAGCCATTGCTTTCAGAAAAGGTTTTCTATCTTCATCTGTCTTTCTGCAAAATTTGCACCTAAACCGACAAGCAGCAAAAACCTGAATTGACCTTTGAGCAAAAGGTTGTGATGATGTTGAACAAGATACTAATTCTGGCACCTAAAATTAAAAAAAAAAACAAGCACGACACTGACCAATGTAGTTCAAAGATACACGATATTCTAAGAAGTGAATTGAGTGGTATAATGTCTATGTCAACAGTATGTTAATGTGATCATAGAGTTCAATATAGCACAAGTTGTTGGAGTAAGACTATAAACGTACCTCATGTATGACATTTGGATCTTGTGTGAAGATATTGGGAAAGAAACCAGGAACACATGCTCCTATACCCGATATGACCAATCCCAGTATAACTCCAATAATCATAAGTGACTTCAGCAGCATACGTGCCTGTTTGTCATGAAACAACCCTTTTAACAATGTTATTGTGGAAATAGGATGCACGTTTAACAACCTTTTTAACAATGTTTGTCATGAAACAACCTTTCGAGGACTGCCATTGAATTGATGATCTAAGCTAACTTACCTTCTCTAAGCTTCGGTTTGTGCCATACATCAACTCTGGCATGAATGATTGTGCAGTTTGCGAAAGCGGCTCACCCCATACCACACACATGCTATACATTTGGATCATAACCTGAAGAGGATGTTCCTTTATCAGCATGTGTTCAGTGACAGGCTTATGAGGTTCAAACCTCCTCATGAGGTAGCATTCGATGAAAATAGACCAAGGCTAACCTGGTGTGCAGCAACAGTAAATGTGCCCATAGCTGTAGCAAAGTATGTAATGAGAGAGTAGAAAGCCACCTGAAAAATCAAAATTTCCTAATTTCATGAATAATTCTTTAGAAGAGGTGGCACTAAGTGAGGTGGAGGTGGACAAACCTTCGAGAACATTGTCACAAACACTGGGGCTGCTATACCAAATATGTGAAGGAATTCCTTGGCTGATGGAAGTTGAATGGTGAAGCTGTTGAACCCTTTCTGGTTTAGAGCTTGGATCATCATGTATGCTGCAACAATCTGAAGAATTTAAACAATTAGTTAATAAACAACGAAAAAATTAAGCAATGTAAAAAATGCTTTAGTATAAGTACCAACAAAAAGTGAAGTTCAATTTCAACGTACTTGTGATGCCATTGTTGCCCATGCAGCTCCTGCTATACCAAGGCCAAGCATTTTGCATAGTACTACATGACCCAAGCCATTGACCGAACTGGCGACTAACAAAGCCTTCAATGGACCCATGGAATCTTTCATGCCAAGACTGGATCCAACACAAAAGTTAAAATCGTTACTGAACCGTTGAGTCTATGTAACATCTTGATGCAACAAATTGGATGAGATTACAGATCATTGAAACTGCAAATATTTGGTGACAATGACAAGCTTCAGCATAAGACTAATGTTTCAGGTTCTAGCTTCATTTCAGCATCTCATGACTTGTTTGTGAACAGAATTGTTCTGTTTACTTTGGTTTTATTCTTCTACATTGCATAAAGACAATGCAGTAGACAAGCCTTCAGTGTATAGTTACCTTGAACTTTGAGCAACCAATCCATAAAGATATGCAGGCCATGCTAGTCCTCGAATCTGCCACCAGATAAACCACTTTGAGATAGCTTGATTAAATAATTAGACAGAGCAGAATTCTCCAAGTACTTGTGTGATAGAAATATCTGTAGATTCCAAGTTTGATGGATTCTAATGCAAGTCAAAGCGTGATTAACATGTAACCTATAAAGAAAGATGTACATGAATTACTTTAGGGGAAACATCTGGCAGAAAACCAGTGGTAAATCTTTTTAAGGGAATATCTTGCAAATGGGCCCATTAGAATCACGATCAAGTCTGCAGGTGCTTTTGAATTGAAATCAACCATGATTGCATTAAGTTTCTCTTATTATTAGCAAGAAGTTACGAGCATGTCTGAAGAAAAATGTAGATATCATTTTGGGGAAGAGCAAAGTATTAGAATCTTTTTAGCATGATAGATAACATATTTTCAAAGATAATTTAGGGAAAATTGGAGAACCTGAACATATTTAGTTGCTGCAGGTACTATATGCAAGTTCTTTGCCCCAGCAAAAGCTGAAAACAAGAAATCGACCAGCCTGTCAGTTACTGGATTGATCGCATGTTGATTTTTTGATATATACATATCCGATGTGACTTGCATGGATGAAGGCTTGTTGTTTACCTGTTAATGCTTGTGCACCAAGAAACTGGGTGAACAGAAGCATCAATGTGCCACAAGTCAAACCAATAAACAGCAAGATGGATATCTGGTGTTGCACATCATTTTTGTCCTGCATCAACATTATTTGCTTAGTAAAATTGCATTAAATTACCAGAAAAACGTAACTTAAAAACAAGATTTAGGTGATCAAGCCAAGTTATGTGGATTTCACATCCTATGTGAATTTAGGAACCCCCTTCACAAGTGCAGCGCTACCAGTTTCTATGTTCTGCTATCCGGCGTAAGCCCCCTTTTGGAAATTTCCAAAAATGCATCCTCAAAAACTTTTATAAATATTTACATCAATTTATCGTTTTTATGGTTCTACTCTGCTAATATTTCCTTCAACGGTTTGTCTCTCTCGAGGGGAATCCTGGATCTGCTAGATGACTTCAAAATAAACGCCATTATTATGAAAATTATGTCGAAACTCAAAATCGCGAATGATTTGTCTGTTATGGCGATTGAAAAGTGGATGCACCGACTCGAGTACAGTCGGATTAATGAGACAGTCTTGATAAAACATATCGTTGTCATTGTATCCAGATGTATTTGGTAAACCAATAATCTTTCATGGTGCAACTACCCTTTTTCTCTTCAAAAATCATATTAACTATTCAAAGCATCGACTCATCTTACCCCTTTAGCAAGTGAAGTTGCTACCATATTCGAAGTAGCAATGGACAGAAACATGAACAGAAGATTCATGTTATCGCAAAACACAGTACCTGGACCTGCATATTCCAAACATCAAAAACCAAATCAAGCAACAATATATATATATTTTTTTAATTTCCGTTCATTTACTCGTAATAAAAAATTTTCATCTAACTTTCAAACTATGATAAACCACCTAAAGCAGCTAGCTCAGTTGAGCTTCCTTGTCCAATGACTGCCGTAGAGATGAGACTCATTAAGGGTGCACATATCCACAACCCGGTCGCCGGACCCGAAAACATGATAATCTCCTTCATTTGATCCAATAAACTCTTAACAGCCAGATCTTCTCTATTCCTGACAGGTTCCTCTTCTTCCTTTGGCGAAACCAAAGCACCGTTCTCTTCATTTGGGGTTATAACTTCTTCCCGGTTCTCTTCGATGAGTTGCTCTTGGCTTGAACCGACGCAGAAGGGGGTGAACTGCTTGTGTCTGTGTTTGGGTAGGGAAGTGAAGAGTTTGGGTGGTGAAAGTGAGGTGTCCTTGTGGAGGGGTTGTTTAGGAAGAGAAAGAGTGGATTTATGAGGAAGAAGGGAATGTGTGCAAAGGCGTTTGGGGTTTGTGTTGTGTAATGGTGCTTGTAGGGGATGCGTTAGTGTTTTAATTTGCATCGTTTTCCTTTGCTTCAAATGGAAACGCAGAGAGAGAGAGAGAGAGAGAGAAGGATAGTAGAAAGAGAGATTGAAAAAGAGAGGTTTATATAATGAAAAATTTAAAACTTTTATACTTTGTACGTACTCTCAAATATGCGTTAACATTTACGGCCCATTTAGTACTAATTTCGGAGTTTCGGTGACACTAGTGCTAATTTCGGAGTTTCCGTAAAAGTAAGATTGGATGGAGATTTGAAAGTTTATAATGTTACGATATATATATATATATATATATGTCATTCCTCAGTTTTTATTGATAGATAATTAAGATTTATATCGACGTTAAGAAATTATTTGATATAATTACTTCGATATTTAAATTAATAATAAGCTTTTTATAAAATAAAATACTAAGAACACAGACTTAGAATGCAAAGTTCGTTAAAAGCGTTACCGTTAGATAGATATCTGGTATTTATAAGAGAGTGGAGTTGACCGTTGAAGATCAGTTAGTAAAAAAATCTTCTCCCATAAGTGTAGGAGAATAAAATTATCGTACCGGATATGTCCTTAATATTTAGAATGTAATCTTTACCTTATAGTTTATGCCTGTTATAGTTCTTAATGGGCTTGAATTACTAAGAGCTACGTCCGAGGTTTACAGAGACAAGCCTAGGGATGCAAGGTTTATTGGGTCTGAGAGATCCCAACCCAAAGTATACTGTTAATATTATCGATTTTAGAAAAAAAATTATATAATTATAAATTATATAAAAAATTATCAAAATACCATACTAGTTGTACTAAAACGCAACATACTCACAATACATAAATATTGATAAGACATTAGTTATTTATACTAATATAATATTTTTAAGATACGATATAATAATAATAATATTTTAATTATATATATTTTTATCTAATTTGTATTTGTTTAATATTTATTAATTTTAATAATAAATACTCAAAATTTTCAAGTTTAAAAAGTATATTCATATCTCATGGATCATATTAGGCATATATTTATAGTTATTCTTTTCGATTTTATATTTATCTTATGAAATGAATGATCAATTAGTATACATTAAAAATAAAGTGATGCTTGACTTTCATTATGATCTAATAAATAACTCGATGAGAAACTTTTTTTTTTTTTTTATTTCGAAAGATGAAGCATGCACTAATTGAAGTTTATCAATGAAATTTGGATCAAACCTATGGACTCTAATGACAGAAAAAACAACTAATAACATAAACAGTATAACTAATAAGTGATACAAATAAACTACTTACAGAATAATGCTCATAATAGTAATACATGCCATGCAGTTAGTGTTTCTTATTTTGCATTTTGTTTTCATCGCATACCAATATTTTGTAAGTAGGCTGGAACTTCCAATCTCCAACCAACTTTTTTTTCCTTCTAACTGTAACATCTCAACGGCTATTCATGTGGTCTAGTCCAAGATTCCAAGGTTGCTTCCCACCAAAACATATGAAAACGGAAAAAGAAAAATATAAATAAATAAATTCGCAAGTTTTTTTTTTTTTTTTTTCTTTCGCTCTTCTCTCTCCAACCAACATCATCGTAGGCTCGTACTGTATCTAACTTTTAACCTTTACTCCCAGTCCCCACGTGCTCAACAACAATTCCTAGTCTCCTACATGAAGGTAAGACGTCCAAGCTTTCAATACCCTTTTGCATAGATATTACCCACCAAAATGGCGGCTGCTTCTCTTTCTAACCTCACCCATAAAAAATTAACGCCAGATTTCAGTACCCTCTTGCACGGTCTCTCCAATTTAGTCGGTTACCTCCCTGATTCTTCTTCTCACTTCTCAGCGGCATTTCGTCGAACAGCTTCTCTGCGCAAAAAGAATTAAGCTCTTAGACCCCGAAAATAACTTTGATCTCAGATTTATTAATTTTCTACCATTTGCACCATCGACATCCATCTGCATTGGTTTTCACCACTAAAAGTCGGTTTGAGATAGGGGATCTTCTTACATCACCTATTTTTTGCTCCTACAGCATATTATTTTTTCAAGAACCTAAATGCTCTCCAAACAAATCATCCGGAGACGAGATATGAATACAACTTCTAAAATTTTGGTTTTTTCATCTGGCCTTTCCTTTCTTGATGATTATGTGCTTTCACTTTGGCAGTTACAGATCTTCGGAATTTATACTCATGAATACCTAATCGAGCATGAGGTGATCTTTGGATGAAAAATCAATGACTCTCAAGAGTTTTCTTCTGTCAGATTTAGATGATGATCGAATTGTTGTCCGCCAATTTCCTCTTGCTAATCATAGCCAAGATTGAGCAATTCGGCATCTTAGTCCTAATAAGAAGTTCGTAAATAAGTGTATGTGACACAATTTTCGAAATAAAATCAGAATAAACAATCTGTTCGCTACCATTTTAGGGCAAATGTGTTCATCCCGATATATCATTCCTAGCTCTATGACTGCTATTTAGGAGGATCTCAATTTGAATGAGGGATTCGAATTACCTAAACAGGGATTTGGATCACCTGAACAAGCGATCCAAAGCAAACCTTATCAAGAAACAACTTGAGTTCTAGTGCTTCAAGAGATTCGAATGGCTCAACCGGATATTGGAGCAACTCTCAGAAGAACTTGAATTCCGTACGACTTGACGGGACAGTTATTAGATTCGATCAAAGAGCTCGCAAATAGGCTTGACGCATTTACAATCAGGATGTACCATTCGCTCTTATATTTGCTCTTCAAGTTTTCACTTATCGACAAGTAACTCCAGCTTCTTAACATTATTTCCTCATTTACTCGATGTTCCTCACATCATCTTCTCAGTATTGAATTACTATTTCCAACTTCTTGATGTACATGCTGGATCGCCATGCTATTTAATAGGCCCATGGGCTCTTTCTATGATTTTTAGCCCAATTACCACTTGTGATAAACCCACATAAACCATTTCCCATTTCTATTTAATTTTTCTCGTAATTTACCCTCATAAAATATTATAACGTGTAATTAACGATTAAGATTATAAAATAAAAGATGATGTCAAATATGACATAACAAATTATTTAAAAAAATCTAAATAATCTTAACCATTAATATGTAAATCAAAGAAAATCAAAAACTAAAAAAACTAAAAAATTCTTTTCGATTTTCTTCATGGCAAGCAACAAAAGGGTAACCTACCAAATGCTTTCCTCCATTTGCAAATTGATGGTCATTTTTGGAAATTTCAGCACCTCGATAGGTCTTGTTGAACTCTTGTTAATTTATGCCATTATATCTATATACTCACACAAAAATTGTAATAACTGAAAGATTTAATTAATAAAAACGATTATTAAATGAACGAAGAATAATAATGAAAGAAAATGATAAAGTTGGGATTGAAAGAAAATAATGAGGGTAATCTCATCATGGGAAAGTTTAGAGACACAATGTTTGAGGGAAGGGATATTTATATAAAATAAAATATGTATGTTCTTCTCTCTTTTTCCCTAACGTAGCTTTTTTGGAAAAACAAAATAGTTCTAGCTTATCAACCATAGGAAGAATAAAAAAAAGAAAAGTTAGTGCAATGTTTTCCTTAGTTTTCCCTTTTGAATTTTATGATTATAATTGTTTCAACATAAGTTTTCTATCCCAAAATAAAAGAACTCGCCGATTTTGTAGAGTTTGATAAAGAAACTTGAAGTTCTTGAACGAGTAAGTGTAAACTTGGACAATTTGGAGTGGGAAAGAGTAGAGCAATGTAATTAAATAGAAAATTGTTGATGTTACAGAATTATCTTATATAGATTTTTTTCAAAGAAAATAAGAAAGAAGATAATTCTTGAAGAGATTCATTATCATAAGTAAGTTTCTTTTAATGATTTGATTCTTATGTAATAAGTGGAAGTTTTGAAAGATAATGGTTTAGAAAAGATTTCCTTAGTGTTATGGAAGAATTAAGAAAGTGTAAAATGAGTTTTTAAAGGTTGGAAATTGGTTTTTGCTTTTGGGTAGGATGTTCGTCGAAGATGATGAACATCAGCGTAAGAATCGTCTTGATGGTTCCCAGGGGAGCTTTTATGAGGATAGGGCCCATTCATGCACAACTTTGTTTTGATTTTGTTCGTAGAACCGTCTTGACGGTATTAATTGAAGTCGTCTTGACGGTAATTCATCAGAATCGCTTAAAGAATGTATTTTTCTAACCCCAAACTTATTCTTACCAAATCAAAACATGATTTAACCCAAACTAACTTAGATTTTAACCCCAAATAGTTAAATAAATACTTATAAAACCACTTAATAGTAAGTTAGAGTTTGATAGGAATTGAATTAAGATAATTTAAGTTTGACTTTAATATGGGAAAAGAGACATAAAGTTCAATGAAACACATTCTTATCTCAGGTTCTGGAGTTGATATAAGTTATGTAGAGAATCAAGTATTGTACAAGACTGCTAATTCAGATACGATGTCATATGCTTGTTGAATATGTTTGTTAGATTAATTATTAAATGAATATAACTATATTTGACCTTAAATGCTTAATGAGTTAAGTGCGTTTGGTTGGGCTTAAGGGACCGGGAGTATCAAAGATCTTAGGGTAATACCCGAGGATTTGTAAGTAGTGTTGTCTTGGTTGGAGTTACTTATTGAGTTGATCCAATTAGATTTTAAGATGTAAATGATTCTAGGGTGTTGAGGAGTACTCAATACCAAATGTGTATAATATATATGATACTTGTATGATTCAGGGTCATGAGTTATCCCAAGCTTTGAGACTTCAAAGTTGTGCTGTATACTAAACTTTAATAAAGAGAATAATCGATCGTTGAAAGTATGTTTTGCATTTGTTTGTGATATTGAATATGCTTGCTCCTACTTATATGATTGCATAACCCTTATACTAAGTAATTTTGCTTACCCTTTGGGGACCTTATTTTTTAAATGTAAGTAATATAGGAGATTAGGATTATTATGACAACCTAGTGTACGATATGGATAATGATGATTCTACTTACTACAAGGGATAGTAAGAGAGTTCAATAGTATTATAGTATGATGTTAGTATTGTGGTTGTATGGTAGGCTTAGACTTCTCTTGTCATTAATAGATTATGTTGTAATAAGAGCAAGTGAGACTCTAGTATTGTTTATTTTGTGGTATGGTTATAGGAGAATGTTAGACTTCGTAGGGACAATATGGTTTGTTGATACAGTAGGGCGAGACTTATAAAATTACTTATGTTGTGACTTAAAGATTTACATAATATTAGTGTGGTTTGTTTATGTAATGTACTTGAAGATAATAGTAGTTCCTGAGCCTTTGCGTGTCAGTATCTCGATATTGACATATGGCAGGTTATAGTTACCTAGGTTCCATGGTGTTACAAAACCCTAAATAAGTGTAGTATAGTTCAATACATAGAAATTGCACTTAACACAATAACTTCGACGTCAAAATTTGCTGGGGGCATTATCGTAAAAAAAAAAATGCATCAGTAAGAATGGGCTTAAAAATCATAAGGAGAAAGCTAATATATGTGATTTTGAATTGTTGATACCGTGTAAGAATCTTATGGGAATAAATTTGGGATTACTAAATATGATATCAAAGTAAACTTGAAAAAAAAAAAAGTAACTAAGGTCAATTAAATGAGTTAATCTAGTTGCCTTAATGTTGAATGTGGGCTAATTGCCTCCCTACCATATATGGGCAGTCTGTATCTAGCTGACTTAATTGGTCTCTTTTGCCTTCAGTCGACTTTGGAATGCTCTAACTTATCTTCTTTTGATTAGACGCACTCAAATATGTTTATTTTGCTCAAGATTTCAATCTTCTTGAAAATGAGAAAGCATGAAAATTAATAACAAAAATAATTTAAGCAGCTTTTTTTTTTTTCCATAAAGCAACTGCAGATCACTGAATTTAAATGATAGTCTTACACTATCAATGAATTATATGACTTAACATCACATGATGAGATTTTGATGGTCTCACACTATTAGTAAAAAGAAAATTCATCACACCAATTCGAAAAAAAAAAATTTATTTAATATCCAATCGCTCTCCTTTAATTGATTGTAAGTTTTGCCAGTTATAAGTATAATACGATCTAATATTTTAAAAAGCTAAATCTTTAATAAATTTAGAAAAAAAAAGATTTCATATATTAAATAAACAATACCTATCTAACTAAATTTTAAACTAAAAAATATTAATAATATCATACCGATTCTTTTAGGTCCTCATAATCTTCTCTTTTAAGTCAAAGATAAGCCAAGCGATGGGTATCATGCCACCGAAGATTACCAAAGCCATCCATCAACAACTAAGGCCATCTGCAACGAAGTTCCTTAAATGTTGAGTGAAGCTCTAGAAAACACCATGCCGTAGCTTAGCCATTGAGAGGAGCAACGTCTCACAGCCATGTTCTTTTATTGAGGAGCATAGCTTGCTGTTTTATTTATTTTTTATTTATTTTTATGATTTAATTTGTTAATTTATCTTACTGTGACTCACAAAAACTTATAAATAAAAAAGGTTAAAAAGCTTTTGTATAGAAACCAGAAATAAAATTTTAAGTTCATTAAAAAGAGATTTTTTTTTAAATGATTGCACGTGGTTTAATGTGACAACAGCACTTGTGAAGTCTAGGTGAAATCAGAATCATGGAAGCCAAAGTTATTCATGCAATACTTCTAGTTCTCTCATTGAGATATTCTATGGCATGTGGCTATCGTTAATTTATATGTACTTAAATCAAATTATTATCTAAGAAAACCTCCATGAAAAGACATTAATAGGCAAGTCATCCATTTTGAGGGATTTAGTATTATTGTACTTTCAATATACTCTAAAATCCTCGTATTTAGAATATTTTATATCACCACAAAAACATATCAATTAAATCAAACCACAACGAATTATATATATATATATATATAATAGCCGATTTATATAGAATAAACTCCATGACTATCTATAAAAAATTTGAAAATTATTTCGAGACTCTCAATTTTTGTAATTGTATGCTTATACCATATTCGAACATGCATATGAACAATTGTTATAGAATTTATCATTGCGATGCTTGTGAAAATATAAATTTATTAAAGTAAGAAGTGCAATATCACATAATATGACTGGTAGGTATAGAATTGAGAAAATCGAAAATATGTGTATAATTGAAATTTTTTGGTGTATCAGGGACGTAATTTACCTTGAAAATATTGAGTAAAAAGTGCTGTAAAATGGAACCGAAAGTATAGAGTTAGTCCGTTTAACTCATTCCGGTGTCCTAATTGAAATGTTGACTTCCCAACTTTCTATTCAATTTTTTAAAGGTTGAAATTATTTTTAAAAAATATTGAAAATGAAAACCACAATTCAAATTATAAAGAGATAAACATGAAAATAATATTATTCAATTTGGATGGTTGATCTGAATATGTAAGAGTGTCAAATATTAAAGAGATGAAATCGAATTTAATTGCAATTACAACATGACTAAACTTGATATATTTTATGAGTAGATTAGATCGAATAGGATTGAACTATAAAAGTTAATCCAAATTTAGTACCAATATATGAAAAATTGCTGAATAACAATGGATTCAAAAGGGGAAAAAAAAAAAGGAAAAAATGAAAACAGGTTATCCTTTATCCCTTATAAAATGCATGACCATTTTAATACATATGTCTCAAGCCAATACAAATTATTAGGATCCCATGGCCCACATATATATTCTTCTCATAGATTTTACCATGTACTACATTAGAATAACCCAAAAAGATAATGGAGACTATGCAATCTCATAGCAGAATATAAAGTAGGCCAGGAAAAAAAAAAGAAATAAACATTATATTTATTTATTTTTATTTAATTTAATGAATTCAAGATTATTATAGTCTATTAGTATCATTACTATTTTTTTTATCAAGATAGATTAGAATTTGAATCCTCCCTTCTTTATGTTAGAAAAAAAAATATAATAATAATTTAAATAGAAAAGATGGTGTGTGTAATGTGATAATAATGAAAAATAATTGTATAACATGAGGTTAAATATTTACTTTTTAGTTTAATAAAAAAATCTTTTCCTTTTCAATTTTTTCATCATAAAGTTGTGTAAAAGATTTTTAAAATCAAATTATAATTTGTGCATAATTATTCATCATAAACATTTTTTAAGGAGGGAATAAGTTTATCTAATGAATTCAATTCTTGCACCAAAAACCCCCCATTTCCCTTTCCCCACTTTAAATTTTACACATGGAGTTCAAAAAGAAAACCGTAACCCTTGCACAGGGGTGGTTTTAGATATTTGTTAAAAATGAAAAAAGACAGTTTTTATCGCTTTCTTAATTACACAATATATCAATTTATACTTTGGCCAATTACAGTATAGGTTATAACATATAGAAAAAGGAAAAAATGAACTAATTTATTTTATTAGAAAATCGATAACTAAATGATTTGTTATTACGGAAAGGGATGCATTTATTAAAGTTTTTCTTGATATATGGATTTTTATTTCATTTCGTATTCCATCCATTCAACTCATTTAGCACCGCTGACTGTTTGTGTTGTCACTTGTCGCCTATGAGTTCCAACTCCCTGCTGCTCCCGAGATTCTTCAGATTTAGGCCATGTGCTTATTTATCTTTTATTTCTTGATGAAAAAATTTGTGATCCTGTTATTTTCTCAATGGAATTTGATTATTAAATATTTTATTATGTTAATTTTAATAATTATTTGAATGGTGAGATTAGGGATTGAACGGGACGGAATAGTTGGAGTTTATGATCTATCTTGACATATTGGCTATGGGAATGTTGCATTGCTACTATTACCGGAGACAAATCCCTTGCTGACCATCTAAAGGATGGCAAACAAGAGTCAATAGCATTTCGAAGGACAGGTCTTAATGAAATGAAATGTTAATCATTTTGGCCCTTCAATGTATTTTTTTTTAAATAAATTATAATTTAGATACGAAGGATTTGAATCTGATCTATTCTATTAAATTATAATAATTGTATTTTCATTGAGATATTTATATTTATAAGAATTATGCATCTAAAATACAATATGCATTTAAACTAAACTAAACTAAACTTAAATAAAGTTAATTATAAATATATGACTTTTTTTTTTATTTTTGCAAAGAATTGGTTTTTGACAAATTTATAACTTGTAATTCCTAATTTTTGTTAATGATACACAGGGATACATGGCAAATTATAACTGGAACAAAAATATTTTTAAATAAATTAAGCAAGTAATTTGAACAAAAATTATTAAGAAGGTACGGAAGGAAAAAAAAAGCAAAAAATAAAATTAAAATAAAAGATGGAGAAAAAGAAATGGCCGATTGCTATTTTCCGCCCATCCAGGCCATAGGATATTTCAATTGACAAGCCCAAATGGGAAAAAAAAAATTACAATAAAGAGAGAAAAAAAATTCCTTTTTCTTTTACCAAGAAAAAAAAAATAAAAATTGGAAGCTTCATCTATGAGAAGGGGGTTAAATGAAGGATCGTTGGTATTAAATGCCGGAGAAAAGTGGGTTTGGCTATCTGGATTCTGATGGTGGAGGCTGGGGACCCTCGACCTTGGGTTTTCAAAATTTCTATTATCTTATAGGAAAAGTACATATATGTAAATACTTCAATTGCCATATTTATTTTAGTAAAAAATACCTCCTTTAATCGGAGTAGCTAGTGGTGATTAGAAAGGAATCAATCAAATTGTTTGTAACATATATTATGTAACCTATCACAATCATTATTATATCTTAGATTTAATTATTTTGTTTTCATTAAATAATTTATAAGATAGAATTATCGTAATCACAATAGTTATATATTACATATTTGTTCTTATTGTCTTTAATGAATAAATATTTCTATAGCGATATTGTTCATTATGAAATGGAATTATATAATATTAGCTTAGTGCCATACTGCTAATATATTGTACCTATGTTTATTATAATATCAATAAAACTTTAACTAGATCATATTGTACATAAATTATACCGGAAACATATATAAATGTTCTTGTTATAATAAAATCTATACTATCATAATTATATTATAGATATCAATTATCTGATCATGTTGTCACTGTATACTAAAGTTGTCTTGTTATTGTGTTTCATTAAGCAACCTTTATATAATGTATAGCACTTTGTGATATAAGTTATATAAATTATTTAAATGCCACGATTATTTCAATGTAGTCATTTGAGATTGTTATAGAATACTATGGTATTGTTAAGTTCAATCTTTCATCAAAACCATTGTGTCATATCTTGAAATAGGAGAGTCGTAACAATCCTGTCATACAAAACATTTTAAGATAAAGGCTAACTTTACAATTGCTATCTTAGACCTAATTTATGCAAAGCATTTATGATTAACTCGCTTTAAAATAAACAGTTCGTAAATTAAATAAGTTATTTATTTAAGAAATTACGAAAATATATATAGATACTAGCATTTAAGTATTACAAATAATGTTTATAGGGTTTCATTACCCTATACTTCCTAAATAATATATTATTTGAAAATAAAATATTCCAATGCTAAGATCTTGACAATATATATCTATTCTTTAGTTATATTTTCTCACTTCATAGGATTCAGCAGTTGTTAACTTTATGATAATTATAATCCGCTTCCTTATTAGCACTTGTAACAAAGACTATAGGGATGTGAGTAACCATAGCTCAATAAGTTGGGACGGAGACTTAAACCATACAACAAACATAAATAGGATTATCGATTAAATTATTAAGTGCAATGTTATCGCACAACACTGTTTAACTCATCGCGAGATTAGAGAAATTGTACTCGCTCTAATCCAGATTGAGGAGTTTTTATTAATATAATAGCTCATGACCAAACCTAAGCTTATGCAATAGAGACATTGCTCCTCTCGTGACTACTTTCAAACCATTGATTTTATCCTTGCCACAATCTTCTTACTTGTCACTTAGTTCGACTAAAGATGAAGAAGGGACTAATCATGACATCCAACGCTATCCCTTTTGAAGAGGTCGGTATTTGGCCGGAGAATCCTAATGTTCCCCTAATAAGTTGCTATGCATGTTCGATTTAGAATTTATAAGTCAAATATTTAGTTAAGTCCATTTTAGGATGATCAATCGTTTCATACAACTCACATAATACAAGGCAAAGCAGCACATCAACGTCATATCATCAGCTCAAAACAAGCACATGCGCATAGTCAACTATCTAATAAGTACAATTAAGTATAATTTTAAGCCTCTGAGTGCTATAAATTAGTACTCTGAAATATAGCAATGTATTAATTCCAACTTACCTGGTATGCTTGGTCGCTCACTTAACCAACCGCAGGTCGACTCGTTTTCATGTGTTTTATATTGTATAATATAAATGCGTTTTTAGTATTTATATCTTAATGATATGTATATGTATATATACTGTCACGCCCTAAAGCGGTAGAGTCGTAATAGTCCCGCCATGTAAATCATCCTAAGATAGAAGTTGGCCTTACAACCGCTATCTTAGACCTGATCTACATAAGGCATCCACGACTAACCCGCTTTAAAGTAAACAATTTGTAATTTAAATAAGTCGTTTACTTAAGAAATTGAGAAAAGTTATATATAATTCAGAAATGAAAAGTAATAACATATGTGTTGATTCTTCAATATTTTTCCTCACTCCCCAGGATTCAATAGTTGCTAGCTTCAGAGTAGTTGTTGCCGCTTCTTAACCAGCACCTGCATGACGTCTATAGGGATGTGAGCAATCACAGTTTAGTAAGTTAGGACGGAGGACTTAAAATTATACCATACACACAACAAGGTTTTCAATTACTTATTAGGTGCAATGCATGTGCAAGCAAATGCCATTGCACGAAGTTATCCGGCCCGTCGTGAGATTAGAGAAATTGCGCCCGCTCTAATCAGGGTTGAGGAGTTGCCGTTAATACAACAGCTCACGACCAAACTCAGGCTTGTATAATGGAGACCTTGCTCCTCCCGCGACTACCTTCGAACCACTGTCTTCACCCTCGCCACGACCTTCTTTCTTATCACTTAGTTCGACTGAAGATAAAGAAGGGACCATTTTGCAATCCTGCGCTATCCGTTTCGAAGGGGTCGGTATTTGGCCGAAGAGTCCTAAGTTCCCCTAACGGGTTACCATGCATGTCTGATTATGATTACTGGTCATATATTTGATTAAGTCCAGTTTAGGGTGATCAATCATTTCATACAATACATGCTAGAGTAACAAACAGAATCATAGCATCACCCATAATCAAGCACATGCACACATCCAACTATCTAACAAGCACAACCAAGCATAATCTCAAGCCTCCCAAAATACAGCATTGTATTAATCCCAACTTACCTTGACTCCTCGCTCACTCACTCGAGGTCTGATTTGCTCAGGCCATCGCCGATCATCCCTATAACACAAACATGGTTTCAGTTTTTCATATAACTATTATAGGTTTGTTTTATCCTATAACGCTTATTATTATGTTTTATTTAGGGTTTAAGATACCTAATTATCTAGGTCTTAAGTCTTTTATAATTATTCTAGGTTTGGGGTTAAGTTCGGGTTCGGTTTCCACATCGATTTCTAAATTCGGTTCTAGTTCAATTTTTAAGTAATGTTTTATATTCCAACCCTAGAAATTTGTTTCAACTTATAATGTGAAATTAATCACATTACTTCCCAACCGCCTAAATATCATTATTACCCCTAGTCAGTATTTTATTTCATCCAGTACACTTATATCCTTATTAGTGTATCGAATTTACTCCTGAAGTGAGAAATTTTTATATTTTTCATATAATTACGTAAATTCAAGTTTCTTATCAGATTTATTATATATCCTTATTATTTATATAATATCAATTTTTATCCTAATATTTTCTATTTATTATATTTTCAAAAATTACATATTATGCATTATTGCCTATTATGTACATAATGCACTTCTAATATTTCTATCAATTTAATTATCACCCCTAAACATCAATTATCATTTCAAAATGTATAAATTCATCCTAAATCAGATTTTACTCCTAATTTCCCTAATTTACAAAATTAACTTAAAGTTAACTATTTTTCCTTATTAATCATTTACTACATAATTAACCTAATAATTACATGTAACACCCTAAATGCACAAGTATCATACTCCATCAGATTTCAACATCCTAAAACATATAATTATTCACTAAATCAGTAATTAATCATTTAATTACTTAATTAACCCTAAATTACCCATTTTATGCCTCATTTTAGGGCTTAAAAATTATCTAAAAATTTTGAAAATTAATTTTTGGAAAAGGGCTTTATAGCACTATTCTATATCATCTAATTAATCTACACAAAAATTTTGTGCTCGAAACTACACTCCTAAGGTCATTTATTTCTAAACAAAACATGCTTGGTTTTGTACGATTTCTTAAGGACCCTATATCACGAGACATATTTTCATCAAAATAATATTTTTCCTAAAAAATAAATATAAAAATATTCCATAATAACAAAATTCATAATTTTCTAATAATATTTACTATTTTTACAAAATTACACAAAATCGAGTTGGAAATCGGACTCACCGATCTTGGTGGCTCCGGCCACCTCCGGCCGCCGTGGACTTGTCGTTCGGCCTGGGCGCTGCCACCACTGTGTGGTGGTGGTGGCCGTCCACTCCCAGCTGCTCGTCTGGTGGGGGTTCCCGTTAAAGGCCCTAATTGCACAGTTTTTTCTAATTTTTTTCTAAACCGAATTTTTCTCTCAATTTTTTCCTCTCTCTAATTTTCTCTGATTTCTATTTGGCCAAATGAGCTTCTAAATTTTTCTTGCTATTTATAGACAATTTTTGTAATTATTATGTATTAATTTGACAAGACTTTACCCATTTTCCTTGATTTTTTGCTTTTATGTTGTCCAAATTTTATTGGTTGATTTTTCTTTTGCTTATCCAGATATGCCATGGCCTGATCTTGATTCATCTTATCCTTTCTGATTTTTTCTGATTTTTTCATAATTAATTTATAATTTTATTTAATTATTTAGTATAATTTTAACACATTTCGCGTATTTTAAGTAATTACGCGTATTTATACCTACATGTAAATTCATATTTAGTACAAATAAATATTCCTAAATATTATTTAGGCTATTTTATAATTTTTAGTATACATATAATTTATCTCTAGCGATTCGTTAAGTACCGGAATGCCTTTTACGCATTTTCGATAAATAACGAGTTATATACTTAAAATTTGAAAATTTTGTAGCCTCCTATTTTATTACTTATTTTCTTAAATTTAAACTTATGGAATCGGTTTACTAATATTTCTAGTTTTACTTTATAATTTAGGCTCGATCGGATCGTTCAACCGATCGAAACCTCGGATTACTTAATTGTGGGGCTTACATATATTCTAGGTTATATTTAACTTAATTCTTCCCATATACATAATAATTATTATTAATTCATCGTAGGTTAGTTTAGGGTTCGGTTTTCGAATCTAGTTCTGATTTAAGTTTTAAAGCGGTTTCAATTAAGGATATTATATGCAAAGCCTAAAAAAAATGTAATATGAATACAAATGTGAAATTCATCACATTAGGTATCATAATTATCACTTTTAATTCTAAATTAGTATTCTATTTTATCCGGTGTACTTAAATCCTTATTAGTGTACCGAACTTACTTTAGATGTGAAAATTTTTTACATTTTTTATATAATTATCTAAATTTAAGTCTCCTACCAAATTTTATATATATTCCTATTATTATTATAATATAAATTTTTATTATAACATTTTCTATTTATTATGCACATTATGTATTATTACCTATTATGTACATAATACATATATAATATTTCTATCACTCCAAATATCATTTCCTAACATCAATTAACATCTCAAAATATATAAATTCATCCTAAATCAGATTTTACTTCTAATTACCTTAGTTTACAAAATTAACTTAAAATAAACCATTTTTACCTATTATATATATACTATATAATACTCTAATAATTACATCTAATATCCTAACTGTTACAAATATCATATATTATCAGATTTCAACATTTTAAAACATATAATTATACATTAAATCAGTAACTATCTATTTAATTACCTAATTAACAAAAAATAACCCATTTTATGTATCATTTTACGACCTAAAAATTATCTTAAAATTTAGAAAAATAATTTTTGAAAAAGCCTTCATAAAACTGTTCTATAACCCCTAAGTAGTCTACACAAAAATTTTAGGCTCGAAACTACACTCTTAAGGTCATTTATTTCTAATTTGAACAAAGCTTAGGTTTACACGATTTCTTAAGGACAGTATATTTCTAAATACAAAATTATTAAAATAAAAATTTTCCCTAAATCTATATACCTAAAAACCTCAAAATACCAAATTTCACAATTTTCTAAGTATATTTAATATTTTTAACAAAATATGTAAAATCGGGAGAAAAATTAGACTCACAAGAACCGGTGGCGGTGGCGGTGGCGGTGGCGGTAGCTATCTATTGTAAGGTGGTGGTAGCTATCTACTCCCAAGTATTCGTCTGGTTAGGGATCACTTTATAAGCTCTAACTACAAAGATTTTTGTCTAATTTTTGAAAACTAACCCTAACTATCTTATTTCGACTTTCTCTACTTTTTTTACTCTTCAAACTGTCTAAATGAGCTTTTGCAATTTTTTGGGTATTTATAAAGCTCTAGAGAAATTATAGTGCATTAATTTGACTAGACATTAGCTTTATCTTATCTTTTCTTCTATTTTCTATTTGTTGAAATTTAATTGGTTGATTTTGTTTCTCCATTTCCAAGTTTCCACGACCCAAATCTGGATTGTTCTCAACTTCTATGATTTTTTTCTTATTTTTCCTTGATTTTTTTATAATTTTATTTAATTAATTAACTTTATTTTAACATATTTCATGTATTTTAAGTAATTATACGTATTTCTACATACATGTAAATACATATATGGTATAAATAAATATTTCTAAATATTATTTAAGTTATTTTATGATTTTTAGTGTAAATATAATTTATCTCAATCGATTTGTTAGTTACCGGAATTCGTTTTAAGTGTTTCCGATAAATAACAAACAATTTTTAAAAAAATTCAATATTATATTAATTAATTATTTTATTACTTATTTTCATAAATTCAAACTTATGGGATCACTTTTACTAATATTCCTAATTTCGTTGTAAAATTTAGGTTGAATCGAATGATTTGCTCAATCGCTTTAAATTCTATTAATCAAACTCTGAGTAGTTGATTATGGGTCTTACATTTCCACCCCTTTTACAATAGTTTCGTCCCCGAAACTATGAGTAATATTTTATATTTACTACATTCTACTTTCATTCCTTTCTACTTTCATATATCTCATGTGTCGACTTCTTTAACTTCTAAACCTAATTATCCAGTATTTTTGTGGGTTGCTTCAAACATTAAAACCCATCTTTCATTCCATTGAAGTATTTCTAATGAAGCTTCTAAGTAGTTTTCTAATGAAGTTTCCACTCCTTCTCTATTTGAACATTTGTAGGGCCTCTTCATTTATCTGTCCATTTCTCAATCACATTTTCCTCTTTTGCATTCCATACTTTCGTATCGATCAGATCTTATTTCATCATCGTAGTCCTTTAGTTATATCATATTATCTTATGACTTAACTTTATGACTTTACAAGTTTTCTTATTAGTTTATCCTCCATTTATACCTTGTTTGATTGATTCTTAGGTTTTATTTGTGATTATCAGCAGTTCTAAGTTTACCTCATATCATCACCTTTCTTCTTATCCTTGTTCTTTAACCCATAATGTCTACGTTGTTGCTATGGCTTCTCATTTGTTTTTCATACAACTTAGCATAGGATTAACAGAAGCCAATTTCACAAATCTTGACTTTTCTTTATCTTGTATTCAAATAAGATTGTTGACATTTTAGATTAACTATATTTGACTCAACTTGACTTGACAAGAATAAATATGACTCTTGACTGACAGATTTAGCAAAAGAGACAGTATTGATAATATTGCTTGACAAGACACAACATGATAGTATATGTTAATAGAGTTAGCATGACATGAGACTCAGCAACAGCAAATTGATAATTTTAGATTTGCCATTACTCTGTTGGGTTACCTATTGCAATTACTTTTGTAAAGTGTATCGTTGCTTCATACTTCTCTCATACATTGGATTACTTTAATGGATTTTCTTCAATTACCAATTCAACATTTTCAATATCCATAGAAATTCTTTCTTCAAATATAACTTGTTTCATGAAAGACATATTATCTTCTTTGAAAGTCATATTTCTTCAAGTTTTGTATGCTACTTATGATCATTTAACTTCAATAATACCATCCATGCCATCCACAAATACTTGATATATATATCAAAATACTATTGATAGTTATCTTAACTAGTGTCTTCATCTACAGTTGGCATGCATACGTTTCTCCTAATTCTATGAATAGAATCTATACATTGATCCTATATTGATACTATTCTAATATGATATTATTCCAAAAAAATTTAGTCACCCTTTAACTTCTAATATCTCATTTTCAACATCAAATGCAAAATTTCCATTATATGTTCAATTTGAGCTTAACTTAACCATAGAGTTCAAATGTCTACCAACTAATCTTCAGAAATACATTTAAACCTTTATATGTTACTAGTAGATCTAATACTCATTGGTATTTTCTTTAGTCTCTTATTTATAGATATCAACAAACTTCTCATCATCTACTATCAGTATCTTTCCTTCTAAATTTCACTTTAATCATATCCTATAGTCTTTTAGATTAATTTCCTTCCTCTAATATAAATTCTAAATTGACAGGTAATAATAATCTTAATCACCTTAAATTCATTTCCATCCATTAGTTTTTGACTTGTAGGGAATGAACACCTCAATATCATTATTATACCTGCATTTTATTCAATTGTATATGTCCTATAATAATGATACTCATCATCTAATTCTTTTATTCATATTTATCATCATTCAACTAAGATCAAGAAAGAGTCCGTCAATAACATCATTACTTATATTCCGATTCCTTTAAGCTCGAATCCTTAGATAACTATCTGTGATCCACATTCTTTATTATCCTATCACAATTAGTTTGCTAATAGATAGCCATTTTATAGAATTCACTTTTTATAGGGTTATATCTTTCTAAATTGATTTTTGAATAACTAAGTAACTTTTGATTAAAAACCTTAATTCTCTCCAAACTTTTTGTCTTAATTCCATTCCTACTGTTGCTTATTACTCACCTTACTACTATTTTAAGGCACCTGGATATATATTTGACATTTCATAATCATCCATCTCCTATATTTGAACATAAGTGCCACATAATAATTTTATTCAGTTTACTTCAACAAAACATCAAGATCTTACTATTAACTTCATACTTATTTTGCTTTCCTTGCACCAACTTATAACTCCAAACATATAAGTCTTTAATTCATGATTCATTAAGGGCTAAATAATTCATAACCTGATCATAGTCTCATAGTACCATTTCTTCTACCATTCTTACACATATAAAGGACTTCTAAGATTAATTACCTAAAACACATCCAATCCTTTTACAGCCTTAATCACAAGTGTATAATACGTTATAGAATATGTACATATCTAAAGAATTCACATCTATCAAAGAGCATAACTATATCTATTAAAAGATCGATAGGATGTTCACTTATATGATTAGCTAATCATAAGATCAATTCCAACTCTCGACATAACATAACATAACCAACTATCATATTGTATCCATCATTTAAATCACTGATATCAATTCTTTGTTTAAAAGAATTCCATTACTGTTATCCTCTAATTTAATTATTATCACCACTTATTGACTTGGTACTCTATACTTCAATAGGAAAATTAGAAATAATAATTATTCCATATACCTTATCATTATTAGACTCCTCAATGCCATCATCATCTATCATCTTATACATCGCATTCTCATTCTGTACAAATTTTACTCCTAAATTAGGTTTTGATTATATTTCCAGTATAGGTTTCGATTCATTTTTGAATTAGTTTCTAACCTTTCCCTCTCAATGTTTTATCTTTCTAGGATTCTCTTCTATACCACGCTTTATTTCACTCTCTATTATACTTCCTCATATTTATACTAAGCACCAAGCCGAGATCATCTCGAAAATTCTATAGGTTTCCAATTCACTTTAATCTACAGTACATGTCACCATATCTCTATTATTCCAAAACTTAAATTAATCTCTACTATTATTTATGATTTCATCACTTCATCACATCTCATCAATAACAACATAACTCTATTAACAAGCTTCTCGATAGTCTTATTTACAATATTAATAGCCAACTCTAACAATGTTCTCCATACCTCAGCTCTGTATTAAATTAGAGAATTCTCCTTCATTTTATCTGAATCACTTCAACCAACCACCAATTCTCCATGTAATCTCATCACTAAAGTTAAATTTGATTAACGTTTATTTCAGTTTATTATTATAGTCACTACTTATCCTATAATTTATAGTATGATCCTTTAATACCCACTTATTTCTACCTACTTTCGATGTACTCCTAAAATGTCTAATTATTTTAAATTGTTATTTTTCAAAGTGAGTTCACTAGAACTTTGCTTTGATACCAACGTAGAACTGTTACATCCTGAAGTGGTATAGTCGTAATAATCCTGCTGTGCAAACCATTCTAAAATAGAAGCTAACTTTATAGCCGCTATCTTAGACCTGATCTACACAAGATGTCCATGACTAACTCACTTTAAAGTAAACGGTTCATAAATTAAATAAGTTATTTACTTAAAAAAGTATGAATATATATATATATATATACTAAGATTTAAGTATTATAAATAATGTTTACAGGGTTTCATTGCCTTATACTTCCTAAATAATACATTATTTGAAAATGAAATATTCCAAATAAAAGCTAAGCCCTTGATAATATATATCTATTCTTCAAATATATTTTCTTACTCCTTAGGATCCAACAATTGCTAGTTTCAAGGTAATTATAATTTGCTTCCTAACTAGCACCTGCAACTACAACTCAATAAGTTGGGACGGAGACTTAAAACCATATAACAAACACAAACAGGGTTATCGATTAAATTATTAGGTATAATGCATGTTCAAATGAATACCATTGCACAATGTTGTCCAGCTCATTGTAAGATTAGAGAAATTGTATCCGCTTTAACTCGAGTTTGAGGAATTTCCATTAATATAACAGCTCATAACCAAATCCAAGCTTATACAATAGAGACACCGCTCTTTTGGTGATTACTTTCGAACCATTGACTTTATCCTTGTTGCGACCTCTTCACTTGTCACTTAGTTCGACTAAGGATGAAGAAGGGACCAATTATATCATCCAGCGCTATCCCTTTCGAAAGGGTTGATATTTGGCCGGAGAATCTTAATATTCCTCTAATGAGTTGCTACGTATGTCTAATTTAGAATTCATGAGTCAAATATTTGGATAAGTCTATTTTAGGGTGATCAATTGTTTCATATAATTCACATAATATAAGTCAAAGTAGCACATTAACGTCATATCATCAGCTGAAAACAACCACATGCACATAGTCAATTATCTAACAATCACAATCAAGTACATTTTCAAACCTTCGAATACTACAAATTAGTGCTCCAAAATACAATAATTTATTAATCTCAACTTACCTAGTATTCTTGGTTGCTCACTATCAACCGCAGATCGACTCGTCTTCGTGTGTCTTATAATATATAATATAAATGCGTTTTTAGTATTTATATCTTAATGATATGTATATATACTTTAGGTTATGATTTAACCTAATTCTTCTCGTATACATAATAGTTATTATTAATTCATTCTAGGTTAGTTTAGAGTTCAGTTTTCGAAATTGGTTCTAATTTAAGTTCTAAAATGGTTCCAATTAAGGATATTATATGTAAAGAAAAAAAAAATGCGATCCGAACACAAATGTGAAATTTATCACATTAGGCTCAAGTATTATAATTATCACTTTTAGTTTTAAAGCAGTATTTTATTTTATCCGGTACACTTAAATCTTTATTAGTATACTGAACTTACTCTCAATGTGAGAAAATGTTACATTTTTTATATAATTATCTAAATTTAAGTCTCATACCGAATTTTATATATATTCTTATTATTATTATAATATCAAATTTTATTATAACATTTTCTATTTATTATGTTTCCAATTTTTTCATATTATGTATTATTACTTATTATAGACACCTAATTTTTGCCCTTCCATAGTCTTAATTTTTATTTTTATTTTTTACAAAAAAAGGGGTCCTAATTCAAAAGATAACAAAAGATTAATAAATAATAATAATAATTAGCAAATAATGAAAATACCAAAAAATAAGAAAAGAAAAAATTATAAAAATTTCGTAGATTTTTAGGAAGTAATTTATATTAGGAATAATTAGTTTTAGTGTTAGTTTTAGTTTTAGTTTAGTTGAAAATTTTATTTTAGTGATTCAAATAGTTTAAATATAATTTAATTGTAATGAATGTGAAGATACAACCTAACAGCCTAACGGATAAGTAGCGGAGTATTTGGGTGGATTTAGTTGGAGGTCACGGGTTCGAGTCTTAGCAAAACCCTATGTCAGACTTGACTTGGACGTTATAAAAAGAAAATCAACAACGGGAGGGAAGGGATCGGCGGAACCGGCATCTACTGTTCGTCTTCAATCGTGTAATATTAATTATCGTCCACCAGCCACACAACTCGGCAGTCCCGTAACGTCCAATTTCTGAGCATCAATTCAAAGTCTCCTGATGCAGACGAAAACCAGTGACGTCTAAAACAAAGACATCACCCGAAGCCACCAATCTAATTCCAGCATCCAAATTCACATGGCTATAACAATTCGAAGGCATCCGAAGACGACTCTATGTTGATCAATTGCATAACAGCACGCAATCCAATTTCCAGACGCCAACAATTCCATTCCGCGAACCACATCAGTTAACCTCCAACACTGCAACAGCAGCGCCCACAGTCCGCCGTTCACATCCTTTCGCCGACTGCCCTTCCGTGTAAAGTGCAGTACATAACCGCAACTCTACTACATAATCGAACAAGAGCAGTCTAAGTTCGATTCTTCTCTAACTGTTTATTATTATTATTATTATTATTTTACTATTATATTATTATTATTTTATTGGTTGGTTAACATAATAAATTATGTGTATTTGAGTCTTAGGAGATTTTTTAGTAGTTTTAAATGTAAAGTATATTATCTAATATGACTTTATTTAGGTAGAAAATTATTTAATAAGTAGAGATGTAGATGTGCATATATATATATATATATTAACTTAGGTGTTCTTTTTAGCATTAGTTTTCTTTATTATATAGATTAAGTGTTGATTTAAGTAAATGGTTATTTAATAGTAGTTATATGAAAATAAATATATATATATTAGTTTCGGGATCGTTAAGATTAGTTTTTTTATATTATATATATGCATTATTATATTTTATTAGTTAACATAATGTATAATATGTTATATGTTAGTTTAGGAGTTTTAGTATTAGTTCTTATACAAGTTTATTATATAGGAATTAATTTATTTCGTTAGATAGTTATGTAGATTCGTTAGGGATTTTTTTTAGATTAGTTTTAGGTTTTCTCATATAAAAAACTATTTTATTTATTTATTTATTTATTTTGCATAGGTATATTTTTAGCATTATGATTTTAGAATTTTCTCACTTAGAAAAAATTTATTTTAAAAATAAAAATAATAAAACCCCATTTTAAAATAAGACTTTTAGAGAATTTTTATAAAATAAAAGACTTAGAGAGTTAAGAACCTTTAGTTTTTATTTGAATAAACTGAATTGAAAACATAAATTTGATTGGTTTTCAAAATTAAAATTAATCAACACATTAAAGTTTTTTTCAAAGAACTATGATCGTCTGATCCCGGCTAGCGGGTACGTAGGCACCTTTAGGGCGATGATAAAATATGTAAAAACTTAGGTTTTTTTTATTTTTATTTTTATTCATTTATTTATTTCTTTAAATATTAGAAGAATAATCCTAATTTCGGTAAATAGATAGTGGTACCCGTTAAGGGTTTAATAGGTTAACCCTCGAATTTGGAACTCTCTAGTTCTTTATTAAAATTGAAATAAAAAACCGGTAGCTAAATCGTAACCAATCCATTCAATTGGTTACGGTTTCTTTTCTTTTCCTGACTCCGGTTTGGTGGGGACTCCAAAAAATTATTTTCAATAAAAAAAACCAGAATTTTCTCAATTTCTTTAGTCGATGATTAATATTAAATGAGTTAGGATTTAGTATTAATCAAGAAACGAGAAATCAATTTTAAACAAAAGAAATCGAAAAATCAGACTAGATACTTATTATGTATATAATACACATATAATATTTCTATTACTCTAAATATCATTTCCCAACATCAATTAACATTTCAAAATATATAAATTCATCCTAAATCAGATTTTACTCCTTATTACCCTGATTTACAAAATTAACTTAAAATATACTATTTTTACCTATTACACATATACTACGTAATGCCTTAATAATTACATCCAACATCTTAAATGTTACAAATATCATATTCATCAAATTTCAACATTTTAAACATATAATTATGCATTAAATCAGTAATTATTTATTTAATTACCTAATTAACAAAAAATAACCCATTTTATGTATCATTTTAAGGCCTAAAAATTATCTAAAAATTTCAAAAAATAATTTTTGAAAAATCTCCATAGCATTGTTCTATAACCCTTGAGTAGTTTACATAAAAATTTTGGGCTCAAAACTATCATTTATTTCTAACCCAAACAAAGTTTGAGTTTGCACAATTTCTTAAGGACAGTATATTTCTACATACAAAATCATTAAACTAAATTTTTTCCCTAAATTTATGTACTTAAAAACCTCATAATACTAAATTTTACAATTTTATAAGTATATTTAATATTTTTAACAAAATATGTAAAATCAAAGGAAAAATTAGACTCACTAAAACTGGTGCCTCTAGCCACTAAGGCCTTATTGTCCACCCTAGGTGTTGCCACCACCGTGTGGTGGTGGTAGTCGTCCACTCCCATGTGCTCGTTTCGTTGGGGATCTTCTTATAAGCTCCAACTGTATAGATTTTTATTTAATTTTTTAAAATTGACCCTAACTCTCTTATTTCGAACTTTTCTATTTTTGTTACCCTTCAAACTGTTTAAATGAGCTTCTGTAATTTTTTTGGTATTTTTAGAGCTCTAAGGAAATTATAGTGTATTAATTTGACTAGACATTAACCTTATCTTATCTTTTCTTCTACTTTCTATTTGTTGAAATTTAATTGGTTGATTTTGTTTCTCTATTTCTAAGTTGCTACGACCTAAATCTGGATTGTTCTCAACTTCTCTGATTTTTTTCTTATTTTTCCTTAACTTTTTTATAATTTTATTTAATTAATTAACATTATTTTAGCATATTTTGCGTATTTTAAGTAATTATGCATATTTCTACCTGCATATAAATACATATATGGTAAAAATAAGTACTCCTAAATATTATTTAAGTTATTTTATGATTTTTAGTGTATATATAATTTATCTCAATCGATTCGTTAGTTACTAGAATTCGTTCTAAGCGTTTCCGATAAATAACAGATAATTTTCAAAAAATTCAATATTACATTAACTAATTATTTTATTACTTATTTTTCTAAATTCAAATTTATAGGATCACTTTTATTAATATTCTTAGCTTCATTGTAAAATTTGGGTTGGATTGGATGATTTGCTCGATCGCCCTAAATTCTATTAACTAAACCTTGAGTAGCTACCTATAAGTCTTATACATTGTAACCTAGAAGAATTATTACTGGTTTTCCATCGAAATGGACCGGGGTTTGAATCTTCCTCTTTGAAGTTATAACTTAGTTAACCAAAAAAAAAAAAAAATTTCAATCATTCAATGAGACAATTGTCTATATGTACATATGAATATTTTTATGGCAATACTATTAATTTTATAGATGATGAATCTTTAAGTTTAATAGTAATAGGTTTTAACTAAGTAAGTGCCAATAGAAATAATAATAATAATATACTATGTATTTTAATGAACCGTAATTATAATTAATTAATCTTTTGATTATCATGTATAATGTTATGACTTATTCCACTCTCATTCATATTGACGAATTATAAAATAGTTTTGTGCTAAGTTTGTAACATAACATGTAATATTACACTCTTAATATTATACACTTACTATATCATCGGTGATTTAAATAAATGTCTTTATATCAATAAGATTGGTATTGGAATATATAAATGTCTTTATATCAATAAGATCAATAGTGGAATAAGAATATATCACATTATCTTAAGCAATAATATGTTGTAAGCACGTATTCTTATGAATTGATATCGAATTTCTATAAATGGTTTGTAGTTGCAATATATGAATATTTCAATAATAATTTTTATCTAACAATTAACGTATGAATAAGATACTATAGTAAAAGAAGAATTAAAGTAGATTATATATTGATTTCATGGTTGAATCATTTCATATCGTAATTGTTATCATATGTATAATATTATCAAATAGGATATTTATAGTGATGTATAATATAATATAGACAATGATTGAGTTACTTTTATGATTATACTTTAATAATCTGTATCATAGGTGTAAACACCTCATTTTTGTCTCCATTGATATTTTTTATTTTTTAAAATAGGTTAAATGGTCCTAAATTAGGGAAATTTCAAAAAAATGAAAATAGAAAAAAAATAAAAAAAATAGAAAAATACAAAAAATAAAAGATTTAAGAAAAGCAAAAAAAAAAAAAAATTTAGAAAAAAATCACAAAAATTTGGAAAAATACAAAAAATAGAAGATTTAGAAAATAATAAATCTTTTAGATAATTTAGTAGAATATATATTTTCTTAATTTAGGTAAAATAAAGAAAGGATCATTGGGTCTTAGCTTATATTTAAATTTGGCTTAAGTTAACCTAGTTTATATGTGCAATAACTAATAGCTCAACTAGATAAGTACTTAGACTTCATATTGTATATGACTTGGATATCTTGGATTCAATCCATATTAGGTACAAAATACATCTTTTATTTTATTTTATTTTCTTACTTCATCGTCATGTCATCATCACATTATCATTACATCATTTACCAATTCACTTTTAAGAATCGTAGACATACTTTTACGCGCGTTGGACACACTTCGAGACATTCCTACACGTGTTGAATATACTCCTACACGTGTTGCTTTGTATTTGACATCACATGTTGTCTAGGTTTACCCAACCCAAACATGGAAAAAAATCGTATTGCATTGAATATTTTCCATCCTTAACTCAATTATGATAACTATAAATAAGGGTTTGTTCTTCAATTTTAACACACAACAAAACTTTGAAATACTTTAGAAAAACAAAAATCGAAACTTCCTCTTTTTAGTACGGTTACTCTCTCTCTTTAGGATAACATTCCCAACAATATTTTTTAACAAAAACTACCGCTATCGGATTTCTGAGTCGACACAAGCCGGTTCAAGCTAAAGTGAGCCGATTTGAGCCGAAATAAGCCGATCGAAGTCAACCGAAGCTAATTGGAGCCAATCGAGCTGAAGTGAGCTAACTGGAGCTAACTTCGAGTTAAAGTAAGCTAATTGAGCTAATTTAAGCCGAAGTGAGCTAACCAAGCCGTTCTTGAGCCTACTAAGCCACCCTAAGTTGATTCGAGCCTCCTTTGAGTTGTTCAAGCCAATCCAAAGCCAATATGAGTTGACTCGGTTTGTTGTTTTTTTTTTTCTCTTTTTAATTTTATTTATTTGTAAATGTAATAATAAATGAGAAAAAGAAAAAAGAATGAAAAAGAAAAAAAGGAAGAAAAGAAAAACAAAAAGAGAAAAAAAAGTAGTCTATTTATTTATTTTTAGTTTAATAGAAATAGATATAACAAGTAAAAAAAATAAATGATATAATACAATAAAAATAAAAATAAATAAATAGGTTAGGGAATAAAAATCGTTTTGACATTTAGAAAAATTGAGTTTTTAAAAATAAAGGAAATAAATGGACTCTTTCCAAATTAGGTCTATTTTATAGTTTTAAAATATAAAACATTGATTAGGACTTTTTAGGAGAATTTTCTTGAATAAATTGAATTGGGTAAGAATGTAAATCCGACCTTTTTTCAAAAATTAAAATTAAATAATCTGCTAAAGTTTTCATGAACAAATTGCGGAAATTTGATCTCAAATAATGGGTACGTAAGCATTCGTATGCAAATACAAGGCGACTTAAAATGTGGAAATTTTTATTTTGTTTTTTTCATCTTCGTAGATATTTGTGTAAATTAATTAATTTAGTCATATGTAATATGATTAGTTGTTTAGAAATTAAAAAAGATATATTTGAAAAGCAAAATTAAATTCGGAAAGTTAAAACAGTGATACTTGTTTAGAGTTTAATAGGATAGCTCTTGGATCCAAATCTCATGTTTTAGAAAACCGTTTTGAAAATTGATTATTTTTTTTTGTTAAGACCAGTAGTTAAGTTATAACCAATCCATCCATTTGGTTAACTTAGATTTTTTCCCGACTCTTATCAAGTAGTGACTCTAAAGTATTTTCAAAATATAAAAAATAGCTTCCTTTAAACCTTAGTTGATTGTCGATATTAAACAGATAAGGTTTAATATTGATCAGTTTAAAAAAAACTTGATTTACAAAAACCGAGAGGCGAAAAATTAGGCTTGACAATAAGATGTTCTCTTTAACGATTTATCGTCATGTTAAATAATTATATGATTAGTTTTTTGCAATATTGTATTATGTGTTAATGTTTCATTAGTGGTTGATAACATATTCATGTTTATGTTAATGTTGGTTTTCTTGATTTATCTTGGTTTATTTTCACCGGAAGATTCTTATAGATAGTTAATAAAAATGACCCACATTTTTTCAATAATTCTATAATTTATAAATTTAGTTAGCCATTTTGGCTTTAAAGCTAGCAATTTCTGAACCCTTGATATTTGGTTTTTGACTTAGATCAATAGCATGATAGGGAATTTGTTTAACCACTTGTTTCTAATCTTTTCTTTGTATAAACTCTAGTTGGTTAGCAACTCTTTAAATAAATTTTGAAAAACCTATTTTTTAATTTATAGTCGAGAAGGTTGTATTACAGTGGCTAGACGCAATATGAAATTGAAATTAAAAAGGACGAGTGAAAATTTAGGCTCAATAAAGATCAATAGACTTAGTAGGAAATAGTGGATCAACATTATTGGTGATTCTTGTTTGTTTTGAGTCGAAACCCAACTGATTTATATTATATTTTCTTCTCGATTTTAGTCATTGAGCAATACTCCAATTGAGTTAAGTTGAATCGTTAGGATGAATGGAGATTTATTTTTCATATTAATTAGTGGTTTTACAGAATTATAGTAGAGATTATAGTTAATTATAGAGTCTTAGCATGTTAATAATTAATAGTGATATGGGATGAGTATAATGTCTTGAGTCTAAAGCATCACATTGATATTATAATATATATATATATATATATATATACATACATACACATAAAATTTTATTTACGTCAATATATAAGATCTCATATCTTGTCTAGTTAAATTATTTAGTGGATTTAACACACAATTTCACATTTCTCATTTAACACTTTTAAACTTTAGATTGTTAGCCAATGCCATTATAATTTATTGACATCATCACTAGTCTTCTATCAAAATGGGATAAAAAGTATAAAAATGGATGGACTTTAGATACCAAATATAGTATTTACCTTAAACTATTTTGATAAGGAAATGATTATTAAAGGTGATGATTTGTACTGCTGGATAATACTCATATCTCATATAGTTTAAATTCGTTTTAACCTCAAAAGAACCTAAATTTTGAATAAATATTATCAATAGTCTATTTATTCATATCATAATTATGTTGAATGTATCGTGTCGTATACTTATCTTATGTTATATCTCTTAATCAAATGCTTTTGGCATTTGATTGTTAATTTTTTTATTGTTGGTTCAAATATCTTTCTCTTACAAATTAGACACAAATGGTAGTTTATGTTTCAAGCCTAAATGTATGATAGCTTATTTAGACCTTATTTGGATAGTAAATTATTTTATTTATTTATTTATGTTTCATAATAATTTAATGTATGTATTTAACCTATAATGTATGGTCAAGGCGGTGGACAAAAGTCCAAGGTATCTTCTTCTGCCACATTGGTCTGCATCTTCTCGATCCTATAATTGCCCTCATCATCATCGATCCATCGTAAACAAATATTGATACGTCTTCAAGAGTCAAGATCTCCATTAAAAACCCAAGAAACTTGCTTTACTTCTCTCTTTCTTCAATATATCATTACCATTGCTTTGATCATCACACGTACTTCTCATTTACTCTCTCTTGGTAGAGTGAAACTCTCAGAGACAGCAAGATGGGAACTGTGGGAACGATACTGCATCATGCAGGTGAATTATACCCACTAATGAAGCTGAAAATGGCGATAAGGAATGCCGAGAAGCAAGTTCCCGCCGTAACTCGTTGGCGTTTCTGTCACTCTCTCCTTCCCAAAGTCTCCCGAAGCTTTGCACTTGTTATCCAACAACTCAGTCATCCTGAGATCCGCAATGCGGTTAGTGAGCAGCAACCAGTAAACCTTTCGCTTGTTGTTCGTTTCATGTTTTTACTTTTTCTGCCATCACTGTACAGAGTCTAAGGTTTTACACGATTCCGAGTCGATACGATAAGTTTGAACTTGAGTTTAATGCAGTGTAGAATTTTGAGACACGAATTCGACTTGAATGGACACTTAATTTGATTCTATTATATTTATTTGAGCTCGATTGATTTAAAAAATATATATTTTTATTTTAATTATAATAAATATAATATTAAAAATGGATTAATATTGATATTTAATTTGAACTTAATTAGGTTCACGAACTAATCGAGTCAAACTTCATAATATTATTATGAAAACTTAATCTGATTGACTATTTTACTCTCTCTCAAGTTGAACTTGATTATATGTTTAACCGAACTCGAGTAGTTTATGAATAGTTTAATTTATTTATATCATATTTATAGAGATTAATTATATATGTTTGAATTTTGGAGCATTTTATAATTATAGGCCAACCATGTTAAAATATGATTAAAACTTTTAAGTATCTAAATATTATTGATTTAAAAAAAAAAAAAAGTTATGTGCTATTGTCAATAAATCTATTTTTCTTAAAACTGAATAATTTGTCTGACATTGCAGGTCCAGGGCCGAATAATTCATCTGGTGCTGTTTTGGAATGTTTTCGCAAGTTTTGATGAAGCTCTTTTTTAATAAAAACTTTTTTTTGACAACATTAATCTAATCATAATCTAATCTGACCAGGAAACTCTAGTCACTGAAAAGGATAGATCCTAAAGGACACGGATAATTTTCTTGTTCTAGCTCTTGAGACCTCTGACTCGAAATTTTAGCAGATTTACTTTCCATTATCTTAAATAATCTTCTTATTCTTTTTTCTTGGTGCATAATTCAGGATTACCATGAATTAAGGATTCTGGATCGTGCATTTATAGCATAAGACAGATTAGTTATAAACTTCTTCTGAGGTTTCAGCATAACTTTGTCTTGGCTCTTCTAAGTATTTTAGAGCATCATATGATCCAATTCATTAAACTTTGGTTTGTGCTTTACTTTTCTACAATCTGCAGGTTTGTGTCTTTTATCTGGTTCTACGAGCTTTGGGCACCGTTGGTTGGTCTCACCATCTTTTCCTGAATTTATTTAGTTTTCTCTATACTAGTGTGCTTTTAAATATTGCAGCTTGCCCTTTAATATCATGCATTCGATATGGAATTTCAAGCCAGAAATTTTTTCATACTAATTTGTTCTTAATAAGTGACAAAATAATGCTAACGTTTTATGCAGTTGTCTGTCCTATGGCTTCCCATATCCAGATTTATAAACACGCTCATCGACTTTAATTGTTTATCAAGAACGGAGCTTAGAAAAACTCTCCGCGAATTTCTTTCTCAAAGAGCTTAGCAAAATATATGTCATGCTTCCATGGTGTATAAGCTTCTATTCTTTTTCTACTTTGCTATGAGTAGCATTTATGGTCTAAACTGTTCGGGCACTTTCTTTGCAGAGGATGATATATTCATATCTACTGATGTCAAAATCCCAATCCTTAAAGCTTTTCATCATCATGTGTATGACCAGAGCTGGAAATTTTCATGTGAGTAAAGACCAAATGATCATTTCTTACGTATGTATCCCCTACTTATACCTCCATACCTTTAACTTATGACATGGATGAATGTTTTTTAGTTCTTTTGGTTATTATGTTATACCCAGAAGAATTTCTTGGTCTTTTAAGATTCAGACAACCAGTTAGCTTAAGTACTTAGTTTGTTTACTTTATAGTTCTAATTCAGCATTCTCAATAGATTCTTGTAATTGTGCTAACTTTTGGCTATACTGCATTAAGGTGGTACTGGGAGCTTCAAGGTTCTAATGGATCAATTCCATTATGTTAGAACTGCTTTTCTGGAGCTGAATAAAAGGTTTCTTTGCTGTACATTCCTTCTGCTCAATGTTACTGATAGCATGTATTTATTCATTACTGTGATCTCATAAAACCTTCACTTACGTTTCTTTCCCCTGTCATTTTTAGTAATGCTTCGTTACTGATAGAATGAAGTTTTTCCGTGGTGTTTTAAGTTGGCTCTTCAGATATGATAATGCTTCAATTCATGCCTAATGCATGGCTATGATGAAAATTGTTTTTTAACTCATTCTTATTTTGTATACTATTTGCAGTTACCAAGAAGTTATTGTGAACATAACTGAAAGAATGGCTTCAGGGATGGTTAAATATCTTCACAAGGAGGAGGTTTGTCATCATTGCAAATTGCAGAAGCTGTAGTCTCTATTTGATATTCAATTTTCTCATTTTGTGGCTTTGTTTCTATGAAGCTATAACACACAGATTGAGTTTTTCCTAAGAACTTTCCTATATACCAGAAGTGAATTCTCTTACTTTTTAGGGGCCACTTGCTGAAACTTGAAATCTTACATGGACAGAAGAAAATGTTCTTGGCAATCCCAATTTCCACGTATCATAAATTATGTTTATAAGGATTTAACAGCAGGGAATCAACTGTTTGGTCCAAAGAACCTAGTAGTCTAGCTTGTCCTTTTATCCTCCTGAAAGCTTTGAGAGAAAAAATCAGTGAAATAAACCGCTTAGTTTGGATTTTCTTGTTTCAGCTAAATCTTCACTTATTTCAGGTGGAAACAATCGATGGCTACAATGAATATTGCCACTATGTATCAGGACTTGTCGGTTTGGGTCTATCCGAGCTCTTCTATATCAGTGGATTGGAAAATCTGGCCCCGGAGTGCCTTTCCAATTCTATGGGATTGTTTCTACAAGTATGTGATATTCCATGTTGCTATGTTTTGAAACGTAACCAGTTTGACTGAAATTATAATTCTAAATTTTCCTGTCCCAGAAAATAACCATCATCAGAAATTATCTATTCTGGAGGATGTTAATGAATCAAGGTACTTTTGGCCTCGTCAAATTTGCAGGAAATATGCCAATGAGCTTGAGGTATGTCTTGTCAATGTATCGCTTCAAAATTTTAGCCCATCTCATATTGTGGACATTCAAGTCTATTTTATGGACTCAGAACTCTATATCTAAACCTCAAAGCTGTTGTTGTTATTTGAAGCGTGCAGTGCATCGACTAACTGGCCTTTTTCTGTGAATAATGTGCCATCAGGAGTTCAAGTATGAGGATAACTCGGTGAAGGCAATACAATGCTTGAATGACATGGTCACTGATGCACTAATTCATGTGGAGGACTGCTTGAAGTACTTATCTGCTGTTAGAGATCCATCTATATTGCGATTTTGTGCTATTCCTCAGGTATTTCATTTGCCCAACCATCTTCAGGTGCCAAATCATCTGGTAATCTGCCACTGATCAATGCTTCCTTCTTCTAGATCATGGTGATTAACTTTATGCTACAACAACATTGAAGTTTTCAAACACGTAGTTAAAATGAGACGAGGTAAGAGAATGACACATGAAACTTTTTTACCTTTAGAATTTTTTTTCTTCTTTGGCCAAAAATAAAAACTAAAACTGCTGGGGCATCAAAGGACTTAAGATGCTGTGTTTATGATATTGAAGTGCATTCTGCTTTTGTAGTCAGGTCTCTCAGCAAGAGTCTTTGATCAGACAAGAACTATGGATGATGTTTACGGTGCTTTCTTTGAACTCTGTGGTTTGATGAAATCCAAGTTATCATGTCAAGCCACTCAGATTAGCTTAACCTGTTTTTTGAGGCCACAATCTCCTATAACCAGACCCTTTGACCTGAAGAATGTCGTACCACTTGCTTCATCTTAGGTTGAGATGAATGATCCTAACGCCACAAAGACAATCAGCAGACTTGAAGCCATACAGAAAATTTGCTGGAATTCTGGTGCCATAAGCAGAAGGTTTGTTGAGGTTTCTGAAAATTCGGAATTTAGCCTCATGATTGACTTTTATTTTATTTTAATTTTTTATATTTTTAATATTATACTTTATACTCAATTTTACCACTTTTTATAGTTATATCCCTAACGTTTCCATTTATCTGATTATATACTTAATTGAAGATTTAATTATCATTGTCTATATTTTAATTAACTTCAATTTACATTCTTAATTCGGTTGGCATAATTAATTAATGGGATAACTGCTCATGGCATTTTAAAAGGTTATTTTACCTTTGACAAGTGGCTATCACCTACATTTTACAAAATAGTAGTTTGTAGCTCATGAGATCTATTGACGGCCGTGGTTGGCTGTTGATGCTCTAAGGAAGCCATATGACTCCTCTAACATGGTTGGTGTTCACTCAATTAGCTGATTATACCGACTGAATTAATTGTATAATTGAGATGTAAATTATGTCGTTATTTCTTTTTTTTTTTTTCTTTTTAACAAATTTTATGATTTTCCAGAAAATCTTATGTAATAAAGAATGAAACATCATCTGATTCTGCCCGGGTAAGTTCATAGCTTACCATGTCGAAACCCTTTTTTTCTGTGTTTTTTTTTTTTTTTTTTTGGGCAATTAACTAAGAAGCTAACCATGATGTATATTTGCAGGTTCTCCTATTTTTCATCACATTGGCTATAGTTGGGGCTTGCTTGTCAGCAAGCAGAGCGAGTCACTGCTGGTAAATGAAATGTATCAAATCACAGGATTTAGTATCGTAATACAGTGTGTATAATGCAAGAGACTTTAGTACTGGTTTTCTCCAAAGTTTAACAAAAGCTGGGATTATTGCTTGGGTGAATTCTAAGTTAATGCTTCAAGGAGGATGTACATTTTAGTGATATTCGAATGGAGATACGTCATAGTATAAGCATCTTATGCAGTTCTATATGTAATATAAAAAGATTCATTATTATTAATACGTCACGTGAATTATCGAATTTGAGGATGTAAAAATCACATCCCTAAATATGTATATGTTATTTTATTTTTTATGATTAATAATCTTTAAATTCTTGCTAGAAATCAAAACCAAGAACATAATGGCAAATACTCATACTATGATCAATCAAGTGTAATGTCTTATAAGGACTTCTATTTTGGCCACTCTAATTTTATCATGGTTTAAGATGGAGTTCCGACATAGAAAGCTTACAGAGGTTGGTGTAATTCGAAACACTCTTTCCTTTTTATTAAATGATGTTTAAAAATGCTTAATAACTCTTTTCTAAATTAATTAAATATAACATCATGCTTAGGGTTACAACTTGAGAAAGTAGTAAATCAATTTATTTAAGCCTAAACAAATGGATGAGGTAAATTAACCAAAGATTAAGAGCTAATCTACTTGAGTTTAGCAATGGACATATTGTAATTTGAGTTTTGAAAAAAGAAAAAAAATGTACTTGAAAAGGATAATTATGAAGCGCATGAACTTAAAAAGGGGTTTTCATAAACAAAATACTAGATCTTTAGTAAGTTAATTGACTTGGTAACTTAAATTAAATATTAAGGTTAAAACTAAGGCTAATGGGAATTAACATAGGCCAAAATTATATGTCAAAGTTGTAAACGACTTGAAGTAAATTTAGAATATTCAAGTTTCGATTGATTTGGCTTCCTTGATTTAATTGGATTAAATAGGAGGAGAACTCTAGTGATAAGCAATTTGGTAGACTAAATTAGATCGAATTTAGGTTTAGTTAATCAAGTTGGATGATTTATCAAGTAATTTGGATAAAGTATCATTGTATCAATTAAAGTGTAATTTAGGCTATAAATATATATAAGTAACAAAGGAAATGAAAAAGGGAGAGACAAAGCATATGTTATGTAAATTGAAAAAAAAGAAAAAAGAAAATTCAATAGGAATATTAATATAGTTCATATCCTCAAAATTCCATTCAAGTGGAGAAAGACCATTTTTAGTGGAGAATAGCCAGCACCACCTTCTTTTTAATCAGCAAACCCAACCCACAAACCGGTGATTCAATTAGGGGCAATATTCATGGCAGGTATGCATATTGGCAAAAATTTAGGTAGTGCAAGTGATAACGACAAATTATAGTAGGCTATCGATTATGATGTCTTTTGCCCAATCGGTGGGGCATTGGCTCGTTTTATTTCTATGGTCTATAGGGCATAGTGAGTCAGCAGCAATGGGAGTCCTTTTTAATAATTCAAAAAATTTTCAGATATTTTCAACTACTTAACACGTGACATCAATCACCAAAAGCCAACACACCACACAATTCCCATGCTCAATGCCCGCTTGTCGAATTTGAAATTTTGTAATGCTGAAGGGATAAGCTTGATGGGTAATAATTATACCCAAAAAAAAAAAAAAATTAATCTATCTTTGGTTCTTTGCCTTCGTTCCTCTCCATCTCATAGATCAATAATATACTTTTTATATTAACACCTCATGTCAATCCTTACTACAAATTTTTTTATTGTAGACTTGAAACCCCTAAAATTTTTTTTGCTCAAAATCGTAACCAAAACGAAAATCGGTCTAATTTTTAGAGGATAGTCTAACGAGAAAAGCTTTATTCAGTATTACATATATATATAATAGATGATTTCTAATAAAATTTAAGTACGACGGTTAGTTTCTGAAGATACTATTTACAGTGACATCCATCTAAATTCTATTATTATTTAACTAATATTTATGCATATAGGTAATAACTATTGATAAGAGTTTTTATATTTATTACTCCATATAGATGTCTCCTTTTTTGGAGATGGGAAGAGAAAGATTCATCTTCTCTTTATCTTCCTCTTCTTTTGATGCTTTTCAAACTAAGCCCTTCGCATTTTAATTTTTCTGTCTGAGTCTTCTGTTTCTGTATTTTACTTGTTGTTTACGAGCGTGCATTATATCTTTATCATCCACCTTTTTAAAACCACCTGTAAAGGGTTAGTTGTCACATCCATTAAGAATCCACTCGATGCAAAGCAGGGAATGAAATCAAATGTTTAGTTATTAATTAAAATAAAAAATAAAAATTTGAAGCGGATGGACTTAATATAATTGTTTCAAAAAGTTCGAGCCTCTCTGAAAAAGTTTAAAAGTAAACAACTCGATAAAAAGGTATATGTCAAAAAAAAGGGTTTAGAGCTGAAAATTTGAAAGATGAATACTCAAATTGGGAAATAAAAATGGTAGGGGGGGGGGGGGGTTTGGTGATGGGGGTCTAAGCTAGGGTAATATTTTTGGATTTTATAATCTAAAAAGGATTTTTCTTTTTAAAGTTTTCTTTATATATAAAAATAAATGAAGAAAAAGGAAAGAAGTTGCATGCATTTTACGCCTTCACCGTATCATTGATTTGTCTTTAATTAATTAATTAATTGTTATAGCCCTCAAGTTGAGTGTAATGGACACCATAACTCAATGAAGAAATTCTTAGATTTCTCTATCACCACTTGCTCTCCTTTTCAAGTGTCAACTACCTTGAAAAATCTTCCACCCCGCGCCCCCGCCCCCAACCCAATGCATTTGAACGCTTCAAACTCGCAATTCAACCCCTTGCATTTGAACGCTTCAAACTCGCAATTCAAAATTGTTCAATAACATTAACGGACATATTTTCGTTTTTTCCCAGATACTATAACATTGTAACTTAAATAGAGTAAAATGAAATCTAATTCATTTCGTTATAGAATCGATATTTATATCATTATATTATAAAATAATCTTAACTCTTTTACGGTTTAAAATTTAATCATTTTGCAAATTAATTAGAAAAAAGGTATAGAGTAAGACATTTCGACAATGTAAAAACTGAAGACTACAAAAAGAAAATCTTCCTACCTTCTCTTATCTATACTAACCACATTAATACATAATAAGACTAAAATACTACTAAAACTAAAACTTCTTACCAATATATATATATATATATATATAATATACTACTAAAACAACTACCTAGAACCAGCACCCATCTATAAAAAATGTACATTGATAATCTTGGAAGGAATTTAATTCTAAAATTAGTCGAACCGGCTGGTTTAAAATCTTGTTTCGTTTTCTCCTCTCTTTCCTAGAATTAATCCTTAAAAAATGGGAACTACTTGATTCGAATCGGACATCATCGTCCCCACCATTTCTTTCTTCTTTCTCATCTCCAAGACCTTCCGATGACTATTGGAATGAAGTTCGACCGAATATGTTGGACTACAAGCCGGTCTATACTCGGGAAACAGCCGACCGGACTTGTACCGAACCCCACATGCATTACAGAGCGTTTTGGGACCGAATGGACCGGTTCTCCATTGAGGGGTCTTCTGAACCCCGCAATGGCTACACCGTCTTTGGAATTGAAACGCACTCGCTTGGATCACAGGATTCGGTTTCTTCTTCTTCTTCTTTTCCGGTTCACTTGGGCCGGTCATGCTAGGAAGCATGCTATTAGTTACAGTGAGGCATGAAACCGAGGAATGCCCGGAAGAGCACGAGGATGTTGAAGATGACTCGGAGGGTGGAGACATTTGTTGTTTGCCAAACCGGGAGTTTCTGGGCCGTTTGGTTCTGGACTTGACCGGAATTCGTGAAGGAAAAACCGATTCGCACCCGGTTTTCACGCAATTTTCGGCTTTCCCCTTCCCAAAAACAGGGCACAAGAGGGAGTCAGGCATGGTATCCTCTACCATGAGAGAAACCCATTCAAGCTCTTCCACATGGTCCATCTGTAAAATAATAATTCTTCTTAATAAACCATATTAACACAAGAACATGACGGTATAAAAAAACAAAAAAAAAAAGCAATATCACAAAAATGAAATTAAAATCAATATTTTTATACATAATTAATTCGAAAAATCATTTGGCTTTATTATTTCAATAAACCACTAAAAATCCTTTAAAAGACAGGAAAAATTACTGAGCTTCGTTGAAAATTAAACCATAAATAATAAAAAAAAATCACAAAAAGATACCCCCAAATTCAAAAAAATAATTATGACAAAAAAATTGAAAATAGAAAAAACCATCCATAACCTACTATGCTCATTTTTTTTTATTTTTTTTAGTTTTCTTTCATTTAAAAAGCCATTAAACAGTTTTTTTTTTTTGTCCCTTAAAACCCTTAACTGATATTCTGTCTTTTTAAAAATTAAAAGCTCTTCTAAATTAATGCCTTTAAAACATCGTAAATATGAAAAAAATAAATAAATAAATTTGTTGTTCTTATAAGAACAAAAAATTATAGTTTCAGTTTTCACCAAAAATATATATATTTTTTATATATAATAAAATTAAAAAATTACCGGTACTGCTAATTCGGTGTCCAAAAGGGTGTGAGAATCCAAATTAGAAGAAAAACTGCTGGAATAATTGGAATTGTCATCATCATCTACAAAATACTCCTGAGAAGTAACACAAGTCGTTGTCGTTGTTGTCGCCGTCGTTGTGGTCGCAGTCGAGTCCTTCTCTTCTTCTTCTTCTTCTTCTTCTTCTTCTTCTTCTTCAACCGCAGAACCACCTTCTTCTTCTACTTCTTGTTCTTGAAATTCTCCATTAGAGAAATCCAAGAGCTCTTCCACAAGAAAATCCTCACCACTACTACCACCAACAACACCACCAACGTTAATAACATCATCGTAATCCAAGTAAGACATGTTCTGGTCCTGTCCGCAGCTAATTTCACGCAGAAAGCTTGACTTCAGTGCCCTCCTTGCTTCCATGCATGCCATGTCTACGTAGGTACGTGTATTAACGTTGTCCTAAAAACAATTTAAATTGAATAAAATTAAATTAAACTCAAGGGCACAAAAACTAATTAGTAATTTCTTTTTATAACAAAAGCCCGCATGCAAAATTAGAGAATTAATATATAACAAGTGGAATTTACCTGAAAATGGAGAGGGATTGGAGATAAAATTGAAGGGAAATAGGAAGAAGATGAGTATTGAAGATAGGTATGGTATGGAGTTGCTGTTTTTGTTGTTGTTGTTGTTGTTGGTAAGGAAGAGCACTGAAATAATAATAATGGAACTGTTTGTGTTTGTGTTTTATGGAATTAGTGCTTTTTATTTGATTTTTGAATTTTTTTTTTTCTCTTTCCTTGTAAGCCTAAAATTACGGTATGAATAAGTAATATTTAGTGGGGATGGGGGTTGAAATTTGGTGGCTTTTGGAAACGTCTGGCTATTCTCGGATGTTGTCAGGTTTTGAGTTTTTTTTTTAAGTCTTTACCTTTTCTTTCTTTCTTTTTTTTTTCTTTTTTCCTTTTTTGAATATGGGATTGTCTATTAGGACCGAATCCACAGTTAAATTTACAACATAGAATATCCATACATTTTTTGAACGCCTCGGATATTTCTCAGGAATGATTGCACGCTTTATTTTTCATATTTCATAAATTGTCATACAATTTCAATTTCAACTTATCAAAATTTATATTTAAGTTCTGAATTCATTAAATGTCTATATAGTTATCTTTATAAAATGGTTTGGTAAACACTTATTTATTAAAGAGTATAAGTTGGAGGTAAATAAATAAATTTGATGAGTAAAATTTTAATTGAGTATGCGGTATGCAGTGAATTTAAATATCAAATGTAAAATTAAAGTTTACATAGTGATTATAGTATTATGTCCTTTTATCTAATTTTTTTATTTAACTTATTTGTGATATCTGCTCATTCTTTATTTATTTTTCCAAATCGAAGCCTATTTGTGTGCTGGTCTTGGTCTTTGTCTTGGTATTTTAAATTTCCAGCTGCGCAAGGACACGGTAAGCGGTGTGCTAAATTCGTGTTGTGTCCGGTCCACTGTCAATGTTGGCCAACTATTCTCGTCTGGAGTGAGAATGATTTCTGATTTTGTCCTGTCTCGTATGGTTATCCTCGTGTGTTGTGTAGCACCGTTGCCTCCTATGACCAAAATAGTCTCGACAAAATTTTCAAAATTAGTATAAATTCCAAATATAGATAACATAAATAAGACTGATATGTAATTACTATAGGTATGTTTAATTTTCCTTTTCCTATTTATTAATACAAGACTGAACTAATTTTCTAATTATATCCGACTAAATTCTTCAGTTGGATTAAATAGATAACTTGCTAAAATCGCTAGTTTTAAGAAAAAAAATCTCATTGACAATATATTCAGTATAAATAATTAAATAATTAGTCGTTTGTATTCCCATATTTGTTTTTACAAGTTTCATTGTAAGAATAATATCGGTGAATAAAGCAATATAATTGTCATTTGTCAATAATACTTTATGTGATAATATAAAAACATCTAAGGATACCTAGTTAACTATTTCCTAAATGAATAATTTTCAATTTTATTAATAAATGTTGAAAAATCAAAATGAAAATTATTTTGGATTCGGAACCACTATCTATGTATATATAGCATCATTTAATAATCTATTATTACAATATGTAATATGTAATATGCCCTTTTCTCCGTTTTTGAATCCTTGACCTAATTGCATGTGAATATACTAATATTAACATCATTCCATTTAGTTTATCAGGTTAGACTACTAAAGAATTTATATAGAGAAAATATTAATATGAATGAAAACGGAAGAAAGTTGTAACGATTAATGAAAATGAGTTATCATTTCTTTGTCATTTTCAAGTATTCTTCATATTGTTAAAGTCTAAATGGTGTAATAAAAAATCACGGAATTCAAAGAGCATGCAAATTGTTTAAGTCATTTTCTATATTAAATAAAAATAAGTTTATAAATATTCGTATGCAAACACACACACACACATATATATATATATATATACATATACACACACATATCTTATGTACAAATAATTCAAGATTGAAGCTGTACAAATGTATATGGGAACAGGATTAGCTATATAAACTTAGTAACATAAATAAGCACAAAATTATGAAATATAAGTGGACCTTCTAATATAGATATTAGAAATATAGAAGATATCTCAAATGGGACTCATATATTATATCAAAGGAGTAACCATGAATAAAACTCATAACATAGTAAAATCGATCACTATACAAGAACAAACCATGGGATATATATCCCACAAGCAAGATGGATGCACTTAATTCCCACTTTGAGACAAAATTTCTAAAAGTATGAAATTAAAAAGGAAATATTATTAAAAAAAAAAAAAAAACCTAATATTTATGGATGTAGGATTTTGTTGGACACGTGTCATTTCCAAATGTACAAAATATGAATATTTCGTGAAATATCTACAGATGCCAGATTTTGTTGGATGCATGTTATGTGTGTATGGCAGATATTCGCGTTTTATGTGATGTATGTTCAAAAGTGATTTAAGTTTAGATGGCACTTTGAAGGAGACGAATTAGAGAGGGCTAGGGGAGGATGAACATGCGATGTCAATAGCATCGCGCGGTTATGTAATAGGCGAAGGAGCTCAAAAAGTGTTGGGTTTGCAGTTTTCAATCTCTAAGTAGAAACAATTTGAGTGTAGGCCTTGATCTTTCGATCTCTATTTGATTTCTATGGGTCAAAAATTTGACCATCAATTATACTTTTATATGCTCTCAGTGTTGTTGTTCTAAAAGCGAAGGGCTAGCCAATTGTATTATATTATTTAGTTTTCGACCACTATCTCCAGATCATCTCAATGATTCATGGACAAAATCAGCGCACCCTTTTTAGGATCTTTCATGTTTTTCTATTATGTTCTAAGCCCAATATTTTATAAATGGTCTTAACTGAATGCGTAAGCTAATTATTAAAAAAAAAAAAATTAAAATTGATCAAATTAACCTTAACGATCTATATTTCGGGCCTTTAAAAAAGTCAAATCTTTACGATTTGTTTATTTAAACTATATCATCGATTTAAATAATCGGTTAAAATTGTTACGAGACTTAACCCAAAATTAATATGAAGGGATCTAAGCCTTCTAGAATACAGATTCCATCCCATAAATGCCAAACATGGTGTTATCTTATTTTTCCTTATCGGTCGGACTTAAGGATAGGTGGTCCGGCCTTTCACTCGTGCTTTACGCAAAGGTTGTCCCTGGTGACTGCCTCATCATTGCATTTGCTCGTAGTAGCGTCATATTTAGCGTTTTTTTTTTTTTTTTTTTCCCATGCTTGGGATTTGTTTATTTATCTTGAAATGGTGCTTGATTATCTATTCTTTTCGCTTTCCACACTTTCACCAACTTATACGGATATGGAAACAAACCGGATTAGGTTACCAACACAAATATTTAATCAAACTAGGACTTTTTCCAAGTAGAAATTAAAAAGTCCCGAATTACGTGTATGGTTGCGATTTATGTATCCTTAATAATAGTCATTCCTCTCTCACGTTATGTGTTTATATCGCGAAAAGAAAATTAAAAGAGAACGTACCGATAACATTTTAGGTTAGGATTTAAATTTAAAATATTAAAAAAAAAAGAAGAAGAAGAAGAAAGAAAATAGATACTTGATTAGGCAAAATTGGTGATGGGAAACTGTCTTAGCTCTAAACCTTTTTAGAACAACTTTAAACCCAAACTATGATCAAGTTGCAGGTTACAAACCCTTTGAAGCATTTTCACTCTTTTTTTTTCAATAAAATATATTATTGCATATAACGTATTTGAAAGAATAATTGCATGATATGGCTGGTTTTGCTTAAAATTTTTAATATTCAAACTTAGAAGTCTAACTATTACTCAGCAACCATGTATCGATTTTGATATTTGATTATTAGATTGCTTGGCTGTAGGGAAGTAATTAAAGTGACTTATGTCTTTGACATTTGTTGGGTCACTCTAATGTTGATCATATTAACTACACTTAATTACAATTATTATGGAAATTTCACAAATATTTCATATATATTAAATAATAGAGGTGAACGCGGTTCAGTTTAATACAATTCGCTCATTTTATTGAATCAAACTTAATATAATGGTTCAGTTTTTATTGAAAACTAAACATAATCATACGGTTTAGTTCAAAAATTTTTCGAACCCAAATAAAATAGATTCAGCTTAGTTCGATCCACGATTTGAACTATTTATGTCAAACTTTCATTCAATATTTTTACTTACAATAAATATGAAATTTAAAAAGAATTTATTCAATTTGATCTTAATGATTGACATAAAATTAAGATAAAGAATGATAAGATATAACAAATTTGATGAAATCTATGAAGATTAATGAAAAAAATATATAAAAAAGTATAAAATAATTATATAAATTTCCTTTATTTAACTAAATAGTTCGATTTGATTCAAAAAGATACAGTTCGGTTCACTTTTTTGAATCAAATCGCAAATTGTTTATATATAACTAAACCAAACCGTAAATCATACGGTTCGTAAAAAAACCGATTTTCCGATTCGATTCGATTTACGATTCGATATACTATTCGCAATATTTTTATCCGACCCTAATAGTAAAGCCATTCTTAGTTTATATTCTTATAAATAAAGTTAAGGTTTTTAATAATAATCGGTACCTAATTGCAATATTTATTGTGCAATTTATTACTTATTTGACAATAGTCATACTTAGCTATTACATATTGACTCTTTTTAAGAACTTACGAATAAAGTTGAAAGGTTAGTTTCCTAGGTTGCTAATTTAACCCCATGAAGGTCTTTAGAGATAAAGATGACCCTATAAAAAATATATAATTGCCATAGATAGAGATATCATTAAAATACCATTTTAGGAATAGTAAATGCCTATTTATATATATAAAATATATGTTACAAGGTGGTCATAAAATGAGTAAGAAATCATACTTTTATATCTATCATATAATGGTATATGTTCCAAAACTTTTTAATTGAAAACTTATCTGAGTATCTATAGAAAAACTCTTTTATATCTACACAATTATAGAAGAAGATATATTAGTTACTTGTTGTTTTGTTAAAAGAAAAACTCATGTAATTTTTCTTATAAGTCATGTAATTAACCTTAAATTGCTGAATATATTTTCTATTCATCCCTTAATAAGTATTCTCAAAAACCCTCACAACACATAGGGATTGGCGTTGTTAAGCTTGGAGGGTTGAGCGCAGCTCATATTTTTGCCATATTGGTTTTAATGTTTCACAGCTATAAAGTTTTGATTTGATATGAATCTCACTCTCGATTTCAACCATAATTCATTATGAGAAGAAATTATAGGTATGGCATAAAATCTTACATTAAATGCAGTAAATATATATACAATTCAAGAATAATATGTCGCAGAACTGTATAAAATCTCATATTAACATGTATTGGCATCTTATTCTATTGCACTAACTACCTTACGCACTAAAAATTTGAGTTAACCAATACCTAACTTACATTAATAAAAGTCAAAACATAAGCTATAAATAGACATACATCAAAACCTTTTCAAAATAATATATCACCACAAAATGCCATTTTTATCGCAAATATAAGAACTTAATTTATTTTCTTTCGTGGATTTTAAAGCTTGGTTTGACTTCACCTTTGCCGACGGTAAATCTGAATATCTTCGATATGAATTGGAAAAAGATAATCGTATTAACAGTGAACCGATCTTTTTTCTTTTTCTTTTTTTTTTTTCCGGATGATTTTCGAGAAAAGAGGAATTTAAACTAATTTATTTTATCAGAATATCAGTTTTAATACTAGTAGATTATAAATAACATATCTAGTTCATGTTCGATTATATATATACACATACATATATACATACCCGTGTCCCTTCACATCCTTTGCAACTAAAGCGGTTGGTTTCCACTTGAAGTAACTCCCAAGCTGCTACTACGACGCCCAATTACGTCCTTTCCAATTTCGTTCAAATAACGAAAACCATGACATCGGAAGCAGCCACGAAACCGCCGCCCTTTTGTGTCTTTCTGCCACTTGTGGCCTAGCCTGTATTAGTAGCAGTAGGTAAGTTTAGCTCACCGCCAAAAGGGTCAAAATTACCCTTTTATCCTTTTAAGTTAGGACATGAAACTACTTTTATATATTTATATTATTGCCGAATCCCAATTCACCCCTATAATTTATCAATTTGATTGATCTAATCCGATCTTTAATTTAATGTTTATTTAATCTAGACTGAATTATAGTTTAATTCAATTTCATTTTCTTAATCTTTGACTTTTTTACCTATTTAGATTAATTATTGAAACCCTAACAATAAATTGGTTTCTATTATCAACTTTATCCTCTAATATATCTTATAAGGGGATTTAAATTGGACTTGTAAAAAGATTTTAAAATCAAATATTTTAAATTTTACAGTATTAATTTTATAAAAAAAATTAAATATAATTTTAAGTGGAAATTTTCCATCCTCCGACAGCCTTTTCCTTTTAACATGTTTACCATATAATAATACTGTGGGCTTAATTTAACTTGGCGCGTTAATATCGCCTCTCTTCGGGATCGCTCCGTACGACATTTTCCGCGCTATTTCCTTTCCCATGTTGTAAGATCGAAGCAATTCCCGTACGTGGAGCGCGTGGAAGCACCAACGCCCAAATGATGCAAGATTTTGTGCATCGTACGGTTTTAAAATCCTCAGTATGACGTACGCGCTGTAGAAGTCTGATTTCAAGAGAACAAGGTGGTGGGGGGGGGGGGGGGGCGCGTATTATGTAGGGAGTCGTTGTGATTTGGAAAGTTTAAGGATAAGATGCTCTCGTCGTCCACGTCGTTACGCATGTAATAAAGCGCGTAGCATTGTGGGCATAATTTTTGGACTTCTTTTTTGGAATTGGGAAGACATCATATCATGTCATGCACTTGCAATGTGCATGTGCATTTGCATTACAGTTCATTGCTTGCTTGCTCGCTTCCCCTTTCCTTAGTGCACTGCTTTGACTTACTTATCCTTTTCCCTACAGAATATATCCGTGCCAACGTGCAACAGCGCGCAAGCTTTTTACTTTACAGGTTCGAGAAGTAAGAAATCTATCCCAAGTAGAACCGTAGCTTAACAAATGAAACGATTTGGGTAAATCGGAAAAATTATTAGGTCAACTTACGGAATACGAAGTCCTTTTTAGTAGATATATTATAAATATACAAATTTTGATATCAATATGTAAATTCTGATAGCGACTTTGTATGAAGTCGTTCGTGCGTAATTTCACTCTAAGACAATCCCAATAAATTACAAAGATGTCTCTTAATTATCAACGTGTAACTTCACCTTTCTAAATCTTTTTGAGAATATGCCCATGTGCTCCAAATTCGTCAAAGTCAAAGCCAAATTGACCTATTCGATAAACTTAATTCGACCTTAACTGATTATAAAATTAGCTATAGTCACCTCATTAACCGTGATTGGTAATGACTCTAATTTGACTCAATCCATTTTATATAGTATTTAATTGAGTTATTTGAATTGAAATGTATAATTTTCTTTTATTCTTTTCATATAATGTACTAATTTATTAAAAAAACTCTTAATTTTCAAATTTTCAGAATATGGATAACTTTAAATATTTACATATAAATATGAAATTACGTTATAATATTTATATTGACCCAAATTGATTCTTGGACACCCCCACACTCCCCCTTTTGACTTTTTTCTTCCTTTACCCTCGACCCTTTTCTCATTTCCGAGTTGATCTCTCAATCAAAGTTTGACAATATGGTTGAAACTTATTAAAAAATTTATGGCCTTTTAGCGATGGTTTTATGTATGCTAGTTAACAACTTGAAGGTTATTTACACATTTTAAAGTTTATAGAGAGATAAAATCATATTTTTGGAAGTTTAGAGAATTATTTAATAGTTTAACAACTTGGTAATATGATGATGAAGGCATTAACAGTAGTTCTTGCTAGGGTGATCAAAGGAAATAGAACCTTAAACATTGAGGAGGGTATGTAGATCTTGTAAGAAGGCATGGTTGACTAATAGAGCATTAGGTTGGAATTTAATGCAAGTGGAGATAGCAGAAGCTTTGGGGTAATGTTCGGATCATTGCTCATATAAGGCATTTTGTTAGGATGGTGATTAGATAATCTTTCGATTCTTTAAGAAGGGGGTGCATGCATAAAATGGATCGGTCATTGTAAATTAAGAGATTTTGATCGAAATGTTGGGATTCCTTATTTTTATTTCGAGTCGATAGGAGAAAATTTTTTAATTTGACTTTAAAGGTCGATAGGTTTTTTATTTTATTGATATCCTAGAATAAGTAATTAAGAGATAAATGTTTCTTAATGGAGGTTAATTTAAAGACACAAGGTACATTAAGGGTAAAGATCCTATGAGAACATAACATAGGGTAAGAAGAAATATGATTCAGTATCAACCCCTTGTAAACTACCATCAATAATCTTATATTAAAAATATATAAGTATTTATATATATGCACACATGTAGACATATTTTTTATGCCAATATAGGTAGATACAAAACATATTTTAATCTTCTAAACACTAAATATGCATAATATGTACAAGTTACTATATATATATATAATAAGTACAAGGATATATATACATATTATCATATAAATATGCACTATAAGTTATGTACGATACATTTCCTTGCATAAGAATTATATGACAAGTAAAAGATACGTAATTACGTTGTCACTCTATATCGGTATACATAAACATATATGTGTATAATATACTAAAAGTTCCAACAACTAGTAGTGCAAGTTGATGAGGGCATAGATTGTGTGAAATAACGTAGAAAGTAAATTAAAAATAAGGGTAAACAAGTAAATACATCCTTTAGCCTTTTTTATACATAAGAGATCGACTATCCTCTTCCTATCTTTATAAAATAAAGGAGGAGCAAACCTTAACCTTTTCTCTCTCCCTCTCAACTAGGCGCATCAACCCTAGCCTTAGTATTACCTTCATCTCTTTCCTTCTTCCTCTCATCCTACCTAGTTAAATTAAATTCCTCATATTTTGTCATTACAATCTTCTTGTCGATGAAGGAAAATTAATAGGACCAAAGAGCTATATTTCTTTGTATGCCACAACAAGAAGGGAAGAGAAACTAAAGGAAAGTCAATTTGCATAGAAGAACATTGAGATTTAGAATATCCTATGAATAAGATTTCATAAGAATCTATTAATAAATACTGACAAGATTCATTTGGTTTGGTTAAAAGGATAAGAACCTTGATAAGGCTTATGTGCGTGATCCATAACATATTTAAGTTTCTTTTCTCTCAATGTTAAGATCAATTTTTCATTTCCAATAGATCTAAATTGTAACCATCCCTTTAATCACCCTTAGGATTAATCTCAGTTAAGGTAATGTAACATAATATATAACTTTAATCATAAAAGACATAAATATTATATATTTAAAGTCGTACTCTTTAAATCCTCAAATTCGTGTTCTCGTAGATCTAGCAATTTGTATGCTTGGAATCTAAGGATTGAGCTGATGGCAGGTTTGACAGGTGTGCTGATTAATCTAGAAGATGCCTTAAACTGATAGCTCATGGAGGGATATCATTAAGAAGAGTCATAGGGCGAATAAATGGGTAAACTCGGTCAAGTGCATACATGTAATAGTAGATCAAACTCGATATTTTTAATTGTTCTTGATTTATTCTTGAAATGTTGCCTATTTGATCTTTTGAGGAGTAATTTCAGTAAAGCTTTAATGTTTGTCTTAAGTTTACTAATATTCTTAAAGCCTTAAATGAGAGAAGGAGCCTCTAATTTATAGAATTTGGAAGTTGGTATTATCCATCAAATGGCTCTAAGAATGATAATTGAATTTGAGCCTTATTATTGAAGCTTATCATTTCCTTTATCCTTTATGGGCTTGGATTTACTCAAGAGTTTATAATAATTAATAGAAACCCATTATTATTATAAATAAGCCTGGAGCATGTATAAGCTCCCTTAAGGTCCATTAAAGTCAAATGAGTTAAAAAAAAGCTATTTTTGAGTTTATTTTTCACACATGAGATAATGAATTAAGGTCAAGAGCAGAAAATCTAGTCTTATAATTCTTGTTCCGAGCTTACCTCCATGACATTAAATTGGACTAAAAGCCCAATTACAGAAATGATTGTCTACATTGTTTTAAATGGAAACTTAATTATTGTACTAAATTATGCATATATGTTAATACGAGTGGTTGCTGTTTGATGAATATCATGGATGTTGTATTAGTATGTTTGTTTAGGTTTATCTGATGCGATATACGTATATGCATGTGTAGTATTCCTATATTAGATTTCATGTTCACTTATGTTGGGACCTTTTATCTCAAGTACTAATGACATTATAAATAGAGACTCGATATTTTATGGACTATGGGAATGGGGACATGCAATAGATATTCCAAAGACTAAGGAAATTAAATGATTTAGAAACCTTATAGTTTTGACTTAGTTGATGTTTGAATTTTTGGAGATATTTTCTTTGATGTAGTTATCAATATTTCGTTGAATGTTACAGCCTTGAGTTATAAAACAAAGGTTACTAATTGTGAGTTTGGATGATTTATTTGATAAATTCAACATTAGAGGATTCAAATAATAGTTGCTCTTGCTACAATAAGAGTATGCAATGTAGAGGTCAAGCCTTAGGCATCGAGGCTTGACATTGTGGCCATATCTCAAGAATGACATTTAGTCTAAGTCTTTTGAGATTTTTACTAAAGACAATACTACAATAACAATATCCATCATCGGTTGTAGAGGGAAAAGGGTCCTTGAAAGTATTCAAATTAATAAATTAGAGCCACAACCACTACATAAGATATTAGGAGTAAATTGAGAAGTCAACTTCAACAAATTTTCATATATGCAAGTTATCATTCCACTAGTTGTTATTACAAATTGTTATATGACAAATAAAAGTACAAGTTGTTTTCCTTCTTATGCTCAACATTATTATTACTGGAGGATATATTTTTTCCAGTAATGGGATAGTTGTTAAATGACATGTTGGAGAATCTTTGTAAGAAAGGAAAATTAATTTTATAATTTTAACATAAATACTTGATATGGAAGGATATCAACACAAAGGCAAGAAGCCAGAGGGCTCCAAGGTGATTAACCTAAGTCCTATGGCAATTGATCGAATTTCCATGCTGATTGACTAAAGACCCATGATAGTTAATCGGACCCCATGGTGACAAGTAGCCAACTGCATAAACCTAAAGATTGTCCAAAATGTGTGTATTTACTTGCGTATAATTTTATTTTATGTCCATGTAGTTAGGGTGTTATGTTTAATTATAGACCTTCCAAATTATATCTTTTTTTCTCTTGTTGTATTTTTAGGCATCTTGTTGGCTGCTCTACAAAACTTTCATATATACTAACATAGGTCTCCTTTTGTACTCATAATTTATGACTTATTGAATAAAATTTTCTCTTATTTATCCATGAATGAAACGTGATTCAATGCTTGCCCATTGATTTTAGTTTAGGGCTGCAAATCCATGATTTTTACATGGTATACTATGTAAGCATTGTCCTTAAGAAGTTTTACTTGGATTGCAATTTGCCCACTACTATAAAGTGTAAACTACCATATATATATATAGCCTTCATATAGATAAACCTTCTCCTTATAGAAGGTTTCTTTCCTTAAATTGCTGTGTGAGGTTGCCCTAACTAGAAGTAAGCAAGCACTAGATTACTATTTTATCTAGATATTTGCGAAAAGCTCAATGCTTAAAGTCGTTGCAAGACTTTTCGACCCTTGGTTTCATCACACCTCTTGACCGGGTCTTCTTTAATGACTAATAAATCATACGTGGTGTCCTTGTCCTTGGCCAAACATGGTGAGAAAATAAGTCTTAGTCTATGGTAGGCACTGCATGTGTCCACAAGTCTAGCTAACTTATATTACAAATTATTGATTTCCCATACAAATTGCCAACATAAGCTAACAAAATAAAGATCGTCGTCTTTTTCTTTTAATTAGTGTGCTCATTAGTTATTTATAAACTATTTTGCAAATCAGAAATCTTCCTATAAATTTTAAAACTAAGATGGTAAGAAAGATACAAAAGCCTTTTTTTTTTTTTTCTTGTATGTTAAAGAAGCGGGTTAGGTGAGTCTAGAATTTCACCTGAAATATGGTGAAATATACATGAGTAAATAAATACATGTATCTTTAAAAACATCTAAGATTTAAGGGATTATCTTGAAAAAGTTTTGAAATTTTAAGGATGAGGGAGATTGTAGGGTCCAACTGACCTTGAATTTGCCCTAAAGACACTTGTTATCAAAATCCTTAAACATCTTGTTCAATCTTCTTTATGAAAGGTCTCAAGGATAGGTTCTTAAGGTACTACGTGAGTATTTTAAGGAATTCTTTACTTAAGAATCTCTTTAATATGTTTATAAAAGGTTCTTGCCACATATTCACATACTAAATACCTTATATAAACTTATAAACCATGGTATTTATGATTACCTACCTAGGTACTGGTATTTATTATTATTATTTTTTATTTCTTTTCCTGTCTTTATCTGATATAGTCAGGCCAACTTTTATTGTGTTTTCCAATATTTTACTTTAGCTGTTGGATTCAATGGCAAAGAATGGCCATTCCCTTTTTTTTTTTTTTTTTTCCTTTTGTAAAGTCTTTTTTATAATAGTTTATTACATATTATTATAATATAAAATAATAATAATAAAATATTAGCATATTTAATAAGTAATGATGATATAGAACCCATAAATTATTTAAAAAAAATTAATAAGTCACTTTAATTAAGTATTCCTCTATAAAGTGATCAGCTACTTAAAAGGAAAGCTACTTAAAATATTCATGTAACATTCTAAACACCTCCTATAGTTAAACTTTTATAAACACGCCCTTAAAGATATTTTAAAATTAATACATTTCAAATTATTGAATCAAAATGGAATTATTATGCAATTGTAATCGATAAAATGTACCTTCAAGAATATCTAAGTGAATTCTTATCTTTTATAGTGATGGATTTGTATTAATCTAAGAACCCTTTAGCAGTATAGAGGTTTTTAAGTCATCTTTATTTTTAAGAATTCCGTGAAGTTCCTTTCACTTTCACTTGTACGTACTAATTTAAGGAATCCCCTCTATCTAATTAGGAAGTTCCTTTTATGGGCTTCTTATCTAATAATTAAAAAGAAAAAAAAGAAAGAAAGTACTCATTGGTTCTTAACGAGAGAATCCCCTTAATTAAGGGTTTCTAGAAAGGTTTTTTTTAATAAGGCTGTTGCAAAAAAAACTCCTTATAAAGTAGATTTCTGTTATAAGGATTGAATTAAATAAAAAGAAATTAAACAAAACAAGTATAAAAAAGATAGTATAACATAAATTTATCGTATTATCTTTGATTTGTACAGTATTTAATATAAAATTTATATTAAAAAATTAATTATTTATATTGTAAAATAAATAATATTATTATAACATTTAATAAAAATAATATTAATTAAATCTATATTATAACATTAATGAGTATTTTTCAGAATTCAAAGTAATTTTTGTTTTTGTACCCTTATGAATTTCATGTTTAATTTACATATTATTTGACATAAATTTTATATTAAAAAATAATTATTTATATTATAAAATAAATAATTTTTTTATAATATTTAATAAAAATAATATTAACTAACTTGATGTTATAACATAAAAGGGGTATTTTTCATAATTCAAAGTATTTTTTGTTTTCGTCTTATAAATTTCATTTTTATACCATTATATAAATAAAACAAAATTTAGATATTTTATGCAATTTATTGACTTAATTTTTATCTAATCAACTAACAAAATTATAAAATAAACATAAAACAAAAATTTTTTTTCGAAACTAAATTAATATCACAAAAATTATACCATCAAATCCTACCTACCTTAAAAGCGAATTTACTTTTAAGGAGGAAGCTATGAAAGCAACTCTTGCATTATTTTTTAACTAAATTTAACACTAATATAACTATTCGTATTATTTTGATTGTTGAAAGTTAAACAGGATGAGGTCGGTTTTAAAGATCAGTCCTATTAAAGAAGCTCGTTTTATTGTTTTCCAGAGAGTACTCCAATAATTCCTTATTCTTAGACCTCCTTGGCGTAGTAACCCCAAACCAATAAGGATAGAATTTACACAATTGTTTAGCAGCAAGTTTCATAGGGATAGAATTGCGATTCATAAATAATACAATAAAGAAATAATGGCTACCATTTTCTTTCAAGTTACACTTAAAACGATGGTTTGACTTGACTATTGAGTTAGGGTTTGATATGAAAATATACTAGAAAAGATTTTAAAAATAGTTATTCTTTCAATCCCATAAAGGAATCATTATTCCTTACTCCTCGGTAATAATAATTCCATAAAATAATGATTCTACCAGCCAGAAATAAGTCTCCAATGAGGAGATTACCGTTCTATTTAACTCCTATAAACTTACCCCGACACTAGGCAGTTGTAAGTATGTAACTCAAAATGTATTGCCCCCTGGTTGAAAAAGGTACCTGACATTCGAGGCGCAAGAGTGTAAGAGGAGAAAAGATAACTAGAGGACTTGGGTGCTGAGTAAATTATTTCATATTTTTCTTCGAAAGCTAAATTGTTTAGGCCCCAAAAAGTGGCCATTAGTATCTGATAAGATCTTGAAAGCATTTTAAGGATGAAATTGACAGTGTGTTTTGATTAAGTCAGTCCTAGCTTTCATCAACCATGAGACAGAGAAACAGTACAGCACATAAATTGTGTAACCTGGCGATGCGATAGTGGAACCTTGGAACAAGGAAAACCAGGTAGAAAGAACCAACAGATTGAATTGACAATAATATACTACATATTCTCACTTGGCCAGCGAAAAGCAAGCTTCCTCCGGTGATGGTTGAGCAGTCAAGTCATCATTCCGAACCAGTTAAAAGAACAGCAACTTTCAGGTAAAAATAACGACCACCATTTGTTAAAAAGAAAAATATGCAGAGATTTTGCTCATAACGATTAAAATATGCAGCTTATTCCCACTCTAGGAACGATTGCCGCTACCCTCTATCCAAGGATGTAAATTTAATACAATAGGTACTGACCAGACCATTGCAATTGGTGAACTCACTTTGGTCTTCTTCGATAAGGGTACAGGATGTCGTCCACGGTCTCTTTTATGTAGTTTCCTACTTTATTCACATTCCTTGCAACACCCGAGGCAACAAGCCCTGCATTTCTTTTAAACCTGCAAAATAATGGATTTTAGATTTGCAGTTCTCAAAAATCTTGACAAAAATAAACAGAACCAATGTATGGCGATCCCACCAACAGTCCATTTAAAAAAATTACCTACTAAAATAGTCATCTCCAGCAGATTGCACTGCTTTATATGGGCGCCGTTGAGGAAATGCATGATTATCTGGAGTAAAACAATCGAGTGAAACATTGAAGTGGAAACTATCAGAACCCCAAACATGATCAAGTAACACACATCACAAAAGAAGATTCATAAGTTTTCGGTATGCTCATGATTTGCATAAGAATTATGGGGTCTAATAAGAGATCCATATCAAGTAATTCTTTCTCAGCCAAGGCACTGTGCAGACGGCTTACAATCCTTATATAGATTACCATGAAAAAAATCTTACTAAAGTTACATGCCCTGACTTCATTCTTGTTTCATGTATTATTTCATCCGAAGTTCATCTAAATGCTTTCAAAATTAAGTAAACATCCAATCCAACCCCATCCATCTCGATACACGTTAATGGAGCTAAAGGGAACTTTAGCGAGGACAGTACTTATAGAAATCTGTAATCTATAGTTACCATTAGATTTTACTAATAATCATCAGATCAGATTATCAAGTATCATTGGATCAAATGATGGGCTTATAGAAGAGACATAAAAAGCAGTCATATAATATTAAGGGAAATCAGGTGATACATAAGCTTGCTAAGAAAGGATAAGACCAATCATGCAAATCTTATCCTAACATTTTTTCAAGACAATTGATCTAAAACTCTCTAAATCTTCCCAAATTAAGGTGCGATTGTCACCAATCCAAATAATCAGCCTTACCAATCATTGGGCATGGCCCATTTTATATATTTTGCTATTTGACCCCTCTACAATAACCATATATTGTCTAATATGAAGGTTCGATGTAGTCAATGACAATGGAAACCAGCAATATGATCAAATTCAATATTGCTTGCACTATCATGAACAAAACATCTCATGTACTCTCTATGTTATCCATTCTTACAAAGCACACTAAAAATATGTAAAACTCGTATCTTTCATTTTGGTTTGGTGGTTGGGGGGGGGGGGGGGGGGGGGGGGGGGGGGGGGGGGGGGGTGGAGGCTGGTTAATAAATATGCAAAGTATTTTCTTCTTTTTCTTCTTTGGGGGTAACACAGGAGCATAGCCGTAGTATGACCAATATACTTCGAGCACATAAACCACTCTATAGAATCCATTCACCGAATCAATATAGCTTGCACTATGCAAAAAGTAGTCCCAAGAAGAGTCCTCGATGAACTTTGAACCCAAAACCTCATATAAATTGTCATGAGAGCATCTTAGTCATTAACCACTAAGCCAACCCCTCAAAGGGTTAACATGCAAATTTCTTGGTCATTCTATATTTGGTTATCCTTGAATAGTAAAGTCTGCATGCATGGAATGGAATATCTCAATTGGCTAAAATGAACGATAGCACAATATCTCTTTTCAAAATCTGATTTGCTCTGTCATATGCACCAATCACTCTCACCTTTCTCCTAAATTTGTTACTGTGTCATCATTATTAGATCGATATAACCAATTAAAACCTCTAAAATGAAAACCTAATTTATTTATGAAAGTATACGTGTTCAACTAGTCCATAGGTTAAGAAGGGCAATGAATATGACTTTCTTTAAAGTTAAAGAGGGTAATATAGGAAAAAAACTACATGCCAGCATGTGAACCCTTTTTGTGAAACCTCTGGTCTCATGAAAACTCCCTTCTATTTATATTGCCTAAAAATGTTAGCCATGAAAGAATTTGGAGCTAGAATCTAATCAAAATGGTTTGAGATTCTAGATGATGAATATTTGAACTGTATCTACCACAAGACAATGACATATACAGAGCAATTTTGAGTCCATGTTCACTGGTGAAATGGAGCATTGCAATGGCATTAGACAGGAACTAAGTTCTTCATAGCTGAACACAGTGACAATGAATGCTGTTGATTCATATACGATCCAGGCCTACTTCTTCGAATTCAGCTGCAATGAAGTAGGAACAATCCTACCTATAGTAAAATATGGAAAGGTTTTAAGTAGGGCTTCCATCTTAATCTCAAAAAGAACCAAATTGCTCCAAATGGATCCTGCTAAACTCAGATGCTGAAAGGCACTTCAGAGAATTTTTTCCAGAACCTCAACATATTAGAAGATCACTCACCAAAAGAAATCCCCTCAAGCTCCAATCTTGATTGTACATAGTCCTCCTAAAGTGAAACCTTTGTACATCTTGCCAGAAGAGGGTCTATGGAGTACAGCCCCATTAGATGCACCAGAAACCAACTCTTTCTCACTTTAAAATGCCAATCATGAAAGAACAAACACTGTATTCTCAGTTTTGCTTTTCCTCACATTCTTAAAGAAACTGCAGAAAGCACAGAAACTTAAGAAAAAATAAGTGTCACTGTCAAAGTGAAAAAGTTAGCCTGCCCCAGGAGCAAATTGATCTTTAGGACTAGAAGTCAGAAGCATGCTGTCTCAAAATAATCCCCAGATATTTCAACAGAAAACCAGGCTTTAAACAGAAGCACCAAGTCCATACCCCAAGACAGCTACCTGATAGAATTGCAGCTAATTGATGTGGACATCGAAAAGATCTTATTTTGGAACAGTTACAACCTACTCCTCCCAGTTTAGGGCTCTTTCACAAGACATGTCTAGTGGATGTATATTCTTCCAATATCTACCAGCAGAGAGATGGTTCCTCAATGATGGATGGATCATACTATAGAAAGGAAAGTAAGAATATTATTTGAAAGAAGATGAGTTCCCAAAAAATAGAAGTAGAAAACAAGCCCCCATCATTTGTTCCCAATCTTGGGAGAAATTATTGGAAGTTCCCAAGAAGAGAGGAGAGAAAATAGTCTTGGTCAAATAATCACTTTGTATGCATGCTTGAAAGTTGAAAGCACACAGGTACATTGGTCTGGGAGGGTATGAGCAGAATGGGGGGTAGAAGAAAGAGATCTTTGGTGTGAATCAATTACAAATGTATGAAGAAAATTAATACCTATCTTAGAGTTTGGTTGAAAGTCCTAATATCACATTCGGTACGTGAAAATGAATCCAAAATGGAATTACAATTAGGTCACATTCTCTTTCGCACGTTTGGAAGTATTTTTTGAAACTAGAATTACAATTTCTTGGAATCAATGATTCCATCTAAAGAGGAATCTGATTCCACTTTTAAGAGGGTGGAATTGATTCCACTCACCCTCATTAATAGAAATTTACAAAGATAAGCTTTTGATATATGATTTATATTTGTTTCATCCTTGAATTAAGAGCATTTTTGACAAATACAACTATGATACATGAATGAAACCAAAGATTCCATTGACATTTATAAAGATACCAAAGATTCCACAAGATGAATGAATTTGTCATCTTGTTCTAGATTCCTTTCCATTCTAATCCATACCATTTCAAACCATTCTTGTGTACCAAGCATAACATAAAAGAAGCATAGTTACAATATATAGAGAACCCACAACATCATTCACCAACAGAAGAACAAGAATAACTACTCAGACATGCATGTATCACATTCCACATATTAGGAAACTCTAAAGCAGGAAGAGCTAAAAATAAGCAGGTGGAAAAGATAAAATCGCACTAACAGGTTTAGCCTTTGAGCAGCTCTAATAGATGCCTCAGATTACCTTCATTTTTATGTGCATGAGCTGGGACCTGCTCAGCAGCTACTGTTCTTTTATCTAGCAGTACCTGGGGAAAGAGCCATTCATTAAAAAGTCATACAGAAAAACACAATACAAAAAACTAGATGGAGCATCATCATTGGAACAAAAATTAACTCTTAAATCTTGGAAATATAGGGTAGCATGCAGATAAAGAAAGGCTGATCTGGGTTTGTTCAAACAACAGCTAAACTGTGGTCCTTCGATATATGTCCTCTGGTAGAAGGGGAGGGAAGACGCAGTCCAAGACAAATGCAACCCATTGCACTACCAAAAACCTAGATAGAACCAGAGCAACATTAAAATAAGAGAAAATGAGAAAAGGTCATGACATACACACCTCAAGACCAACACAGAATGGAAGTTCAGCTGGTTTATCCTGTAGATCAGTAGTTTGTCCATTTTTCTCCAAGAAGACTGAATAGCCAACACATGCATACTTAAAATCCGTAAGACTGCGGCCTTCTTTTGAAGCTTCTGCCTCAGACTCCCCAACAATATGATTGGGCACTGGCCAGAAAAACAAACATCAGCACGTGTAAAGTGTTTCACATTTACAGCGGACAAACTATTTCCACATGGAAGGGGTTTCCAAAGGAAACAATGTTAAAGCATTACTCAAAACCTAGCATCAGCGTAATAATCTCCTTATGAGAATAAAAAAAAAGGCCCTACAGTCTCCCTTTCCCTCATGTGCTTTTATAACTATGACTTAAGACCACAATCACCACAAGAAACAGATAAGGTAATCTCTCTTGATATTGCTAACCAGAAAGTGGAACAAAAGCAGCAAAAGAAATCAGCAACCACCAAAAAGATCGATCAAGCAATTTCCAATTCATCATCACAATACTAAGTTTCTTATTACTCGGTTGACCCAATGAAGTTGGGGAGGGTAGATAGTAAAATAAGAACATCACAAACACATGAAAAACTCTAGCCTTTCTTTTTTCCATCAAATATGATGTTTACAAATGCCTTCCCTTCGATACCGTCTTTTATCAACGAATATAATCTTCCACTAATAACATCTCCAAGCAAGGTTACACCATATGCATGCTATATATTATCAAGATTCTAGACCATTAATCAAGAACTCACAAGTCTCTTCCATAGACAACGTCGGCCCAAGAAGCACGATTTTCACGATGTCGAACAAATAATTCCTACAAATCAAATCCTACCGAAAAATTCAATATCCGATGTATAAACCGCAACATTTATCGACAAATAGCAAGCATGTTTCATTCTCTTAACCTAGAGAGAGAGAGAGAGGAGAGACCTTGTTGAAGAGTTCTGGAAAAGCCAACACAAGTAGGTTGTTGAGATTTGGACCTATGCATGGATGTGTAATACAAACAACCTTTGCATGATTTACCTTTGGATCCCTCTCCCTTGATTTCATTTGAATTGTTGTTACTGTTATCGTTAGGGTTCAAAGAAGATCCTGAATTAGGGTTTCGATCTTGACCACCTTCCATTGAATTCCGATACAACTGGAAACCAACTGCTTATTGCCAGGGTTTCGTAGACAAAAATTTACATGGAATTCGCTTTATTGAAAAAAAGAAATTGCAAACTGGAGCACATATGAATTGTTGGTTTTGAGCGACTGCGCTTCCAAAGTGGATGGAATTCGAGAAAAGGCAGAAGACTCGGGAAAGCTAGGAAATGAAGGACATTTTGTTTTATATTCTTTCTTATTTTACCTATTTATTTATTTTTGAAATAATTACAAATACGCGACACACACTCTCACTACTCGTACATTACACTTTTGACAAAAAGGTGTCGCTAAAAATGATCTACCTACATCTTTTCACACGTAGGTGATATTGAAACTCACGAGTTGAATTGGAATGGATAGATTAAAATGAAATGGATTGTATCGTTTTTCAATTTTTATCGGCAATCGATCAAGATCTATACGTATTGAACTTGTAAAATAGTGCACGATGAGAGAATATTAGGAGATTTTCTGATATGATCACTCTAATACTTAAATCAATAATAAACTTTTGATGGAATAAAATACTTTAGTGTATAGGCTTAAAATACAGAGTTTTTCAGAAAGGGTTATTGTTGGATAAATGTCTGATATTTATAGCGGAGTAAAATCGATTATTGGAGATCAGTTGGTGTGAGATATCTTCTCCCGCAAGTATGGGAGAGTGGAATTGTCATATCCAACGTGTATCTAATATTTAAGTCATGGCTATTTTATCCTTATTTTATAGATTATGGCCGTTACAGTTTTTTATGAACCTGAGCCACTAAGGACCAGGCCTAAGGCCTACAGAAGCGAGCTTAGGGAGATAAGGCTGGATGGATTCGGTCATGTTTGAGAGGTTCCTACTCAAAGTACCTTGTCAGCACTTACCTCCTCGCAGTCTCATTGCCAAGGAAGAAGCAAAGAGAAGGAATGCATGGGTCGTTCAGGCGTGATTAATCCAACTCTAGGAAGATTAATCCAATACCATGATGTCGATGTGATGAAGTTGTAGATCCGAAGTGATGGTTGATCCGAAGTGAGAAGGCCCAAAGTAGTGAGTCGTCTTAGGCAATGGTTTGTTGATCTGAAAGTATCTGAGGCTAGGCGAACATAGGTGATAAGGTGCTCTAATGCTATGGACCGGTCTACTTAAATAGGGCCTGATAAAGACCGAGTGGACGTAGGTGCATCATGTCTTCGTAACATTGATTAGGTGCAGATTGGATGGGCCCAAAGAAGCTTCCTATTGAAGGGACTTTCAAAATGCAACTTTTGTCCGCTTATATTCTGTGCATTAAATGCGACATAATAGGTGTCATGTTGTAGCAGACTAGCGTACAGTTACATGCTTTTGTCCTTTTAAAGATGGTCGTTCATTTGAGATACTTTCCACGTATTTACTAAGCAGCATTCTAAGGGATTGTGTTTATATGTATCCCCATAACCACCTGTACGGCTTCCCAAGTAGTTTTCCTATAAATAAGAGGATTGCAAAAAGAGATCGCTTTTCTGCAATATTTTTGCTCAATTATTGTAATTTCTACATTCACGTTAGAACTTTCCAACCTTCTTCAGAAGCTTCAATTTTTCTTTCCAAGAATCACAATCATGTCTACTAACAGAGATGATGATAACTCTTCTTCGTTGGAACTTATCTCTAATTTAGATTCTATAAGGACTGATCCTCCTCGAGCGTGGGAGGGCAAAGTGTTGTCGCTAGCATAACTCGACCAACCTATGAGGATGGCTGTAGAAGCGTTGGATAGGACCGGGATCATCAATGCCATCCTTAAAGATGTGTACGTAGATATTCCCTTGTTGCTCCCCCCTTCCCACCTTCAACGCTGCCAAGGATTTATTCGATGCTCTTGGTACAAGGAAGGGGCTTGACAGCCGTATAAGTAAAAGTAAGGATTCTGCCCCCAGTTGGGTCATCAACAACTTCCTCGTGGGGGCAATACTCGGGTGGCATATTAGGTTACCGCATAAAGACTAATAAGTGGCCCTACTATCAGGGAGGCACTTCGCAATTTTCAAAAAGTGCTTAGAGTTTGGGTAGCGGCTCCCCCCAAGTCATTTTGAGAGGGAATTTTTATACTACTACTGCTAAAGTCCTTCGCAAATCCCTCTAAATGGGTGGAAGGCGTTCCAAGCACTTTGTAAATTCCTGGTGATAAGGGCTACTCCCAAGCTCTTCTGCCACTTCTACATGTGAAAGAGCATTGGGGGGTGGCCTTACTACCAGTCGCACCTGGGTAAGAAATTGTTCTGCGATCTTGTCAACTTGGTTAAAGGCTGGCAAGACAAATACATGGTGGTGAAGTTGGCTAAAGGGGTTGCCTTTTGGACCCGATAGATTAGAATGGTCCATACTGCAGGTGAGAAGAGGCTTGGGCTGAGCAATGCTGAGACCGTCCAGGAGATCTTGGCCTTCATGGAACTGAGAGATGACCATGAGATCAACTTTGCGAAGACCGTAGAAAGGTATTTCCGACACTCGATCTTTGAGCTTTTTCTCAGCATGAAGAAAGTTGTAGTGAAGAAGTGGGTTAAAGGTATTGGTTCATTCCTATACGCTTGTTTGTTGTGCTAGTGTCGAGGTGCTTCGTCCAACGCCTATAGGATAGGTGGACTTCCTTGGCCATATTGGTCATGACGGTGTTTTACAAATGATAATGGTAGTTTCCTTTGATTTGTTCTTGTTTTCCTTTTCTAACCTTTAAATTGGTCTTCCTGCAAGTAAGAGCTTGGCTCCGAAGGTGCTTCGTCCGTCTGTAAACGATCTGATGAGTCGATGCCAGGCGCGATTAAAGACAAGTCAGTTGACAAGGAAGGTAATAAAGCCAAAGTTGGGGCCCAGAAAGACCAGTAAGCCACGGCCAAAGTTTGTGCCTTAAGGGATTCCCTTAGTCATCCGAGACAAGTCGACGGACGTGGTGCCTTTGAGCATGGCTCTGCCCATTCCTGTTATCCACTCGTTCGAGCCTATCATCGTAGGCAACGAAGGCTTCAATACAGAAGGGCCTGACTTACAAGTGCTTTCTCCGAAGGCAGTTGAAGGAGGAACCAAGGAGATAACTGCCCCACCTATAGCCACGAACAAGAAGTGCAAGGCTTTTGAGGTACCCAGGGAGCCATGTCTGGGGACGAAGAGGCAAAAGCCCATGGCAAGGGAACCTTTGGCTAAGGGAAAGTGGAATGAGTGGCCCCTGGCTCGTTCCTTCCATAACGTGGATGATGTTGGGGACGAGTTTTTGGATGTCCTTAACAACTTCCGAAAGATAGGGTTGGAGTTAGACTCATTCATAAAAGTGCCATGCACTTCCATGGACGAAGCGCTAAAGGGGGAGGGGGGTGATATGGAGATGAAGAAGGTCCGGGAGAAGATCCTATGGTCGAAATGGGAGGTTCGTGCTGGCAACTTGATGCTACAGCACTAGACCTTCAGTTACCAAGCTTCAATGGGGTCTTACACCCTTAGTGACTGAGCTATGCTGGAAAGGATCTCCCAAGAGGGTGTGGGCAACCCCATACAAACTGCAGGCCACTTGACTACCCTAATGCGATAAGTAGGTCTTCCATACTGTTGTAATGCTATATTTTAGCGTCTTGTACTAACTTGTGAGTTATATTTTCATCTTATAGTACCATGACCAAGTGCTCCTCAAGTTAAGCAAGTCCTATACCACCTAAGAAGAGGTAACTAGATTTCGGGAGGAGTTGCATCAGTAGAAGAAGTGCCTACTAGAGGTGGAAACTTCTAGTATGAGGTACTTGCGAAAATTTGCTCAAGTTAACAAGCGCCTCCGCTACTCTGTTGTATAGGTGGCAAGGCTTCAGGGAGGCTCAACCATATGGAGTAGGAGAGGAGCAAAGTAGAGAGAGATGCCCAAAAGGTCACGAAACTAAAGGCTCGACTGGAGAATGAGCAAAAGACAAAGGCTCGTCTCTCATAACGACTGGAAGAGGGGGGCATAATTAGGGCCCAAATTGAAAAAGAAAATGCTGAGTTGAAGGCTTCCATGGCCAGGCTAAAAACTAAGCTGGCAATGAAGGTGTCCGAGTGTAAAGGTGTCAGCGCCACGTCGTTCGAGCTAGCCAGCTTGAAGGTTACTCTAGAGCAACAAGTTAAGGAGCTGCAAGGCAGGATTTTAGAGATGGAAGAGATCATCTCCAAGATAAAGAACGGGGAGGTCCTCAGCGATGTTTCTGTAAAGAAGACGGTTGCGGACTACAGGGCTACCAAGGAGTGGCTAGAGGAGTTGGAGGACTTATCTACAGATTTCGTCCGCTTCACTAGGAGAGAAATACTCTCCTATTATCCAGATTTGGACCTAAACTTCCTCGATTTTCTAAACTCCTCTACATCCGGCCCTACCTTGGCAACTTAGAAAGAGGATGCCTCAAAAGCCGTCTCTGGGGAAGATTCGTCTGTAAAGGGTCCTACTGCTCCTAATTCACATGTCTCACACTCCCTTGCGAATTAGCACTCAAAATAAATTGAAACCATGGATTTTTCAGAGTTACTCAAGATAGCTGATCCCAGGTAGTAGCGGGGTTCTGTAATTTTTTCTTTTTAAATGTGGTTAGGGCCAAGATGTTAGCCTTTACTCTATAAATAAAAGTATAGAATAAATAAATGAAGTTTTTTAAAAGTCTTTCGCTGTTTTCTCTGTAAATTTTATGGATCCTTAGTCGAGGTTTTGTTGGGGGAGTTCCTCTATGTAAGGGGGTGTTTCCCTTTGCCGAGATTACCCTAAGGGGGTTAAATCAATGGTGTTTCGACCTACTCAGTTTGTGAGAGTCCCTCTATGCAAGCGGTGTTTCCCTTTGCCAAGGTTATTCTAAGGGGATCAGGTTGGTGGCATTCCGTCTTGCCTGATTCTTAGGAGTTCCTTTGTACAAGGGGTATTTCCACTTACCAAGGTTACTCTAAGGGGGGTTAGGTCTATGGCATTTCGACCTGCTCGATTCGTGGGAGTTCCTCTATGCAAGGGGTGTTTTCCCTTGCTAAGGTTACCCTAAGGGGGTTAGGTCGATGGCATTCCAACTTGCCTGAGTAACTATTCATGTGCCTTTTTGAAAGGCTGGTAAGACGACCAAAACGAAAAGAGAGAGTGAGAAATATGTAATTGATTGAGAGCTTTTTATTTCGACTCAATTTGAAAATAAAACTATACATGATGAAATTTTAATCAAAGTAGAGGCGTAAATTGTCAGCGTTCCATGTGCGCAGGCTAAGCTCGCCATCTAATCTTTTCAGCTTATATGCTCCATTGCTTAATTTCTCCTTGACCGGGTCTTCCTAATTGGGGGCCAGCTTACCCTGGCCTTCTTGTGAACTAGTGGCCTCCAATTTTTGGCAAACTAGGTTGCCGACCTTAAATTCCTTGTATTGGACCTTCTGGTCATAATACCGAACAACCTGATGTTGGTATGCAGTAACCCAAGCAATAGTAAGGTCTCTGATTTCCTCGATTGTGTCTTGCCTGCAGTAATGAGTCATTTAGGGTAGCGTCGAAACTTCAAGTTCGGATATTGGGGAGTTTAAGTTCGAAAGGGAGGATAGCTTCTGACCCGAAAGCCAAATGGAAGGGGGTCTCGCCGGTTGAAGTGCAATGCAGAGTCTTGTACCCCTACAAGATATTAGGCAGCTCATTAGCCTAGGCATCGTAAGATCAATCCATGCGCTTCTTAAGGCTATCTATAATAACCCAATTGGTCGCCTCCTCCTGTCTATTTGATTAGGGGTGGGCAACTGAGGTGAAGTACACGACAATGTGGTGCTTGGCGTAAAACTCCTTGAACTTGGGGTTATCAAATTGTTAGCTGTTGTTCGTAATCAATGCACGGGGGACTCTAAATCAAGAGAGAATGTTATTTCTGACAAATGACTATATACTCCTCTCCGTAATTCTAGCCATGGCTTTGGCCTCTACCCACTTCATGAAGTAGTCCACGGAGACAATTATGAACTACTGTCCTCCTTATGCTTTCGGGAAGGCACCAAGGATATCGATCCTCCATTGGGCGAACGGCTATGGGCTTGTCAGGGGTTGGAGTGTGGTGTTAGGTGTATGCTTCTAGCACTGCGAGCACTTCTAGGCTACAGTCTTGGTGTCTTACCTCATGGTAGGCTAATAATATTCGAGTCGTAGTGCCCGAAGATGCAAGGCTTGGGACTAGATATGATTGTTACACACTTCGGCATACAGCTCTTCCATGACATGCAACCCTTCCCTTTCTTAGAGACACCGGAGCAAGGCACAGCTGATTCCCATACGGTATAGGATGTTGTCAATCAGTGTATAATTGGTAACGTGGTACTGAAACTTCTTCGATTCCCTCCTGTCTTCTAGCAACATTCCCTCCTCCAAGTAGCTTCGAATGGGATCCATCCAGCTTGGCTATGGTGTCGTTGTGGTTAGTTCCAAAATTTCAGCCGAGCTTAAAGCTATGCTTTTTTTCGGCAGGTACTCTATGAAGATCTTGTTGTCCTTCATCTTGGGCTTCCGTATGCAAGTGGAGGACAACTTGGATAGCCAGTCGGTAACTGAATTTTCCATTCGAGGGATTTTCTTAATGTCCTAAGAGGGAAAGTCCGCTAGGAACCCTTTCACCTTCTTTAAGTACCTAGTTATGGTGCTATCCCTAGCCTCATATTCAGCCCGAACCTGTTATATAACGATCATAGAGTCCGAGAATATTCGCAACTGCTCGGCCCCAATCTCTTTGGCCAGCTTCAGGCTGGTAATAAGCGCCTCATATTCGGTTTCATTGTTGCTGGAATTGAACCTAAACTTGAGGGCATAACAAATGGTAACTTTATGCGGGCCGGTCAATACAAGGTCCGTACCTCGACCTCCAGTAGTGGATGATCCATCGATGTGTAGGGTCTACACCGGTTTGTCATCGTATAGCGGTGTTTCTTCTCCAGTATATTCTACCACGAAGTCGGCTAGGACCTATACCTTGTAGGCCATCATCATTGGTACTGGATTCCATACGCGCTTAGTTCTATTGCATACTTCATCATCCATCTAGACGCATCAGGTTTTTACAACATAGTGCGTAATGGCTGGTCCATGAGTACAATCACTTGGTATGCCTGAAAGTAGGGTCTTAGTTGTTTGGCAACAATGATGACGGTTAGTGCAAATTTTTCTACTCGGGTGTACTTGACCTCAAGCTTGTAAAGTATGTGACTGACGTAATATACTAGCACGTATTCCCTTCCGTCTGCTTTGACCGGCACAGAGGAGAGAGCCCATCACTAATAGCTAGGTACAAAAATACATTCTCGCCTTGGACAGTCTTAGAGAGAACTGGGGGATAAGTGAAGAAGTCTTGGAGCTACTGAAAGGCGGTGGCGCACTCAAGAATCCATTCAAAACCCTTCGGGTTTTTGACGATTTTGAAGAACTCAGCGCTCCTGGAGATAAATTTGCTCAGAGTAACCACCATACCCATAAGCTTTTGTATATATCGGAGTGAGGTAGGAGGCCTCATCCCCCTAATGGCCGTAATCTTCTCAAGGTTAGCCTCAATACTTCTCTATGTGACTAGGAATGTAAGGAACTTACTAAAGCCAATGCCGAAAACATACTTTTAACTATTTAACTTCATGTCATGGGTACACATTTAGTCAAAGGCTTCTTGGAAGTCCTTGACATGATCGACGGGCTTCTGGCTCTTAATGATCATGCCGTCGACGTACACCTCCATGTTACGCCCGATCTGGGGCTTAAACAGTTTCTTCACCATTCATTGATATGTAACCTCGACGATTTTTAATCCGAGTGGCATCATGGTGTAATAATATGTTCCATGATTTGTGACGAAAGAAGTATGTACTTCATCCTTTGAGTCCATTTTAATTGGGTTGTACCCGAGAAGGCGTCCATGAAACTTAATAGAGCGTATCTTGACGTAAAATCTACAAGCTGGTTGCTTCTAAGAAGGGGGAAACAATCTTTGGGGCAGGCTTTGTTGAGGTCGATATAATCGACACACATGCGCTACTTCCCGTTTTTTTTTCTTGACTAGTACCATATTTGCCAGCCATGTCAGGTACTTTTTCTCCTTCAAGAAGCCGGCTTTAAGCAGCTTCTGCACTTTTTCCTCAATCGTGGCCTGTCATTCCAAAGCAAAATGCCTCTTTTTTTGTTTGACAGGCTAGACGATGGTGTCGATGTTGAGGTTGTAGGTCACCAGGTCGGGGAAAATCCCAGGCATGTCCAATGTTGACCAAGCGAACCTATTCGAACTTATCCACAGGAGGGTAATGGTTTCGTCCTTCACTTCGACTGGGGTCTCAAGCTTGACTTTCGTTGTTTGGTCAGGAGATTCGCTGATCTAGACATCTTCAATTTTTTCTCTAGGCTCGTCCCTCTCAACTGATCTCTGCTATGGGCTTATCTTTAAGGCAAAGACGCTATTACCTTTAGCAGCCTTAACATATAGCTCTTGTGAAAGCTTCTAATCACACCTACATACTCCCACCCCAGTGGGCGTCGGGAATTCGGCCTTCAAATGTAGGGAGGATGTGATCATCCCGGATGCATTTAGGCTTAGTCTTCTCAAGAGTGCATTATAAGGGGAGGGACAATCAATCACAACGAACTCCACGAGTCGTTTGCCACGTAGTCTTCATCGCCAAGTTCCATGTCTAGCATGATGATGCCTTTGGCTCAGATCATGCTACCGTTGAAACCGATGAGATTATGGTGGTACGACTTCATCTTGACTGGTAGCTTCTTCCTCATCTTGTCGTATATATGCAAGAAGAGTATGTCGGTGGAACTGCTAGTGTTCACCATAATCTTCAGGACCTCAAATTTTGAGATCCTTACCCCAATCACTAGGGCATCTTAGTAAGGACTATCAACCCCTTCTAGGTCAACGTCGAAGAAGGAAATGGAAGTGTCTAACTTCTGTCTCTTCTCCCTTACTACTAGTACCTCCGATTGGGCGTTAACTAAGTTGCTAGTGCTTGCAGGCCTCCCATAATTACGTTGATAACGCCATTTGGGGCATGATCATTACGACGGTCGTTATTCTGCTCTACTTAGGTGTCCTCGGTCTGTCACCTCTGATGTGCCACATATTCATTAAAGAAGCCATGTTGAATGGCATATTCGATGGCAATCTTCAACTAGAAGCACTATTTAGTTATATGGCCATAATCATCGTGGAATTGACAATATTTGTCAAAGTTTCGATGACTAAGGTTTCTTTGCATTTTATGCGGCCTCTATCACAAGTTTCAGTGCTTCACTTTAAAATAGACCTAGGTTATGGGTCTATTTAGAGGCGTATACTGGCTGTAGATGGGAGGGGGGAAAGGGTCACGCTTCGCTCGGCGTTTCTTCTTCCTAGAGCTCTCCCCCTTTGGTTTGCTCGGCACCCTTCCATTAAGGCGATCTTTTACGAACAAGTTTTCCTTATCTTGCTTTCCGCCCGTCCTTTCTTGGTCAACATTACACCTAGCACAAATGTTATCTTCTTGGTTGATATACTTCTAGGCTTTGTTCCAAAAGTCGACCAGGGTCTTTGGCTTACTCTTCGTAAGCGATCGGAAGAAATCTCTTGAGGGTCTGATGCCAAGCTGTACAGCATGGATAGTGACTCCTCCGTCCAGCTGAGGGATCTCGACTACGGCATTATTGAACCAAGCTACGTAGTTACACAAAGACTCATCTTTACCCTACCTTACTAGGTACAAGGACGATGTGTCCTTGGACGGGGGCTTACTAACCTTAAAATAAAAGCTGAACTTTTTGGCCAGCTCATTAAAGGAGCTGATCGAATTGTCAGGGAGGCGGTTAAACTACGTCTGTACTACCTTCCTTAGTATGTCTGGGAAGGCTTTGCATAGTATGGCATCCCCTTGACCATGAAGATTCATAAGGGTGCAAAAGTGGAGGAGATGGTCATCGGGGTCACCCATGCCATCATATTGGTCCATAGATTGAAGTTTGTCGTTTGGAGGCAGCACTTCGTCTTGGATACCCTTGGTGAAGGGAGTCTTGTTGCTGGCAACCAACCTAGTGTCGCCAACAGGTTTGCTCCCCTACTATTTAGAGAGCCGCCTTACCATTGCACGGAGCTCGTTTAGGTCAACGTTGTCCATTGTATAAGTTCGTCGTGTAGCTGAATGAGCCTAAACTCCCTGCAAGTCGGCTTCCTGCTCATTGCCAGCCAGAGCTCAGTTATGGGTAACTACAGACCTCACTAGCTGTTGGTGCAGCAGTATATTGGGTTACTGACTCCTTCCATTCTGCTATTGCTACATGTTGTCCCGCCCAGTATGGGCATCTAAAACTTTGAGGTGGTAAGTTTGTTCGCTGCGGTGCTCCGCTTCGTCCAGGCAAGCACGAAACTCCCCGTTCTGCTCCACATACTACTCAATCAGGTGCTCTAGGCGTTCTTCAAGCGCAACTCTTAGGATGGGGTAGTTGCCTTCAGGTTGGTTGTTCACCAATTGTTGATTTCCTTGTTTATTACGTGATACATGATGTATAAAGGATTGACATGGGTTATTTGTTTAGTGTATTTAGGATTTCGAGTGTAGAAATTCTTCTTTCCTACAAACGACGCTAAATGTCGTTTCTCAATTCTTGCTGGTAGTCAATTAAGGTATGTACGTGCTAGGCCTGCAAAATGGTGCACAATGAACGGACGCCAGGGGTTTGTCTGGTGTAATCACTCCGATGTTTAAGTCAGCAATAGGCTTTTAATAGGATATAATACTTTAGTGTGCAGGCTTAGAATGCAAAGTTTTTTAAAGAAGGTTACCGTTAGGTAGAAATCTGGTATCTATCGCGGAGTAGAGTCGATTGTTAGAGATCAGTTGGTGGGAGAGATCTTCTCTCGCAAGTATGGGAGAGTAAAGCTGTCATGTTCGATGTGTCCCTAATATTTAGGACGTGACTATTTTATCTTTATCATGTAGTTTATGACCATTACAGTTCTTCATGGGCTTAAGCCATTAAAGGATAGGCCCGAAGCCTATAGAGGCGAACCTAGGGAGGTAAGGCTTAACGAATTTGGTTGGGCCTGAAAGGTCCCTACCCAAAGTACCCTACAATAGATTGTAATGAAATAAAATCAGTATTAAAAAAATAGATCACTTCTCGTAGAATAAAATGCATATATATAGTGATATATATCAACCCTTAGTCATTAGATGCCATAATTATATTGAAACTTAAATATATAATATTCAATTAATAGTAATTAATGCGAGTAAAATGGGAATGCAATTCCATCCACTTAAAAGGTATAATTGAACTTCCCCTTATACTTGGAATTATCAATTCCAATAAATCAAGATTTTATCTTTTAAAAACACTTCCAAACATAGGAAATTGAATGAAAACTAAAATAGCAATTCAATTTGAGGCCTAATCTAGTATATAATGATATGACTTTAACTCCATCTCGAGAGCTTTTGAGGTTATATATATAATTGGCAAACAGATCTTATTACCTCCATGTTGAGGGTCACATTTACAATTTGATGCAAGTGTATACATTTTCAAAATTATAGATGTAAAGTCATGTTAATTAATAGTATATCACTAATTACTAGATAAACTTTACTCAATTTTATTCTTTAATATGATTAAATAACATATCAAATTCCTCATCCTTGTAAATGGGTTAAGTTTAATAGACTAATCCATTCAATGCAACAAATGGGTTATGGTTAATTTTTTTCAATTGATTTAGTTAATTAGTTATGTGCACTAATGTAGGTAAGCAATAAAACTAAACATATGAGTATATACAAATAATATATATATGGAAATCCACCACACATGTACAAGCTTACATTTTCTTACACAATAACCAAATCCATTTAAGTTTTAATTAAGGTTAATCGAATAACATAACTTCAACATCCCAAGGTTTAGGATAACTTAATTTTCATCAAAAAGTATACATTCATGATATAGTATATATATATATATATATATATATTTGTACATCATTTGATCATGTTATTGACATAGAAGTCCTCCTATCCTTAGTTTACCATTAGTTTTAGCCAAAAAGCTACAAATCAAATGGAAATGCCCATAGTGGAGCTCGATTCTACTCCAAAGACCCATTTATAACATCTTATAAAAGGGACCGTATTATAATAGTTAGTCAATCTATAACCTATATAACATTTAAACTACAAGTCATTTTATCCTAAATAATCGCCTTTACTAAAGTTAATAGTGCCCAATCATGATTGCCACTTTCGGTACTCTTAGGATTAGATCAAGCCTAAGTAGCAAACAATTAGTATTAATGATAAATAAGTATACATTTGTTTTGCTAAACCTATACACACTATTACCAAGTAATAGTATAGTATCACATACATAAATTTTGCTTATAATTATTTAGTAAATCATATTGTCAACACCCATTTCTAGCCAGCTCAAAGCTCAGCTTATAGGAAAGCTCATAATGGCGTAATGGTGAGCACATGGCTGAGCACCTTACTCCTTAACCATCCTACGTGACCACTTAGGCCACAACCCAAATGGGTTCGCCTCCAAAGCCTATACTGATAAGATTCTTAGTATCGATCCCATGTCTTACCTTATTTCGGACTATATGAAAGGCCTGTTCACGAGCTCTGCTTAAATGGTTAACCTATTTATAAGCTCAATCAATACTAAATGGCCTGCTCTACTACGTCGGATCTGCCTTGTAATGTTGAGTACGCCATGTTCTACCCTAGCCAAGGTCCCAAAGAGATCTGCCTGTGAGCTTTATCCATACAAGAAGACCTACCCTGCTCAGATAGTTTTGCCCCAGCTGACTAGTTGTGCTCTATTTTGTTAGGCCTTCCTTACTATACCAGGTCTATCCTGCCCTTCTAGCTTGGCTCAACCAGTTCTTCTCTGTTTAGTTGGTCAGCTCCAAACAGGTCGGCTATGTCCATGTTAGAATGATTCGGTCATGTAACGTCAGCTACTATCATGTTAGGTTAACCACTGGTATATCGGATTGGCCTTAGACAAGATATACTATCCAGAAGCTTAAGTATACCTAAATCAAGGCTCCAGAGTCTCCAATTGCTCTTCGGAATCAAACATAAGCCCTTTACCTGAAAATCTCATTTGGCTAATTATTTTTGCTCATGTGTTTAGACGTCCTATTTCTTGTGTTATTTCTAAATTACCTACATGTTTATTTTTATATTTACTGGAATGCCATTAGGACCTCCTTTAGTCGTTTTATTTACAACTTTATCCCTTTTATATAAATAGAACACTTGTATAGGATTTTAGATAGATTTACAACATTAATGAAAAATCCTTGAGTCTTTTCTCTTAGAAAGTTTTCCTCTACTCGCTCTTATCAATCCCTTTAGCAGGGATTGTGGCGAATAACCATATTACTCAAACCAGTGCGTCACATCCAGTAAGTCTTAGGTCCACGTGTGGTTCTACAGCGCGTTATATTCGTAGAGTTAATATGCGAGATTGCTAAACCATCGACTATCATTTATTTTTTCATACCATCTTGCGGCCCAGACCCATCCCTTAGTTATGCATGATTTTGGGTTGGTATGTTCATCTACGAGTTCGTATCATCTTAGTGTCAGAGCACGATTCCAAAAGAGAACGTATAAAGTTATTACAAAAGGGTTATTCGTATTTGCTAATTAGTCGTTATGCCTCTTCATAGATATTGGAGTTAGCTCGATTGAAGTAGGTTTGGAGATCTTAAGCTATAAAGTGAAGATTTATATGTCAATAAAAGTGGTTCCTATTATGCTCTGTTGTACTTTGTTCTCCATTGTGAAAACACAGGAGGGTCATTTTTTATGTATGCTTATGCATTTAGGTATATTGGTTACTGGAGTTAAGTTGGAAGTTTGCTCGAAGTTTGAGTTGTATTAGCCGTGGGTTAGAGTGACGTTGTACTATTGTAGTGGTGGTGGTTGGAAAATTAGAGTTGTATGAGTCTGTTGCTGTATTGGTGAAGAGCATGACTAGGTTACGTGTGTTGGGATAGAGACTCTGTAAGGTTTTTAAGTTACGTAACCATTACTATAGAAATTACAGGGAATTCGAATTGGGTTTCTCAAAATTGAGAAGTAGATGTTCGATTTTTTGGAAAAACATGCTCAAATTCTATGGTTTGGTTCATTAAATTTAGATGGAGGGTCGTTTAATGAGATTTTTTTGTGTTGTTACAACAACAATTAGTGGCTGCTTGTGTTGAAATTAGAGTTTTCGACATTAATTTAGAGTGTTTGGTGGTTGTTAGCTACAGAAGTTTTGTTGTTACCGCAATAACAGGTGGTAAATTTTCTTAGGTATTGTACAGGAAAATTTAGTGCTAGTGGTGGTTATGATTGTACTAGTAGGTTGTGCTGCTATCTTGGGGATTGGCATAATGCTTAGTACTCGACGTGTAAGTGTCTGAACTGAGTTGATAAAGTGAAACCATTGGGTGTCGAGTTGTTGAACTTGGGAGAAGCTATCCGAGCTGTTACTTCCATTAACTTACCAAGCCAAACTATCATATTCCTAAGGTTACCGAGCTGAGTTGTTTGCTTATTCAACTTGTCGAGTTGGTCTGTAGTGTCTAAGCTTAAACATCGAGTTGCTTCAATCTAACAACCGAGTTGATTCTAGTATCCGAGCTGAGTTAAAGTGTTGAAGCGAAGTGGAAGATCCAAGCTGTGAAAGAATCTAAGCTATTGTATTCTTGAATCACCAAGTGTTAGATAGTTCTAATCATTGTCAACGAGACTTCTTGTGAGCCGAGCTAGTCTGCTGAAGTGATACCTCCATTTAACATGTCTTATGACAATTAATGAAGATATGGTTATGACTATAACTATGAAGATATAAGGTCAAGAATACCCATGTTTGATGGCTATGGACCCTTAGACGAATACTTAGATTGGGAGTTCCGAGTCAATAAAGTCTTTGAAAAGTATCTGTACCCTAAACGTGACAAGGGATATATCATAGCGGATCAACTTCAAGGCCTTGCTAAAACTTGGTAGAAGAATGTATTAAGACAAAGGATCCTAAGAGGGGCAAGTACTACATGGAGCTTAATGAGACCTGCAATGAGAGAAAAATTTGTACCCCCATCATATCAAGACGAGTTGTATGAAGAGCTATCTACCTTGAAGTAAGGATAAATGAGTGTCCAGGAATTTGCTAGGGAATATATGGCACTCCTGAACTGATGTGAGTTGTATGAATCTCTTTTGTGTACTATCTCACGATTCATAAGAGGGTTGAGCTTAGAGATTGCCCAACGTGTTAACCCCTCAGGAGTAAGAAGCTTAAATGAAGTTATCTGACTAGCCTTAAGAGAAGAATCCACCATTGGTACCGACCATTATGATGTATAGGGACAGCTAAAGGTTATACTCGATCAGCTTGAGAAGCTTAAAGAGGAAATGAGACAACAAAGGAACACTCGAATAAGGAAGACCGGCGAGAGAGAAGCCCGAAGAAAGGAAGCGGGAGAAAAAGAGGTGGAGGTTACCAGAGAGATGAGCAATAGAGGCGAGAGAGACTAAGCTGAACTGCGGTTAAGCCCCCATGTTCTTAAAGTGGTTCCATTACGGCTTATAAATGACACGGATGGTAGCTCTAAGAATTACTACGTTTGCATTCCTCATATTGGAATCTTACGTCCTAATTATCTGACAAGTTTATATGGTACTGATATGAGGAGTTATAGCGTTGCACTTGTGAGTTATTATCTATCGGTTAGAGTTTATTAAGGTTGAGGTGATGGATACATGTATTGGGGATTTATTATGTTGACTCTTAGTACTTCCATGTTGGAAAGATTTAAGATATGTAGATGAAAGGAGGAAGAAAAATCAATTTATGAGGAAGCAAAAGGAATACTGATTACAATGATGACAAAATCGTGAGATCCGAGCTAGTAAGCTTGAAGAGGTAGAAGTACTTGTGACTGATGAGCCATCTTACATCCCACTGGCACAAGATCCATGAGCCCATAAACTTTTGTATGACCTAGAGATGATGTTACTTCCCGTACTTGATAATTACTGGGACTACCAAGGTGTAGTTGATCGAACCCATGATGTGTGGAAGGAAAGATCCTTGATGGAAGGTTTAACTGATAGAGCCCATGATGAGTGGAGGGAGCATTGGTTGTTTATGACCATATTGCAAGAGCTAGAGTATTTTTCTATGTTTTAATTTCAATTTTGTCAATTGGTATTTGACCCTAAAGGGATTTAGAATCGCCAACTACTAAGTTTTGAGTCGAAACTCTTCCAAGAGGGAGGGGACGATAGGATTCTAGGTATCAATCCGATGTCTTACCCTGTTTCAGACTATATGGAAGGCCTGTTCACGAGCTGGTTGACCTATTTAGAAGCTCTATCAATACTGAATGGCCTGCCCTGCTCTATCGAATCTTCCCTGTAATGTTGAGTACGTTATGCTCTACTGATGGGTTATCGACCACCAATCCAATCACTCGAGCACGCCTTAAAGGCCTCCAATCTCTCACCTGATAAATTCTCTATCGTCAACCCACCATAACGAGAAACGTAATATTAAAGGAGGATGGATGAACTTCTTGAGAGCTCCGAGTGGCTGTTCCATGCTCTATTCATTATCCTGTGTTAATGTCGACTATCATCTAGCTAAAAGCTTTGTGTCGAGTGATTGAACATTCACCTGCCAAGAGTCTACTGCTGAATAAAGAGATCTACCTCCTTAGCCAAGTATTTCTCTCTCGGACTCCTACTGACTCTCACGGTAACTCCTTTACATCTTGACCTCCGTCTCTACATGTCTTGATGGAAATTGTCACGCCCCGAAGTGGCAGAGTCATAACAACCCCGCCGTGTAAACTACCCTAAGATAGAAGTTGGTCTCACAACCGCTATCTTAGACCTGATCCACACAAGGCGTCCATAACTAACCCGCTTTGAAGTAGACAGTTTGTAATTTAAATAAATCATTTACCTATAAATGTGAGGAATTATATATATCCGTTATCATTCAGTTATTGCAGTTAAAGTTTACAACATTTCTCTATAGTATATTTCTTAGTATTATATCATTCGGAAATGAAAAATAATTCTAAAATAAAAACTTAGACCTTAAAAGATGTGTTTATTCTTCAATGTTTTTCCTCACTCCCTAGGATCCAGCAGTTGCTACTTCAGAGTAATTGGTTGCCGCTTCTTAGCCAGCACCTGCACGACGTCTATAGGGATGTGAGCAACCACAGCTCAGTAAGTTAGGACGGAGGACTTAAAACTATACCATACACACAACAAGGTTTTCAATCACTTATTAGGTGCAATGCATGTGTAAGCAAATACCATCGCACGACGTTGTCCGGCTCATCGTGAGATTAGAGAAATTGCGCCCGCTCTAATCCGGGTTGAGGAGTTGCCGTTAATGTAACAGGTCACGACCAAACCCAGGCTTGTGTAATGGAGACCTTGCTCCTCCCGTGACTACCTTCGAACCACTGTCTTCACCCTCTCCGCGACCTCCTCTCCTGTCACTTAGTTCGACTGAGGATGAAGAAGGGACCATTTTGCAATCCTGCGCTATCCCTTCCGAAGGGGTCGGTATTTGGCCGGAGAGTCCTAAGTTCCCCTAACGGGTTGCCATGCATGTCCGATTATGATTACTGGTCGGATATTTGGTTAAGTCCAGTTTAGGGTGATCAATCCTTTCATACAAGTTATACAATATGTGCCAAAGCAACAAACAAAATCATAGCACCACCCATAATCAAGCACATGCACACATTCTCTATCTAACAAGTACAACCAAGCATAATCTTAAGCCTCCAAAATACAGTATCGTATTAATCCCAACTTACCTCGACTCCTCGCTCACTCACTCGAGGTCCGATTTGCTCAGGCCATCGCCGATCATCCCTATAACACGAACGTGGTTTCAATATTTCATATAATATTATAAGTTCATTTTATCCGATAACGCTTATTGTTAGGTTTTGTTTAAGGTTAAATATACCTAATTATCTAGGTATTAAGTCTTTTATAATTATTTTAGATTTGGGGTTAGGTTCAGGTTCGGTTTTCGCATCGATTTCTAAATTAGGTTTTTAGTTCGATTTCTAAGTAATGTTTTAGATTCCAACCCTAGAAATCCGTTTCAACCCATAATGTGAAATTAATCACATTATTTCCCGATCTCCTAAATATGATTACTACCCCTAATCAGTATTTTATTCCATCCGGTATACTTAAATCCGTATTAGTGTACCGAATTTACTCATGTTGTGAGAAATTTTTACATTTTTCATATAATTACCTAAAATTGAATTTTGTTTCAGATTTGTTATGTTCTGATTTTCATTATTTTATTATCTAATTAAACCTAATTTTTCCATATTTATTAATTTTTAATTCTACATATTCCTAATTTTCTACATTTACCACATAACACCTTCATTACTTACACTTAACACTCCATAGACTAGGATTAGGTTTCCACATAAGAGATTAACATCCCTAAACATCTAATTAACATCCTAATCACGTAATTAACCCTAAATCACCCAATTTTACCATCATTTTAGGGCTAAAAATTAACTTAAAAATTTAGAAAATTAATTTTAAAAAATGGCTTCATAGCACTGTTATATATCACATGAGCATCCTACAGAAAAAAATTGAGCTCCAAACTACACTCCTAAGGTCATTTATTTCTAAACCAAAATGTGCTCGGTTTTGCATGATTTCTTAAGGACCCTATATTACGGGACATGTTTTCATCTAAATAATATTTTTCCTACAAACTACATACAAAAATATCCCAGAATAACTAAATTCATAATTTTCTAATTATATTTACTATTTTTACAAAATTTCACAAAAATCGGGCTGAAATTTGGACTCACCGATTTGGGTGGCTCTGGCCACCGCGGGCCGCCGTGGCCTTGTCGGCCGGCCTGGGCGCTACCACCACTGTGTGGTGGCGGTGGCCGTCCACTCCCAGCTGCTCGTCTGGTGTGGGTTCCCTTTAAAATCCCTAACTGCACAGTTTTCTTTTTTTTTTTTTTCTAGATTTTCTCTCGATTTTTTCAGTGTTTTGATTTTTATTAAATCATAAACTGACCAAAGGACTTCTATAATTTTTTTCCCCTATTTATAGACAATTGTAGAAATTAATGTGCATTAATTTGATGGGATTTTGCCCCAATTCCATGATTTTTTACTTTTTGTTTGTCAAATTCTTATTGGTTATTTTTTTTCTTGCTGACCACGACCTTATCTTGTTGCAGCTTATCCTCTTCTGATTTTTCTGATTTTTTTCTATAATTATTTTGTATTTTTCTTTAATTATTTGCTTAGTTTTAGGCTAATTTAGGTAATTACGTGTATTTTTATCTACACGTAAATACATGTGGGGTACACGTGAACATTCCTAAATATTATTTTGGTCATTCTAAAATTTTTAGTATACATATAATCTATCTCTAGTAATTTATTAGTTATTTCATTACACTTTTCGCATTTTCGATGATTAATACCTATTATGCTTAAAATTTGAAAATTTTATAGTCTCCTATTTTACTATTTATTTTCTTAAATTTAAGTTTACGGAATCGTTTTTACTAATATTTCTCTCAATAGTTTATAATTTGGGTGTGATCGGATTCTTTAGCCGATCGCCTTAAACCTTGGGTTCTAAGTTCAATCCTATGGTTACTTAGCTGAACTTTGGGGCTTACAGAAATCAAGTTACTAGACCTCTGACCCACAGCCAAGCCTGAAGACTAGAGGGGTTAGTATAATGAATCATTTTATTCCAACAACCCCTTTTAAGACTAAGTACTTCCTTATTGAGTTACCCTTCATGTTGTGCTATATGACCACCTATTTTTCTGTAGTATGCCCAATTGATGATTACTCTCCAACATCAAGCCGACCAATTACTCAATAACCTTTTTGCTGAGAAGTCGAGAGAGAGTGTCCGGATTGACTAAGCCATCCCTACTTAGACAAGCCTATCTATCTGTACTTTTTGTCCGTATCTTCTAACAAGCTCACCAATGTAGCATCGTTACATGTACAATAGAATGTATAGAATCTATTGCACCAATGATTGTTTTTCTTGTATATTCATTTTTACCCTTTTGTATCTTATACATTACTTCTTTAGAAAATACTCTTTTTGCCTTTTCCTTTTTAGGAAAGTTGCCCTAACTTATAGGTATAAATACCCTTATACTTGTAATTGTGAGGAGATCGGATCATTCTTAATATAGACTCTTTGAGTACTTTTTCTTCCTTACATAAACACTATTTGTTTACTCTTAGCATCACTCTTATCATTTTCTTTAAGTAAAGTTAGGTGGTGAGTAACCTTACCAGACCAATTCGTGCATCATATCAAATTGAGCTGTGAGTCCTCGGAAGTTCCATTAGTGCGTCATATCCTTTGGAGCTATTCTTGGGTTTTGCTTACTGTTTTATTCTTCGTTTTTGCCCTTTCACACTTTTCTCCATTAATCCTTTTTCGAGCTTTCTACAAGCTTGAACCTATCCAACAACCGGCCTTATCTGTTCTTGGTCACAGTTTGCAATACGTTTTGACTCTACCCGCCTACTATACTTAGAGAATCTTAGCATGGAATCAATGTCACGTAACTACCTATCCGTTTCATCTGACATTGTATTATTTTTCCCTTTTTGTCTTTTATCTCTTTTACCCTTTTTCGTATGTACTAGGAATCCCCTTTTGTAATTTCTTTATTTGTATTGTTGCCCTAGGGGCTTACTATAAATAGTCCCTTCTCCTTGTAAGCTGAAATTGAACTTTACTAATAGCCATTGAATATTTTGTTCTTGTGAGACATCTATCTCTAAGTTCATTTTCATACACTCTTATCTAATCTTACCAAGTAGCTCAAGATTAGTAGCGAATGGACCTTGACACCAACTTGTGTGTCATATCAAGTGAAGTGTCAAGTTGCGTTGTGTTCGTTGACGTGTCATATTGATAGGAATCAACTCCTTAGAATTATCACAAAAAACTAAGCTGAAGGACTTCAAGAGCTCGTACGAAAAATACTAGCTCTAAGCCATAGTTAAGATGAGGACTCCTATCCCTATCTAACCTCCTACCAACCTATCTCTCAGATCCTCACATGTATCCAACATGCTCCTATGCAACAGCGAAGTCTTAATCTAGAATATAACCCCGAACTAGCCTAGCCGAGCTATCAACTTGACTTACTAGCGTTTGACTTCGAGACAACTAACCTTTTTTCCAAGCTGATTGACTCCCGATTTGATCCAAATCAAGTCGGCCCTTGACTCTTAGTACTTCCTGCTTTTGCCTATATATCATACTCTTGACGTACAGCCATCACGTAATACGTACCTTCTAACACAACGTTCTAGAATAATTCTTTCTTTTCCATATTGGATATTCTTTGTCCTTTTCTACCCCTTTTTAGTATGATTAATGTAACGTAATTGTAAAGTACCCACTTTCTATGTACGGAGACAATCATCTAACTTTCAATGCTGAATTATTCTCTTTGAGCAACCTTAGTGTTCTCGTTATTGTTAAACTCTTATTTATTCCCTTTAGCAAGGAGTAGCAGCAAGTAACCATTCAGTTCGGATCGGTGTATCATATCCAGTAAATTGTTGGCCGAGTAGGATCGAGTGGTGTGTCATATCCATTTGGTAGCTGTCCAAACTTTGCTAACCTTTTTCCTGTTTATTTTAGTTCATTCGTTATAGTGCTCCTCCATGTGTACGACCCTAAAGACACATCAGCTTCGCTGGTATCAGAGCATAGTTCCGCGAAGGAGTATGTGGAGTTACAATGAAGTTTTGGTTCGCTTTACTGTTGGTGGTTACTGTATTCCTTTTGTAACTACTACAGTGTGTTTGAGTATTCGTAAGTGCAGTTTCATTAATACTCTGTTTTTCATTATGACAACAAAGCAAGTTTGTTAGTTGTTTGTTAATCTATTTGAAAAGGCATTACGTTATGTCAGATTCAAGTGTTTAGGGAGTTATTGGTGACTAGGGAAGTGGTGCTGAACCTGGTCTTGGTCATAATGGTAGTAACACCTTAAGGTCTGTTGATGACAAACTTAACAGATTCACAAACCTTGTAGAGAGTCTAGTTACCGCTATGTAAGTAAATCGGAAACAACCCCAAGGTGTTCAGCAATAAAACCTGCAAGATGGTACCCCTGAGAGACACTATAGCTAAGGCAATCGGACCAATCACTCAAGTCGATTACCATAAGTTAGAGGAGTAGCAGACAGAGCTGCTAAAAGAAGACTGGAGTTGAAAGAATTGGGGAAGATGACCAGGAGATTGATGTCGAAGAGTTTAGTGAAGAAGAAGTTGATTATTACCAAACACAGGGATAAGGATGTCAAGTTCCTCAAGGGCTAGACAATGTTAAGGTGCAAATCCCACCCTTCGATGAAGTGGAGATACAGATAAATACTTGGAAAGGGAAGAGAAGGTCAAGAAAGTGTTTGAATGTTATGGTTCTAAGGATTTGATTAAGGTCCAACTGATTGTGTTGGAATTTACTTGATACGCCACCATGTGGTAGAAGAATCTAAATGCCGCCAAAGCTAAAGATGGGAGACGAGGTGTCAAAATTTGGAATAAGATGAAAAGGTTTTTAAGAGGTAGATTTATGCCTAAAACCTACTTGTAAGATGCGTTTGCAAAATTGCAAGAGCTTCACTAAGGGAGCCGATCTGTTGATGACTATGTCAAGGAATTCCAGATGCTTATGATCCGAGTTAACATAGAAAAGCCAGAAGCATGCACCGTATCGAAGTTTATTTCTAGACTTAGATTTGAAATTCGCAATATCATGGAAGTATAAAAATTTTATACCTTAGACGAGGCCATCAAGATAGTAAAGAAGGTCAAAAAGCAAAGGAGAAATGTTTCGAGCTGACTTAGGCAAACATTCTCTCGAGCTCTCGAATCATGCCAACCTGTTTAAGTCAACCTAAGGAGGCCATACCGAACTGAGGAAAGGCATGATTGACCTAAGGAATGCCAAGTAGACCAGTAGGGCTAAGTAGGTCAGTCGAGCCAACCCAAGGTTAGGTTAACTACGAGAACCTATGAGAAAGGCCAACCATCCGGACGAAAGACCAGCTAGGTGAAGTGTTTTAAATGCTTAGGCTTTGGACATATGGCCGTTAAATGTCCGAATCAGCTTGTTATGGTACTCGGAGGAGACGTGATGGATAGTACTAACGAAAGCAACCCCGAGGAAGAAGAGAATGTTGGAGAACCCAAGGTGGAAGAGGAAGAGGAAACCTGTGTCTATGATAACCAAGGAGAAGTAATGGCTCTAGTTTTAAGGCGAGTCCTAAGCTCCCTATTAAACTCTAAGGAGGACTAGAGAGAGAACTTATTCCATACCAAGTGTACCATCAGAGGCCAACCGTGCACAATCATCGTAGATTGAGGAAGTCATAGTAATGTCATTACACATTCCTTTGTGCAGAGGTTGGGTTTGCTGACTTTAAAGCATCCCCGACCCTATAAGTTACACTGGCTTCACGATAAGGGTGCTTTGCATATAACTAAATAAGTAACCATATCGTTCAGTGTTGAGAATGTATACAAGGATGAAGTAGTATGTGATGTCGTTCCTATGAGAGCTTCACATCTGCTGCTTGGACGACCTTGGTTGTTCGATCGACATATCACTCACGACGGGTTTGAGAACACCTATGCCTTTTTCAAGGATGGAAGGAAGATTGTGTTGCAACCCCTAACCCCGTCACAAGTAAATGAGGCTCATAACCAACTCACTTGAGCTAGTAAGAAGAAAGCTTTAGTGATAAGTAGAGGAGAGCTCCAATCAGCTGAGAAAGCTAATGAACTGATGTTCCTGTTAATTAGGAGACTTATGGAGATGAAGGAGTTACAGAATGTTCCAGAAAAGATTCGAAGTTTACTAAATAAGTTTTCCAATCTGTTTTCAAAAGAACTGCCCACAAGATTGCCACCAGTTAGAGGCATAGAGCATTGTATCGATTTATAGCCAAGCACCACCCTGCCGAACCAACCTGCATACAAGATAAACCCTAAGTAAGCTGCCTAGCTGAAAAGACAAGTAGATGAACTCATTGAGCGAGAATATGTGAAAGCTAGCATAAGCCCTTATGTTGTACCAGCTTTGCTCATCTTGAAAAAGGATGGATCATAGCGCATATACATCGACAGCCGGATAATCAATAGAATTATTGTTAAGTACAGATACCCGATACCAAGGTTTGATGACATGTTAGATGAGCTTTATGGTGCAAATATATTTTCAAAGATTAATCTGTGAAGTGGTTACCATCGGATTTGTATGAAATCGAGGGATGAGTGGAAGACTGCCTTTAAGACTAGGTACGGACTCTACGAATGGTTGGTTATGTCATTCGGACTTACTAACGTACCGAGTTCACATTTATGAGGTTAATGAACCATGTGATACACCCTCTAATTGAAAGATGTGTGGTCATATATTTTGATGACATACTAGTATATAGTGCTAACCTGAACGACTATGTTCAACATCTTCATGAAGTATTTGACATTTTATAAGCTAAGAAGTTACATGGGAATGTAAAGAAATGCATGTTCTGCCAAAGAAAAGTGATAATCTTAGGGCTTGTAGTGTCAATGGAAGGAATCTAAGTCAATAAGGACAAGATCTGAGCTGTTCTAGAATGGTCGACACCGAAGAATCTCATTGAGGTCCAAAATTTCCTTGGCCTAGCTTCTTTCTATAGGCGATTTATCAAGGATTTTAATACAATAACCACCCCATTGATCGAAATAACAAAGAAGAATGAAGGGTTTAGGTGGAACAACTAAGCTAAACAAAGCTTCAGGGATATCAAGGAGAAGCTCATCTCAGCCCTTGTTCTATCACTACTAGATTTTGACAAGCCCTTCAAATTGGAGTACGATGCATCGGGAGTTAGAATTGGTGCAGTCTTAATGCAAGAACGATGACCCATCACTTACCACAGTAAGAAACTGAGTAGCCCAACCCTGAACTATTCTGTGTACGAGAAGGAGTTGTACTCCCTTTTTCGAGCCCTCACTGTTTAGCAACATTACTTACTGCTATAAGAGTTTGTTATTTACACTGACCACGAATCATTGAAACATTTGGAGAGTCAGAACAAGCTTTCCAGTAGGTAAGCCAAATGGTTGGAATTCATAGAAAGGTTCTCATACGTCATTCAGTACAAGAAGGGAAGTGCAAATGTGGTCGCCAACACTCTATCACGACGGCAAACTTTACTGACTACTTTGCGGATTCTTACTCATCATGGAGCAATATGCTACTAACCTTCACTTTGGTTCCGTTGTTGAACAGTTCCAAGTAGGGGTAGTTGTTGCAGGATATTATCTTAAGGATGATTACTTGTTCAAGGACTGCAAGCTTCCAAACTTCTCCACACGAGAATCGTTGGTTCAGGAAGCTCACAGTAGTGGACTTTTAGGCCATTTTAGGGAGGTCAAAATAACCAATCTATTAAAGGAGAATTTTTATTAGTCAAGTTTAGCCAAAGATGTCCATAAGGGAGTCGGTGGTTGTGAAGTGTGTAAGAGCGCTAAGGGGAAGAGAGAACCCCATGGAGAGTATATGCCTTTACCAATGCCTACTTTACCACGGGCCGACCTCAGCATAGACTTTGTCCTAAGGTTGCCCCAGACACCTAAAGGAAAAGATTCTATCTTTATTGTAGTGGAATGCTTTAGCAAGATGGCGCACTTCATTTCATTTTGTTTCGTAGGAGATTATCCGACTACACGGAGTACCAAAGATGATTGTCTCATATCGAAACATAAAATCTTGAGCTATTTTTGGAAAACTCTTTAGAGAAGACTTGGGACTAAACTCGTATTCAGCTTCAGTAGCTACTCTCAAACCGATGGCTAGACGGAAGTGATAAACAGGATACTACGTAATATGCTTAGTGTTATACCTCAAAGTCGCGAAGTCGCGAAGTCGCAACAATCTCGCCATGTAAACCATTCTATGATAGTAACTGGCCTCACAGTACCTATCATAGACATAATTTACACAAGACGTCGACGACTCCTGGCTTTGAAGTAAACAGTCTGATTAAAAGTTGAACTACAATTATGATAAATAGTACGAATTTATAATAAACATATATAATTATATATAAGTCCACAGAGCTTCCCAGGAAGTTTTACATAAACACAACAGTTTACAAGATTATATAATAACTATTAGTCTTTCATCCTTAATTATAAGGTCACTCTAGTTACACATTATACTAAGTAACTTGATCCTCACACCCTGGCTTCAAACGGAGTAACCCCCGTAGGGTGGCATAGTACTTGAAGTGTTCAGAAATCAGAACCTGCAAAAGGATCTATAAGGGTATGAGTGACTATAGCTCAGTAAGTTGAATTGGAGACTCATGAATGCATACAAGCACAAACAGGGTTATCAAGCAATTATTTTCATGCAATGCAACAATCAAGTGTTATCGCACAACGTAGTTCGGTCCGTTATGAAATCAGAGAAATCTCACCCGCTCCAATCCAGGTTGAAGAGTTTCCATGTTATACAACAGCTTACAACCAAACCCAGGCTTGTGCAATGGAGACCTCGCTCCTCCTGCGACTACCTTCGAACCATTGACTTTACGCTCGCTACGACCTCCTCTCCTGTCACTTAGTTCGATTAAGGATAAAGAAAGGACAATTTTGCAATCCTGCGCTATCCCTTTCGAAGGGGTCGGTATTTGGTTGGAGAATCCTATGATCCCCTAACAGGTTGCAATGCATGACATTTTCGGTTATTAGGGTCAAATAAGATTAAATTTCATTTAGGGTGTTAAAACAATTTCATACCAATTCAATCAGTTACAAAATTACTCACATTACATATTCAGCACGAATTCAGATACATCAAACACATGCGTAAACTACTTACAATCATAATCATATACAAGCCTAAGTCTCCGAGTACCATAAATTAGTACTCTATTACAATAAGCAATAACTTAACTTACTTGGAATCGCTCGATCCCTTAGTCGCACGCTGATTTGTCCCTAGGTATCCCATAATACAAATAGGTCTTTTTAGTATTTATACTTTATGGATTCATATTCTAAGTTATATTTTAACTCATTTTTTTTCATGTATACCTATTACGTACTAGTGATTCATTGTACTCTATTTCGGGGTTCGAATCCTAAATTAGATTTTAATTTTGATTCCTAAGCCTTAAATATGCTCGAATCCTAATGTGACATTAATCACATTAAGCTCGAGTATTCAAATATCTTATTAGGTCTTAATTTAGTATTCTAAATTATTTAGTACACGCTAACCCTAATTGAGGTATCGAATTTATTCCTGATGTGAGAAAATCTTACATTTCAAGACATTTACTTAAAATTAAATGTTATTTCAGATTTATTATTTTTCTGATTTCTATTATAATATTATCTAAATAATCCTAATTTTTTTAGATTTATAAATTTTCAATTTCACATATTACTAATTTTTTACATTAACTGCCTAATTTCCTAAATTAACCATACTTAATACTCCAAAGGCTAGGTTAGGTTTCCACATTAGAGATTAGCATTCTTAAACATCTAATTACTATCTAAGTCAGTAATTAGTATCTTAATTACTTAATTAACCCAAATCACCCAATTTTTCCATCATTTTAGGGCTAAAAATTAACTTAAAATTAAAAAAAATAATTTTGGAAAAATGGATTCATAGCACTGTTCTATATCATATTAGTATCCTATAGATTAAAATTAAGCTCCAAACTACACTCCTAAGCCTATTTATTTTCCGTTCTAATTATGCTCGGTTTTGAACAATTTGTTAAGAACCCTATATTTTTAGACGTAATTAAACTAAATCACTATTTTTTCCTAAATCTACATATAATAAAACCTCAAAATAACAAATTTCATAATTTTCTGGGCAAAATAACTAATTTTAAGAAATTATACAAAAATCAGGGTAATTAAGGAACTAACCGGTTCGAAGCTTTCTGGCCGTCCAAACCTGGTCTAAGCTTGTTGGCCGGCCTAGACGGTGGCTCTAGAGTAGGGTGGTGGTGGTGGCTCGGTCCCAAGTGGTGATGAGGTGTGGGTTTCGCTCATTAACCGAATCTATACAGTTTCCTTTTCTTCTTTTTTTTTTTCTGGATTTTCTCTCGAATTTTTTAGGCTTCCTATTTTTCTCTAGTGCTCAACTGTCCACATGAGTTCTGGAAATTTTTCCCTTATTTATAGACGTTTTTGGCAATTAATATGCATTAATTAGACATGACATTGCCCCAAATTCCTTGATTTTTGGTTTTTGTGTTGCCTAATTCTAATTGGTTAATTTTTATTTTGCAGATCTTAACCTACCACGACCTGATTTGGATCATTCTATCCTCTTCTGATTTTTTTATAATTAATTTATAATTTTCTTTAATTACTTACTTAGTTTTTGGCCAATTTAGGTAATTTCGTATATTTTTATCTACACGTAAATACATGTGAGGTACATGTGAACATTCCTAATTATTATTTTAGTCATTCTAAAATTTTTAGTATACATATAATCTATCTTTAGTAATTTATTAGTTATTAGATTACATTTTTCGTCTTTTCGGTAATTAGCAATTATTATGCTTAAAATTTGAAACTTTTACAGTCTCCTATTTTATTACTTATTTTCTTAAATTCAAGTTTACGGGGTCATTTTTACTAATATTTCTCTCAATAGTTTATAATTTAAGTTTGATCGGATTCTTTAACCGATTGCTCTGAACCTTGTGTTCTAAGTTCAATCCTACGGTCATTTAGCTTAGCTTTAGAGCTTATACTTAGAGCTGTCGTGGGAAAGAACTTGCAGGATTGGGATCTGTGCCTACCTGTTATGGAGTTTACATACAACTGAATTGTCTATAGCACTATTGGGAAGACCCTATTCGAGGTTGTTTATGGCCTTAACCCTACTATTCCCTTGGACATGATTGGCGTCTTAGCAATTACTGAAGAAAGTTAATCCAAAGTGGATCAAGCCTAAGAATTGCATGAGCTACACCAATTTGTCATGAGGAAGATTCCTAAGTTCAATAAGAGACAACAAGAGATTAGCAGCCGAGGCCGCCGAACTATTTCCTTCCTGTCAGGAGACTTAGTATAGGTTCACCTCAGCCGAGAGCGATTTCTGCACTTAAGACAAAACAAATTATCTCCTCGAGTTAACAACCTATTCAAGGTCCTAAAGAAGATCAACCGTAACGCCTACCAAATTGAGTTGCCTGATGACTATGGTGTCTCCTCTATCTTCAATATGTCCGATTTGATTCTCCATTGACCAACAGAAGACCCTATGAACGCTTCAAAAGAACGAGTAGAAATCGCTTCAAATTTAAGGACAAATCTCTTTGACCTCCCATGCGGATAATAAGAATCAACCTCTTAGACCGATCACAAGAAACTAAGCTAAAGGACTTCAAGAGCTCGTACGGAAAATACTAGCTCTAAGTCATAGCCGAGATGAGGACTCCTATGCCTATCTGACCTCCTGCCAACCTATCTCTCAGATCCTCATGTGTATCCAACATGCTCCTATGCAACAGTGAAGTCTTAATCTAGAAGACAACCCCGAACTAGCCTAGCTGAGCTATCAACCTGACCTACTGGCGTTTGACTTCGAGACAGCTAACCTTTTTGCCAAGCTGATTGACTCCCGATTTGATCCAAATCAGGTCGGCCCTTGACTCCTAGCACTTCCTACTTTTGTCTGTATATCATACTCCTGACGTACAGCCATCAAGTGACATGTACCTTCTAACACAACGTTCTAAAATAATTCTTTGTTTTTCGTATTGGATTTTTTTGTCCTTCTTTATCCCTTTTTAGTATGATTAATGTAACATAATAGTTAGAGAGTACCCTTTTGTCTTTTCATATGTGTAAAATAAACCTAGTGGGCAAGTATATGAACCCCCACTTTCCTTATACGTAGACAATCATCCAACTTTCAATATATAAGTATTCTCTTTAAGCAACCTTAATGTTCTCATTATTGTTTAACTCTTATATATTCCCTTTAGCAAGGAGTAGTGGCGAGTGACTTTTCAGTTCAGACCGGTGTATCACATCCGGCGGATTGTTGGCCGAATAAGATCAAGTGGTGTGTTATATCCATTTGGTAGTTGCCTGGACTTTGCTAACCTTTTTCCTGTTTATTTTGGTTCATTCGGGTAGCTTTACGTTAGTTACTCTAGTTAATCCGTAGTCCTATTCATTTTACTTTTTTCGATATTTTGAAGGACGAATTTAGTTCAACCCTGCTATGGTAAGTCCTAGTGATAACTAAGCTCCTAAGCACATCATATAATTCTGGTATTAGAGCTTGAGGTTGTAACCTAAAGCTATGCGACGATAGTCCATACTTATTTGTTAGTTGAGATACTTTGTTTTCATTTGGAAGAACAAAGCAAGTCACAATTTAAGTTTAAGTAGTACTTATGTATGTGTAAGTAAAGGTTTCCTGTGTGAAGAGTATTTTCTGAAGTTTTGTTTTGAAAATGTCTAATCCTAGTGTTCAGGAAGAGATTAACGATGCCGAAAGTGATGCTTATGGTCGTAGTCAAGTTACCCAACAAACACTATGTACTATTGATGAGCAGATACAAGATCTTGTTGCTATTGTGGCTAACTTAGTTGTCTCAGTAAATAGAGTCCTAGAGACTGGACTGCGTAAGAGAGTTGCTAAATAGGGCCAAGAGATGAGAGATAGGTCGAGAAGGCAAGTGAATAAACCGTATTGAAAGCCTTTCCAGTGAACCAAGCACCATTATAGCGTGCCGATAAAGCCATGAGAAGAAGACTGGAGTTGGATGAAATGGAAGAGTATGAAGAAGAAGAAGACCAATATGTCGAGATTGATGAGCATAAGTTTAGAGTACCAAGAGGTGCTGAACACCACAATGTACATATTCTAAGCTTCAACGAGTCTGGTAGTGCTGATGACTACCTTGATTGGGAAGAGAAAATCGAAAAGATATTTGACTTTTACTATTATGAAGATGTTATCCAATTTTCTAGATATGCGGCAATGTGGTGGAGGAAACTACAGAATGCTCACCCAAGGGCCCGACACAAAGTCTGGACATGGAATGAAATGAAGAGAGTCCTAAGAAGTAGGTTCATTCCCAAACACTACGAATAAGACATTTTTAGATGGCTCAAAGACTTGAAGCAAGGTAATAGATTAGTGGATGACTATGTCCGAGAGTTTCAATTGCTAATGATCCAATATGATGTCGTTGAACTTGAGACACAAACTACAGTATGATTCATCTTTGGGCTAAGAACCGAGATTGGTAACATAGTGGAACTATAAAGTCTTACAACTCTGGACGAAGCCATTCGAGTGGTATAGAGAGTTGAAGGGCAGAGGCGGAACCAGGCAAGCCAGATGTTGAGTAGCCAAACGATGCTGCCAAACAGAAGCAACATGCCAAGTCGACTAGTAAATGACCGAGCATTAAATAGTTCCGTGATGGAATGTCGACGGCAAATTCCAAGTTGACCAGAAGAAGGTCGAGGCAAGAGCAAGGCCGAGGAACCTAAGCTCCAAAGAGACTAAGGTCAAAGCTCAGGAAGAAAGACCCGAGAAATTAAATGTTTTAAATGTCTTAGTTATGGATGCGTAGCCAGTCAATGTCCGAACCGTCGAGTTATGACCATAAAGGGGAACAAGCCCCAATTTGAAGTAGAAAGTGTCAGCGAAGGAGAGGAAGAGGTAGGAGTTAAACTGATGCTGGAAGAATTTGAGGGAGACCCTGATACCAAGATACCTCCCAAGGGAAATGCTGAGTACTGTTTTGTCGTTAGAAGGTCTCTTAGTACATTTGTGGCAAAAGAGAATGAGTAGAAAGAGAACCTCTTCCGTACAAATTGTTGGGTGAACGACAAGTTATGTGGTATGATCATAGATGAAGGGAGTTATGCCAATGTTATTGCATAAGGGGTAGTCAAAGCCATGAAATTACCGACCTCCCACATCCTAAGCCATAAAAGATTCATTAGTTGAATGAGAAAGGAGGCTTACATGTTGTTGAGCAAGTCATAGTACTGATTACCATAGGTGATAAATATAAGGACAAAGTGTTGTGTGATGTCCTTCCGATGTGCACTTCTCATATATTACTCGGCCGGCCATGGCTATTTGATTAAGGGTATTTCACAATGGGTATAGAAACACCTCTATGTTCTAGAAGGACGGGAAGAAAATAATATTGACACCTGTGAGTCCGAACAAAGAGCAAGAAGCCCAAGAAAAGGTTGTTAGATCTCCATAGTGGAAGTCCTTGGTGATTTCTCGAGCTCAGTTTACAAAAGAAGTCAAGGTCGAAGACTATGTGCTTCTTTTAGTCGGGAGACTCTTAGGAGTAAAATATGTTGAGAACTGCCCAACCGAAGTAGGAGCTATACTAGAAAAGTATTCCGATCTAAATCCTGCCAAGATGCCGAAAGGTTTACTACCCTTAAGAGGCATTGAACATTGCATTAATCTTCAGCCTGAAGCAGTCCTACTGAACCGACCTACTTATAGACTCAATCCTAAGCAGGTAGCTAAGCTGAAAAAGCAAGTTAATGAATTGGTAGGTCGCGGCTATGTCCAAGAAAGCATAAGCCCATGTGCCGTCCCCGTCATGCTAATACCTAAGAAAGATAGGTCATGGAGAATGTACATTGGCATTCGTACCATCAACAAAATTATTATTAAGTACCGATATCTGATCTTACTGTTGGATAATATGCTCGATGAGTTACATGTTGCACACATCTTTTCAAAAATAGATCTAAAGAGTGGCTACCATCAAATATAAATGAGACTAGGAGATGAATGAAAGACAGCCTTCAAGACACAGGATGATCTATTCTAATAGACGGTAATGGCGTTTGGTCTGACAAATGCGCCAAATACTTTTATGTGACTCATGAATCATATACTAAGGGTGATGATTGGCAAATGCATTGTAGTTTACTTTGATAACATTCTCGTCTACAGTGCTGACCACATCACCCATGCTGAACATTTAAGATTGGTGTTTAACATTCTCTATGTCGAGAGATTATTCGACAACCTGAAGAAATGTGTGTTCTATCAAAGCGAGGTTGTATTCATCAAATATATAGTTTCAGGGTGGAGAGTTCGAAGTGATGACGAGAAAGTCAGAACTATTTTAAAGTGGCCTACGCCGACTAATGCTGCAGAAGTCAGAAGCTTCTATGATTTAGCTTCATTCTATTGGAGATTCATTCGGAACTTCAGTTCCATAACTACACCCTTAACTGAACTAACCCGGAAGAATTCCGAGTTTAAGTGGTTGGAGAAAGCTCAGAAAAGCTTTGAAGCTATAAAATCTAAACCGACATCTACCCCAGTACTCACCTTTCCATATTTTAAGAAAGTTTTCTAGGTTGAATGTGACGTGTCGAGAGTTGGCATTAGTGCTATTCTTATGCAGGAACACCGACCAATTGCCTACTTTAGTAAAAAACTCCAAGGTACTTCCTTGAATTACTTAGCTCACGGCAAGGAGTTCTATGCCCTTGTCCAAACCCTATAGAACTAGCAACATTATCTGTTGCTGAGAAAATTCATCATCCACTCAAACCATGAGTATCTCAAGCATCTCTGCGAGCAGCAGAAACTTTCTTGGCATCACACCAAATGGGTTGAATTTTTGTAACTTTTTGCTATGTCATCCGGCATAAGAAAGGAAGCACTAACATTATGGTTGACGGTTTTTCTTGTCGTCATACCCTTATTATAACTATGCAAGCGAAAAATACTTGAATTCGGCACCCTGCTCAAATAATATGAGTATGACCAGTATTTTATGCCCCGTAGACACCTAATTTTTGCCCCTTTGTAATCCTAATTTTTTATTATTTTATTTTATTTTATTTTGTATTTATTATTATTTTTTACAAAAAGGGTCATAATTCAAAAATAATAAAAAAATAAAAATGAAAGGTAAAAATAAACATAAAAAAGATTTTGTAGATTTTTAGGAAGTAAATTATTTTAGAGTCATTCGTTTTAGTTTAGCTTAGTTCAATAAAATAATCATTGTAGAGAGTCACGTAGTTTAAGCACAATTTGATTGTACCGAATGTTAAGACACAGCTAACAGCCTAACAGATAAGCATTGGAATATTAGATTGGATTTAATTTGAAGTCGTAGGTTTGAGCCTCACTATGCATCTACGTCTTTTATTTTTACAAAAGCGAAAGAAATAAACAAGATTCATATCTAATTAAAATCATTTGCATCTAGTTTGATTTTATTAAATCGGATTTGAATTAATTTGGATCTAGTTTAATTATTATCAAATCAGATACAATAGATATAATTAGATATAATTTGATTTAGACCTTAAAAACACACATACACATGCATAAAAAAGAGGAGACATAGCAGAAAAAGACCACCTTGACACAGCAATAATTCAGTGACTAAATACAGTCCCACAAACAGCCCACTATTATAACACCCTTTAAGATTGCGTACATCCAACGAATACTACTGCAAAATTCTTCAGCACGACCAGGCGAACAACAGCAACACCAGTAGAATAGCAGCACGGCAGACAGCAGCGAACAGGATAGCAGCACGGAAGATAGCAGCGCATAGGACAACAGCACGATAGACAACAGCGAACAAGACAGTAGCAAGGCAGACAGCAGCGACATCCAGCATCGTCCCAACGCCATGGATAGCGACTCTAGTACACATTCCAATTGTAACTAGCCCCATCCATCAATAGCAACACACATCAAACACGTACGTTGCTCCCCACACTGATGTAGTCTACATACTAATCATCCGCATTGATCACTACAACTGCACGAACCACTGATCACCAACAAAATCTATACGATAGCGCTTTGCAGCAGCTACACACGGTGGAGACAGTAGCCCCGCAATCAGGTTCGGTTTTCATCCAAATTTTTTTTATTTATTATATTATTATTTTGTTAGCTTTTTAATGGTTTAATATGGTATGTATATATATATGTGTGTGTGTGTGTGTATTAGTTTAAGGTATTTTTTTAATATTAGTTTTCTTTGTAATATATATTAGGTACATTATATTAATTTAAGTGAATATTTATTTAATAAGTTGACATAAACATTAAATTAGGAACCGTTAAGATTGGTTTTTTATTACATATATATGTTATTATATTAATTATACTTTATTAGTTAACATAATATATAATATATGTATATGTTAGTTCAGGAGTTTTAGTATTAGTTCTTATACCAGTGTATCATATGGAATTAATTTATTTTAATAGATAGTCGTATATATTAGTTTAGGGATTGTTAGGATTGGTCATATCTTAAGATTTGGTTTATCACGTAGAAAGCTGTTTTTCTTTAAATAAAAATTAATAAAAGACCTTTTTTTAAAAATAGGATTGTTAGAGTATTTTTCTTTTTTCAAAAAAAAAAAACAAAAACACTCAAGAGTTAGGACCGTTTAGATTTTTTTTAAATCGAATCAACTAAAACGTAAACTTAACCGGTTTTCAAAAATTAAAATCAATCAACACACTAAGATTTTCTAAAAGAACTACGATCGTCTGATCCCGGTTAGCGGGTATGTAAGCACTTTAGAGGCAATAATAAAATTTGTAAAAATTTAGGTTCTTTTTTTTCTTTTGATTTTATTTATTTATTTATTTTTAAAATTATAATTAGAAAAATAATCTTAATTTCGGTAATTAGATAGTAGTACCCATTAAGGGTTTAATAGGTTAGCCCCCGAACTTGGAACCCTCTAGTTCTTCATTTAAAAATTGAAATCAAAGATCGGTAACCAAATCGTAATTAATCCACTCAATTGGTTACGGTTTCTTTTTCTTTTCCCAACTTCAGTTAGGTAGCGACTCCAAAAATTATTTTCAATAAAAAACCAGAATTTCTCAATTTCTTTAGTCGAGGATTAATATTAAATGAGTTAAGGTTTAGTATTAATCGGGAAATGGGGAAATCAATTTCAAATAGAAAATTAAAAAATCAGACTCGACAAGCCCTTAGTGGCCAAGTGCAATGTTGGAGATGTTGTAGATGGGTTCTACTTGAGTCATGGGTTCCTACTAAAGGGCAAACAGATTTATGTCCCGAGTAGCTCTGTAAGGGAGCTACTTGTTTAAGAAGCCCACGCTGGGGATTTGGCCAGCCATTTTGGGGAAAACAGGACGACTAAGATATAGAAGAAGTATTTCTATTGGCTTGGGATGATGAAGGATGTACACCAAATACTTAAGAGGTGCAAAGTGTGTAAGCAAGCAAAGGGGAAGAGAGAGTCCTATGGGGAGTACATACCTTTACCTATCCTAGAATGACCGTGGACCGATTTAAGCATAGATTTCATGTTCAGCCTTCCTCGAATGCTAAGAAGACATGATTCGATCATAGTGGTAATCGATTGGTTTAGAAAGATGGGCCACTTTGTCCCCTGCCATAGAACTGATGATGTTTTATTCATCGCTAACCTCTTTTTGCAAGAAATTGTGCAATTACATAGAGTGCTGAGGAGCATTGTATCTAACCATGACTTGAAGTTTATAAGCTTCTTTTGGAAGACCCCATTGAAGAAGCTCGTGGAAGAAGTTCGGCACTAAGCTCATGTTCAGTACTTCTTGTCACCTCTAATCAGACGACTAAATTGAAGTTATGAAGAGAACCATCGACAGCCTCTTATGAGTAACTGTTAAGAAGAACTCGCATGACTGGGATTTATGTTTGCCCGTCATTGAATTTGCTTACAATCGTTCGACTCATAACTTGACTACAACATCACCTTTTGAGGTCGTTTATGGACTTAACACAAACTTACCCTTAGATTTAATTAGTAGTTCAACTACATGAGGGGAAAGCCAATCCGGCTTACAATGTGCCAAGGAATTCCAGAAGTTGCATCAGAAAATTATCGAACAATTGGCCAAGACTGTGGCTCGATGAAGGAAATGGGAAGCCGAGGAAGGAGATGAGTCGTTTATACCCTTAGAGACTTTGTCTAGATCCATCTTAGCAAGGAACGCTTTCTCAGTAAGAAGACAAACAAATTATCTCCCAGAGTAAGTGGGCCTTACAAGATCCTTAGGCGCATTAATGATAATGCCTATGAGGTTGAACTACTCGAGGTGTACGGCGTATCAACCACATTTAACATTGCTGACCTAACGCCTTATGTGCTAGACGACAACGAGGACCATGATTTGAGGGTAAATCTCCAGTAGCCCCGAAGAGCTGATAGGTTGCCAACCGCTAGCCCAATCACTCGAGCACACCTCAGAGGCCTCCAATCTCTCACTCAACAGATTCTCTCTCATCAACCCACCGATGACAAGAAATGGTATGCTAAAGGAGGATGGCTGAACTCCTTGAGAGCTTTAGTTGGTTATTCTATGCTCTATTCATTATCCTGTATCAATGCCGACTATCCTCTGGCTGAAAGCTCTGTACCGAGTGATTAGACGTTCACCTACCAGGAGTTTACTACCAAGTAAAGAGATTTACCTCCCTAGTCGAGTATTTCTCTCTCGTCCTCCTAACAACTCTCACTGCAACTTCTTTACGTCTCGGCCTTTGTCTCTACACGTCTTGACTCCTCCTGCCTCCTACACTCAGAGAATCGTAGCATGGAACCAATGTCACATTACCACTTATTCATTTCATTTGACATTGTACTATTTTTCTGTTTTTTTTTTGTCCTTTTTACCCTATTTCATACATACTAGGAATCCCCTTTTGTATATGTCATTTTGTAATTTTTTTTTATTTGTATTGTTGCCCTAAGAATTTACTATAAATAGTCCCTTCTTCTTGTAAGCTGAAATAGAACTTTACTAATAGCCATTAAATATTCTATTCTTGTGAGATGTCTCTCTCCATGTCCATTTTTCATACACTCTTACCTAATCTTACCAAGTAGCTCAAGATTAGTAGCGGGTAAACCTTGATATCAACTTGTACGTTATATCAAATGAAGTATCAAGTCATGTTATGGTCGTTGGTGTGTCATATCCTCCAGGCAGCTTCACGTCAGCTACTCTAGTTAATTCGTAGTCTTATTCATTCTACTTTCTTCAATATTTCAAAAGACCTATTTAGTTCAACCTCGCTACGGTAAATCCTAGTAATAACTAAGCTCCTAGGCACATCATCTACCCTAGCTGAGCTCTCTATTGAGCCTCATTTTGGTTTTCCTTAACTTAATCCAAATTAAGGCTAACCTACTTAATATACATTACTCGACATAAAATTAAGGAAATATTTTTCTTTAAAAAATATTTTGAAAAATTAGAATCACCAATTAGTTAAACTAGTATAAAATGAAATTAAGGTTTTCTAAAAAAAATTATTTTAAAAAAAAATAACTAGAAAAACTAAGTTTAGGGGCTAATCTATTAAAATTAAGTTTGAGAGCTAACTTATTAAAACTAAGTTTGAGGGCTAACCTATTAAGACTAAGTCACTATGTAAAAATTTTAAAAAATTAATTAATGAGCTTTATTTTTATAAAAAAAAATACTAAGAATATATTTAAATATACAAAATATAACTAAAATGAATTTTTATTTTTTTATTACAAATTTTTCAAGAAAAAAGAAAGAAAAGTTTTTTTTTATATAATTACCCTAAAAGTACTTACATACCCGCTAATCGAGATCAAACCAACATAGTTCTTTTTTTTTTATAAAATATTTAGTAGGTAAATTCTTTTAAAATTTAAAAATCGAGCCAAATAAACATTTATGTAGCCATTTATCATTATTTAAAAAAAAACTAAACAATCTTATTTCACGAATATATGATAACCTTAACTAATTAAATCTTTTTTAAAAACTCCAATTAAGATTTTTTTATTTTTTTAATTTAAAAAAAAACTCACTATGTGTCAAAAATTATCTTTTTTAAATCCTATCTGCAAGATCTATTTAAAATACAATCTAGATATGCATTTTTTCTAAATCCCAATTGCAAGATACACTAAGATACGATCTAAATGCATATCTTCATACATATTATTTCTAAATCTCAACTGCAAGATACGTGTCTAAACACGTATCTTTTCTAAATCATACATGAAAGATCTACTAAAGATATGATCTAAATAAGTATCTTCATATATATCTTTTCCAAACCCCAAATGTAAGATACATTAAGATACGTGTCGAGACACATATCTTTTCTAAATCCTAAATGAGAGATATATTGAAAATACGATCTAGATATGTATCTTCTCCAAAGATGTAGATCTTCAGAGAAATGATACGTGATTTTTTTATTAAAAAATGAGATTTTAGCTAAAAAATGCAATTCAACTAACTAAATTTAAAACAAATTCAAATTATCTAAAAAGTATCCAACAATATGACAATAATAATAACACTAAAAAACTTACACTAAAAGAGAAATTAGTAAAAGATAATTAAATTAGATAATAAAATAAAATAAATAATTAAATCAAAGTTTTCTTTTACTAAACAAATTGAGTCGCATGTATCATTATACTCGTGTCGATTGTCGTGACTTTGTGTTAATAAGAGTGAATATGCATCGTGGATTGAAACCATACTGTGTTCGTCATAGGTATAATGCTTGGTGTGATTTCGTGTATGGACTTCAGTGCTCGTGTATGTATGCTTCGATGCAATGGACTTCAATGTGTATGTATGTGTAAGACGTACGTGCTTATGTGAATGTGTCAATTGTGTGTGAGCAGTGTGTGTTTATAGAGTGTGGCAAGGAGTAAGTGCTTAGTGAAGGATAGTGAGTGTGTTGGCATGTCAGATAAAGTGGGGCCGATCGTCATACATGTGAGTGTCCAGTGCGTAAGGATGCTATGCAGTTGTATGTTTGTGTTGTCGATGGATCGGAGGACTATCAGCTTGTATATCCAAGGAATGAGTGAAGCTTATGGAATTTGTATATTCAGCTAGGGGTATACGAGTGTGTTCAGGTGTGTGTGTCGGGGTTTAGCATTATGCGATTGTGTGTGTCATCGATAGAGCTAATGTAAGTAAGGCGGGTGTTGGTAAGGGTCGTAAATCTAATTATGAATATAAGAGAGTAAATGTATTGATGTAGAGTGATTATGTGGTGAATGTATCGTGTATTGGGGATTGTGAAAAATGTATCAAACATCATCGTCAACTCATTATTTATAAGCCACACAACTACATCTTTTGTATCTTTTTATATATAGATTCTATCTTAACAAACCCTAAATATGAAAGATACAATAACGAATCTCAAATACGAAATATATGATAACGATTTATTGACAATTCAACCTAATTTCTAAAAACCTTATCTTAATTTGGGCTTTTATTTTTCGGATCTAACTCAATCCAACTTGATTTAACTCAATAGCTTACTCAATAAATCTTAAGTCTACTTTAGCTTAATATAAGTTGGATAAAAATCTACTTTATATCAGACTGGACTAACATATCTTAATGAAACCTGATCCTTCAATCGACTTAAAATTTATTAAACACTCACCATTATCTGATTTGACCCTAAACAACTTGACTCAACTCGACTTAACTTAATACAATTTGACTCTACTTAACACTTTATATATTTTTTTTCTTTTCTTTTAATTTTTATTTTTATTTTATTACTATTATTTTTATTTTCCCGGCTTAATAAAAAAAAAGGGTAAAAAGGACATGTCTGCATTCTCAAAGTGATCTGTCTATGAGCTTCATCCATACAAGAAGACCTGCCCTGCTCAGATTATTCTATCTTGGCTGACTAATTGTACTCTGTTTTGTCAGGCCTTCCTTGTCCTGCCCTTCTAGCTTGGCTCGGCTAATTCTACTCGGTTCGCTTGGTCAACTCCAAATAGGTTGGCCATTTCCATGTCAGAATGATTTGGTCATGCAAGGTTGGTTACTATCATATCAAGTCAGCCTTAAGTCGGTCGCTACCATACGGTTTAGCCATTCAAGGTTGGTCTCAACAACATCAGGTTGACTATGGGTATATCAAATCGGTCCTGGAAAAAATAGACCATCTAGAAGCTCAAGTCTACCCAAATCAAGGCTTCAGGGTCTCCCATTGCTCTTTGGAATCAAACATCAGCCCTTCACTCAAAAATTTCATTTAGCTAATTATTTTTGCTCATGTGTTTAGACATTTCGTTTCTTGTATTATCTCTAAATTACCCATATGTTTATTTTTATATTTACCGGAATGCCACTAGGGCATCTTTTAATCATTTTAAATATTTATAACTTTACCCTCTTTGTATAAATAGAACACTTGTATAGGGTTTTAGACAAATTTACAACATTAATAAAAAACCCTTAAGTCTTTTCTCTTGAAAATTTTTCCTCTACCCAATCTCTTTAGTAAAGATTACGGTAAGCAACCCTATCACTCGGATCGATGCGTCACATCTGACGAATCTTAAGTCCATGTGTGGTTCTACGATGTATCATATCCATAGAGTTAGTGCATGGGATTGCTAAACCATTGACTATCATTTACTTTTTTGGACCATCTTGTGGTTCGGATGTCATAGCCTGAAGCGACAGAGTCATAACAGTCACACTGCGCAAACCATTCTAAGATAGAAACTGACCATACAACCACAATGTTAGACCTGATTTACACAAGGAATTTACGACTAACTCGCTTTAAAGTAAAAGGTTCATAAATTAAATAAGTTATTTACCTAAGAAAGTATGGAAACATATACATACACTAAGATTCAAGTATTACAAATAATGCTTATAAGGTTTTATTGTCCTATACTTCTCAAGTAATACGTTATTTAAGCTAAGACCTTAAAGATATATCTGTGCTTCAAATGTATTTTCTCACTCTCTAAGATCCAGCAATTGCTAGCTTTATGGTAATTGAAATCCGCTTCCTAGCTAGTACCTGCAATAAAGTCTATAGGGACATAAGCAACCATAACACAGTAAGTTGGGACAGAGACTCAAAACCATACAGCAAACTCAAACAAGGTTATCAACCAGATTATTAGGTGTAATGCATGCTCAAGCAAATGCTATCTCACGACGTTGTCCAGCCCGTCGTGATATTAAAGAAATTATACCTACTCTAATCCGGGTTGAGAAGTTTCCATTAATACAACAGCTCATGACCAAACCTAAACTTGTACAATGGAGACACCGCTCCTCCTGCAACTATCTTCGAACCATTGACTTCACCTTTACTGCGACCTCCTCACCTATCACTTAGTTAGACTAAAGATGAAGAAGGGACCAATTATGTCATCCCTTTCGAAGAGATCGGTATATGGTCGGAGAATCTTAACGTTCCTCTAATGGGTTGCTATGCATGTCTAGTTTAAAATTTCAAGTCATATGTTTAATTAGGTTCAGTTTAAAGTGTTCCATCATTTCAACAAATCACATAAATACAAGTCAGGACAGCAATCAAAATCATATCTTCAAACTCAGAAACAAGCACATGCATACATTTAACTATCTAACAAGTACAATCATATACAATTTTAAACCTTCAAGTACTACAATTTAATATTCCAAAATACAGCAACGTATTAATCCCAACTTACCTGGTATCCTTAGTCGGTCACTCAACTAATTACAAGTCGACTTGTCTTCATGTGTCCTATAATATATAATATAAATGCATTTTTAGTATTTATATCTTGATTATACGTATATGTATATATACTCTAGGTTATAATTTAACCTAATTCTTCCCATATACATAATAGTCATAATCAATTTATTCTAGGTTAGTTTAGGGTTCGGTTTCTAAATCTGGTTCTAATTTAGGTTCTAAAGCGATTCCAAATAAAGATATTATATGTAAAGCCTAAACATGCGATCTGAACAAAAATGTGAAATTTATCACACTAGACTCAAGTATCCAAATTATCACTTTTACTTCTAAATCAGTATTCTATTTTACTCGATATACTTAAATCCTCATTAATATACCAAACTTACTCCCATATGATAAAATTTTACATTTTTCATATTATTAGTATAATATCAATTTTTATTCTAACATTTTCTATTTATTATATTTTCAATTTTTGCATATTATATATTATTACATATTATGTACATAATACATATATAATATTTCTATCACTCCAAATATCATTTCCCAACATCAATTAATATCTCAAAATATATAAATTCATCTTAAATCATATTTTACTCTTGATTACCCTAATTTACAAAATCAACTTAAAATACGCTATTTTTACGTATTACATATATATTACATAATACCCTAATAATTACATCTAAGACCCTAAATATTACAAATATCATACTTCATCAGATTTTAACACTCTAAAACATATAATTATAAACTAAATTAGTAATTATTTATTTAATTACCTAATTAACCCAAAATTACCCATTTTATGCATCATTTTAAGGCTTAAAAATTATCAAAAAAAAATTAAAATTAATTTTTAAAATAGGGTTTCATAGAGCTGTTCTATAATCCTTAAGTAGTCTACATAAAGATTTTGGGCTCGAAACTACACTCCAAAGGTCATTTATTTTTTACTCGAACAAAGCTCGGGTTTGTACGGTTTCTTAAGGAAAGTATATTTCTACATACAAAATCATCAAAATAATTTTTTTCCCTAAATCTACATACTTAAAAACTTTAAAATACCAAATTTCACAATTTTCTAAACATATTTAATATTTTTAACAAAATATATAAAATCAGGGAAAAATTGGATTCACCAGAACTAGAGGCTCTAGCCATCAAGGTCTTGTTGGCCATCTTGGGCAATACCACCACTATATGATGATGGTGGCCGTACACTCCCAAGTAATCATCTGGTTAGGGATCTCTTCTAAGGCTTAAATGCACAGATTTTTGTAATTTTTTTGAAAACCTTAATTTTCCCTTTATTTTTGACTCTCTCTAATTTTCTACAATTCCAAACATCCCAAATGAGCTTCTGTAAAATTTTGGGTATTTATAAAGGTCTTAGGGATTTTTTGTGCACTTAATTGATGTGAAAATTGCCTTATCTTATCTTTTTTTCACTTTCTATTTGTTACATTTTCCTTGGTTAATTTCATTTCTCCATTTCCAAGCTGCCACAACCAATTTTTAGAGATTTCCATATTTTTCCATAATTTTCTTGAGTTTTTCTTAATTATTTATTCATTTTCTTTAATTAATTAACATTATTTTAGCCTATTTTACGTATTTTAAGTAATTACGCGTATTTCTATCTACATGTAAATACGTATATGGTATAAATAAATACTTCTAAATATTATTTAAGTTATTTTATAATTTTTAGTGTGCATATAATTTATCTCTAGTAATTCGTTAATTATTAGAATGTGTTTTCTGCATTTTTGATAGATAACAGGTAATAGACTTAAAATTTGAAAATTTTATTTTCTCTTATTTTATTACTTATTTTCTTAAATTCGAGCTTATGGAATCACTCTTACTAATAATTCTAGCTTTGTTGTAAAATTTGGGCTGAATTGGATAATTTGTTTAATTACCCAAAATTTTACAAGCCAAATCTCGAGTAACTGATTGTAGGTCTTACACTAAACTCATCCCTTAGTAACACATGATATTGGTTTCGTATATTCATCAACGAGTTCATATCACACACCTTCCCCGCTCGAGTCGAGCGTAACAAACAATCGCATTCCAACAAGCAGTCTTAGAGCCTAACTCACCCTCAAATGAGTACCTGCTCACTCCCTCAAATGCCTTCTCTCCCTTTCTTATCTCTAATGTCGGCATCAAGTAGAACTCATTAATTAATTTCTAACATTCGTGATACGGCTAGTATACCCGACAGCCCTTAAGAATATCAAGCCAACAAGTCTCAAACATGGCTACCGCTATGGTTGTGGCTAACAGCTCTATAGAGCCACCCTGTCAACTATGCGTCACATATCACTTGGCACTTGCTTGTACAAGCAAACCGCGAACCTCCACTTATCTAGATAATTATACCTCTATTATACTATAAATAGTATAGGAGGCCGCCAAGTAAAAGAGTCGAATCAGGACCTGAACTCCATCACTTTGAAAACACCTCTACATACATTGCACTCTCAACAAGAACCTCCCATTTGGGCTTTAATGCTTGCCCACCTCACCTTTCCTTGTCTTTCCTAGCTAACTTGAGTGTCAGAGGACCCTCATGAATTCTCATAAGAGGCTTTCTTGTAAGTTTCCAAGAGATAAGAGTCCATAAAGCTCAATCTTTTTCGAAGCTGGATCTAGTGTGTTCAAGACCATCTTTGAAGTTGATTACTCATACGATTAACACATATGTTTTGATTCCAACTTTATACTATACTTAAATGTGTTTTTATACTTTGTTTGGAACGAAGGAAGGAATTAGAAAGGAAAGAATATGGAAGTAAAGACAGATGAGAGGATTTGATTCTTTCCCTTGTGTTTAGATAACAAAGGGGAGGAAAGTGGAAGAAATGTTAATTATTAGTAAAAGACAAGATATGGTATAATATAAAAATACTATTGTCCCTATAAGAAATAATAACAAAGTAAAAAGATAGTTTAAAGAAAAATTAGAATGGAAAATTAAATAACTCTCCCTTACCTTTTTCTCCAATTTGGAGGGGAACATAATTTGGTGAGTCCCATGAAAATCTTTTCATCTAAAATCCTTTCTCTCCCCTTTCCTTCATTTCCTAAATAATGGAAAGTGCATTGAAAATTGCACTTTTCATCAACTTTCCTTCCCCTCCTAATTCTTTCCTATAAATGTATGGCCTATTTACTTAAGGGGAATGACAATTCCAATCCCCCCTTATTCCTAACATAACTTCTATTACCATGTTCAATTGGTTTTTAGCCCATGTAATAGGAATTCACAGTAAATTCTTATTCTTAAAATTTCTGTATAAGCATTCCCACATCTAACTCATGAATTGCAATTACTGAGCCATTTTTCTCTCCTTCTTCCTAAAACACCTCCATTCAAACAAAGAGCCCTACCTTCCTCTATCATCTTGTTCATCATTGAATCCTCCCTCTCTTTATCTCTTCTATCATCTTCTTCGTCAAATACTCCCTCTCCCTCCATTTCCTCTATCATCAACCTCTCTCTCCCATTCTCTCAATTGATCTCTCTTTTTTATATTGTCTCTCTCTTTCCCTCTATCTCCATCGAAGTCTCCTTCTCCAGCCATCTCTTATGTCATGAACTCAATTAAGCGAGACAAAAGTTTGTGAGTCACCATGGTCAGAAGTTTGAGAACATAGAGAAGAGAAAGTTCGAGAGAGTCTCTCAAAAGGAGTGTGAGAATGTAGAGAAGTGACAGAAAGTTCATGACTGGCTGAAAAAGAAAGCTCTTATGGTCCATGTGATTAAGTCGAAAATGGTAGAGAAAGTTCTTGTGTTCCATGTCATTGTTTAGGGAATTAATTATTCATCAAATTACACTTTCTAATTTGAAATTAGGGTTTCAGTTGGGGGTTTAATTTGGGGCTTAGGGTTCTTGATTAATCTGATGCAAGGGGAGGAGTAAATTGGGTTTCAGTTTCATATGACAAGGGTTATTTTTGTCTTTTCATAATTATTCTAGGTTGTATTTCATATGAACTAAAAAAAGTAATATTAATTCAATAGTATCTAATTAAACAAGGTAATACACATGACGGTCCTATTACAGCTTTATTCCATTCCATACAAAATGCAATTTCATTATAGCATTATTCCATTCAGCGAAATAATCAAACTGGTAGTATTAAGGTAAAATGCATGAAAACCAATTCAAGTGTTAGAATTACATGAAAATGGATCGAGGATAATAGAATGCGACCTAAAGCCTACACCATTAACTTATGTAATTTCAAAATGGGCCATGTTCTAGCCTCATACATGGAATATATTCAAACAAATCATAGTTTGATTTAGATTGAGGAGGATTTATATTCATAGCATATAAACCAAGATACAAACACGAAAAGAAGGAGGCTAACATAAACAAATGACTTAATTTATAGTTGCTTACTATTATTCCATATAGTAGTTTCTTTTATTTGTTCTGGTTTTTGTAAATAGACAGTCAATATCCATACCAACTACCAGAGAAGTTAATTTATGCAAGGATTATGGACAAGAGATTTTCAATTTATCTAATAAAGAATAAGTTTTCTCTATTTGCTCTTAATTTTTGTTATGAACTTTTTTGTTTGCCCTATATAAATCGTGTTCTTATTATAATCACGAATTAGAATCGATTGATACAGATATTAGATTAATGGATTTATAATATTATAATTGTTATGCATATGATGCATATGAAAATCAATCTTAGAGATCACTTGATCCAATGATACATATTTGAGTGTAATGAAGAGATGCATAGGAAGAGAAACAAGCAAACTCAATCACTCATGCGCACATATGATAGAAGATGAAGCCTTGCAGTTTTTAAGTGTTCTTGATCGTTCTTCTCCGAGTAACTTTTCTTATCTTTCATGAAGCAACTTTAACAGAGCTTCCACAATTGTTTTAAGCTAGCCAATTCTCAAAATGTCCTAAATGAGAAAAGAAGTCTCTGATTTACAGATTTTAGGAGCAGGTCTTAACTATTGGATTACTTTAAGATGAATGGGAAGAGAAACAGGCAAACCCAATCACTCATACATACATATGATAGAAGATGAAGCCTTGCAATTTTTTAGTGCTCTTGATCGTTCTTCTCTGAGTAACTTTTTTTATCTTTTATGAAGCAACTTTAACGAAGCTTCCATAATTGTTTTAAGCTAGCCAATTCTCAAATGTCCTAAATGAGAAAAGAAGTCTCTGATTTACAAATTTTAAGAGCAGGTCTCAACTATTGGATTACTCTAAGATGAATGGTTGAGAATGAGATCTAGCATTACTAACAATCGTTAGATGGACTTAGATGATCTAGTGGCTGAGATTCACTCCTCCTTTTCATATGGACCATAAGCTTAGGTCATGGGCTTTAGATAGGCCCAATGGCTTATAATAAAAGAATATAAACTCATTAATGATAAAATAAGTTCATAGCTCTTATTTAAGTGCAACTAACTCCTTTTGAGGCTAAGCGGAGTCTAAACGAGCTTAGAAATATTTATTCCAAGCCTCATTTTTACACATGAGTTAATCGAGTAAAGTTAAGTACAGAATAACCAGCTCAATAATTCCTATTTTAAGCCTATTAAGCTGTATCTCCCTAAAATATCCCTATTTTGGCCTAAGTTCCTAGATCCTATTGGTCTTGTTTAACAATTAAGAGAGGGTTAAATTGATTGTTATAAACATTTAGAAAATAAAATTTTATAACTTTGTAAAGTAAAAACCCCTCTAGATATGCATATAGAATAAATAGTTTGACAAACAAAATAAAGCAATAATAAGGCAATAATTAAAAAGATAAGACAAGAAGATCAGGCGTAGGATTTTATAAAGGTTTCGCCTCGTGTGTCAATCCTCTCTTCTAGCTCTACGACTGGAAATACAATCGTTCTATTATATCAATTCAATTAAACTTTAAAAGAGATTACACAAGCAGGTCTCCTTGATCGTTACAATCAATTGCCTTGTCTCACTAGTCTCTACAATAGACTAAACACAGGTTACAATACAACTCTATCTCTTTCAAATCAAGAAATTAAAAAAAAAATTAAAGAGAAGATTATAATTCTTTGAAGTTCTAGCTTTTGATCATGTAAACAGTATGTTGATATCTTTGTAGCTTGATGATTAGTTCCAATTTAAATGCCTTGGTATTTATACTTTGATTTCCAACATTCAAAAAATGATATTTTCTAGATATTCCAATGAACACTGTAACTTTGAATCTGGTTATCCTTATCAAAAATCTGTTTGGGTATTGATTTGTGCTAATCTTGATTTGATTTAAGTCTACATAATTTGCTAAAACGTTATCTAAGTGGCTTCAATTATGTTTTAAAGTGATCCCTAAAGATATTTTTCCTACTTAAGTAAAATGAGTTAATTATATCTCCTAAATATAATTAACCAGAAGAGCTAGGCCTTCATATTTTTTTAATCTCCTTTTGAAGCTTCTACATGTCCTTCTACAACTTCACTAGACTAGCCGAAATGTACTTTGTAAACCTTCTACTAATGCTTTTACATATACTCTCAATTCGTGCTTCTCGAATTTTTTTGCTCTTACATAACCTCCTATTAGAGTTTCTACATATAATGTTGACATTTCTTGAATCAATGCTTCTACCGGATTTTTTACTTCATCATTGTCGAGCCGATTTTTCAATTTCTTTTATTTAAAATTGATTTCCCCATTTCTCGATTAATACTAAACCCTAACCCATTTAATATTAATCCTTGACTAAAGAAATTGAGAGACTAAAGAAATTAAGAAATTTCAGTTTTTTATTGAAAATAATCTTTGGAGTCGTCATCCGACCGAAGTTGGGAAAAAAAAGAAACCGTAACCAATTGGGTAGATTGATTATGATTTAGCTACCAGTCTTTGATTTCAATTTGAATGAAAAACCAGAGTATTTCGAGTTCAGGAGCTAACCTATTAAATCCTAACGGGTACTACTATCTGTTTACCGAGATTAGGATTATTTTTCTAATTATAATATTTAAAAAATAAATAAATCAATCAAAAGAAAAAAGAACCTAAGTTTCTACATATTTTATCGTCGCCTCGAAGGTATCTACATACTCACTAGCCAGGATCAGACGATCGTAGTTCTTTCTGAAAACTTTAATGTGTTGGTTCATTTTAGAAAAAAATAATAATAATTGGTTGAATTTGTGTTTTTATTAACCATTTCATTTTTATTAAGAAAAATCCTTAAAAGCCTAATTTTTATTCCTAATTATAAAAAAAAAAAACCTAAAAACCTAATTTTTGAAAAGTCCCAAATTAAGATTTTTATTTAAAAAAAAAACTAAGTGATAATTTCTTTTATTTTCAAGAAAAACCCTAAAGATTTTATAAAATATGCAATGTTCTACATGATGAAACTTTTATATAGAAAAGATGCTTAAAACATTAAAAAAAAAATTCCTAGTCATAGAAAAGATGCCTAAACCATAGAAAAGATATCTAAATTATGAAAAAGATGTTTAAACTATAGAAAAAAAAATCTAAATGATTAAAAAGACGTCTAAATCATAGAAAAGAAACTTAAACAATGGAAAAAATATATAAACTATAAAATAGAAGCCTAAATTATGGAAAAGATATCTAACTATAGAAAAGATGTTCAAATCATAGAAAAAAAACCTAAGCGATAGAAAATATATCTAAATTATGAAAAAGACATCTAAACTATGAAAAACAAGACTAAACTATGGAAAATATGTCTTGTCGTAAAAAAGAAATCGATTAAAGATTTTTTTTTTAATTTTATGAATATCAAAGTAATTTTTTTATCTAGAAAACCCTAACATATCTAATGTAATTTTTCTAAATTAATACAATATGCAAAGAACAAGAATTTGTAAAATATGAGATTTTATAAAAATATTATTTTAAAAATATGAAATCTAAAAAAAATAATAAAAAATAAATAAACTAAAACTTAACTTAACACATGTTCAGAAACCAATGCTATAACTAATTACTAGCAATTAAAGACATGATAAAAGTAAAAAAAAAAAATACAAGTTTTAAAAATTACTACGCATATACTAAGTGAAATAAAAATAAATACATAAGACAAGTTATAGACAATAATTAAAAACCACTATATGTATCTGCAAGGCAAAGTACGCAAAGCTGATGAAAGGGAATAGATTGGATCCCCAGTCCTATCGAGCGCACAACTATAGAATTGGTCTGAGGAGTGGGTTCGAGCGTGTTTTTAACAAAAAGTATAATTGTTCTTTTTTTGCTCGTACCATGAAACCCTATTTACAAAACTTGCAAACAAATCTTTTGAATCAAATCGAATCGAATCAAATCAAATAGAATCTAAATTTATAAAGATCTAAAATAAATTCGAATCTTACAAATCATGATTTTTATTGGATTTAATGTCATCGTATTAGATTTGCTTTTTTTTTTCGACAACTATTTAGTCAAGATTACATCAAATTAATTTTTTTGAATTTTTTTCTTTTTTAGTTTTTTCTTTTTTTCTTTCTTTTTTCAACAATTTTCTTTTTTTTTTCTTTTTATCATTTTTTAATTTCTTTATTATTTTTTAAATTATGACCTTAAAAACAAAAATTATAACTATTACAGACAAAAATCAAGTGTCTACAATCATTATAAACTTTTACTTAATCTTCTATTGGCCTTTCATCTAGCATTCTTGAAACTTCCACATAAGCTCTTACATCACTAAAAATCACCTCTGTTAGTACTACCAACCTTCTACATAAGCTTCTACCAATGTTTTGCATAATATATTATCCTTATATTCATTACCTAAAACTTCTATGTTTATATTTCTTCTTATTTTTCTTCATACATCCTCCTACTAAAAGTTCTATAGTATATTACCTGTAACACAAATCTTACACAAACCATGATCAAACAATCATTTTTATTATCATCATCAAAACTAAGTTAGAGAGAGAGAACCTAACATACCCTATCACTAGCATATCAAATCAGTCCATGATATTAAATTGGGCCAAAAACCTAATTATCAAAATAACCTTTCATATTAGAGAACAAGGGGTATTAAGCTAGCCCTATAACCTTAAGTACATAACTACAATAAGACCAATGAAAATGAGGACATAACATGAAAACTTTGCATATAAAATAAACCTAGAAATTATTAATTAAATAACTAATAACATAAAATAAAAATAAAGAAATGTTTACAAAATCTTTAGATCCATGCCACAAATGATGAGCCTTCAAAGTGGAGCCATCTATAATAGTTCATACAAGTTAGCAGCTTTTCATACAAGTTGATATTGTCCCACTTAGTATGAAAAAGGTGATAGAATTCCCATTGAAAGCTTACTAGTGTTCCATATCATGCTAAATGACATCGAATTATTAGAATGAGGAATCCATTCCTAGTCACATATTAAGGTTGACCCACTACACTTAATACTTAATAAAACTATTAATCCTACTACTTAATAGATGGGCTAACTGAATAGAGCGATACTTTGATTTTTACATGATACCAAGGACCGTAAAGTATGTTTTACTAAAAGGTTATTAATAGATCAAACTAGTTTATATCAAACCAAGCGCTTAAGTCAACCATCTATAGAGCATTAGGTTAAGATGAAAATCAAACTTAAAAGAGAAGTATATTCTCTTACCTTATCAAGATAAATTCTATCAGTGTTGTATCAATTTTGGGTAAGGAAATTTGGCAATTTGGAGAGTGTACGGCAAGGTTTGGTGGGATTTAATTTGAGAAGAAAATCAAATTAAGCAATTGTGTATAATTGCATAAACTTACATCTGTTGCAAATCAATATACTTTGGCATTCTTTCTCAACGAATATTTCTCTAAACCATGAGGATTGGCAAATTAATGTAAGAATGCAAAAGCAAACGATCGATCCCGAGCATTGATTTGATTGTATTATTCCCAACAAAGAGGTAATATTTTCTAACTCTATCAAATAAACAAATACTCGTACAATATCAAAATGAATTGTTTTATTTATATATTTGCAAAGGACATAACACTACTAACCATAAGAATTTAATGCCATAACATCACTTGGATTGCAGGAAAAGAGAATGTAAATGTTGAAGCTTGCTATTATAAAAGAGAAGTAATTGTATTAGCCAATTTCTTATATCTACTATTGTTCTGGATTTCTCAAGTCAATGGGGCTTGGAACTAAGAAAGAAATTGAAGTTGGACTTCAAGAGAGTCTACAAGAGGGAAAACGTTAGCTATACATACTTAGGAATCCCCAGTGGTAAGGTTTCAAGCCCTTTTCCTGGAGTGGTTTTGAGATTCTTATAAAGGATTGAGGACGAATATGGCAATTAGGTCTCTCCACAATTCTCTTGATCCTTATGGGTCTTCAACTGTCGTAGAATTGTCGTAGAATAGATCATGAAGAGGGAATCGTTGGATAGAAAGTCTATTATGGTAACTTCCATTATTTCCTCTATTTGTCACATTTGAATGTTGAGAAGGACCGTTATTAGTTTTGGGAAATTGCATAAACCCCGTCCACCCTCCCCTTCAAAACTTTATCTTAGGTGTTGTTTTGATTTTTAAACTAACAAAGTGTGATTTTTTATACTTAAACTTTTATAAATTAGTAAAACAACTCCCTAAATAGAAAATAACTTCTTAAACTTTAATTTTGATATGTAAACAATCTCCTAAATTATAAAGTATTTGGAGATGTTTATACATTAAAATCAAAATTTAAGAGACATTTATATACCGAAATCAAATTTTAAATAAGTTATTTACCAATTTATAAAAGTTTAAAAATCAAAAACCAAACTTTATAAATTTAGGAGGTCAAACCATATCTAAGATCAAGTTTAGGAAATTTCTTACATTTTCCTCTATTAGCATAGTAAAAGAAGACAAGGATAATATAATCTTGATTCTCCATTGCATAAATTTAAGTATGCCATGGAATAAGGTGTAACCTATTTTGTTGATAGGTTATGTAAATCTACTTCTAATCTTTATGTACACGGAGTTCCCATCCAAAATAGGCTGTCTTCATCTTGAGGAATCTTTATGAGATGCTTAAAATATGATATAAACATTTTAAGAAATTTTTCCTTCTAATAATTTCTCCGTTTTATTCAAACAACTCACTAGTGTTCTTTTTATATTATTCATGGGACTTGCAATAAAAAAAATAAAAAAAAAATTAATTAATTAATTAATTAATTAATTAAATATTTTCTTTTTTCTTTTCCATTAAAAAAAATTAACTGAAATTAGGAAGAAAGAGAGGACAATCTGGCCAAAGGTCAGACAAACATCAAATTTTATATATGTGTGTATGTTAAGCACAAATGCTTATTTAAGCACACTCAACTTTATACGCTAAGAATTCTCATGGAAAAATATTTAGTTTACATCGGTGCGGCAAAGCCATAGGTAAAGGTAACCTAACCGATAGTTGTTTTAATAAACACACAAATGTCATTGACAAACTAAATGTAATATAAGACTCGGAAAAATTCTTTTGAGTAATATAGGAAAACCACAGCATAAAACAAAAATGCAAAGTAGTTAAAATATGAATGCATTACGACTAAAGAACTCATCAGGACTTTGGAAGCCATGGCCATTGAGATATTTACATTTTCTTACAAAAGACAAAACTGAGATCAATATCCTGACCACATGTCACCAATTATTCAAAATTTCCTGCCCATTCATTGGACATCCCAGGAAACATTTTCTTTTTCCTGGAAATTGCTCGGAACTTCTCGAGTTTCGATCCACGGAGAATTTCTGGGTTGTGAGGCCAACTGATTTTGTCAACAACACAGGCTTCTTCATGAAGTTAAAAGCAAATAGACATGATGAAGCTAATAGATAGAAGACTAAATGAGATCAAATAGATCAGCTGACATCTGCATTTTACAACCACTAAATAGTCAAAAGATTATGCCATGACGAGCTCCTGAACTAATCTACTATACAAAGTTACAATCATTCCATCCTACTACTATGAATTTCTAAACTCTTATCTACTATATATGGCGAAAATTGCATGAAGCTCCTTTCCTACAAAAACCGTTCTTATGATAGTTGCATACCCCCCGGTCTTTTGAGGAAGATCTGGACGAACCACCTCCACCCCCAAACGAGGATTGCCTGTTCCATGTTTTCCCTCCATATCCAGAGTCTCCACCTCCCGAGCCACGGTCCCTTTGACCTGAGTGCCTGTCTCCATTTTGATTCTGTTCAGCGGTCCATGTACGCTGATTCGCAGAATCAGGCCAACCTGTACTTGCATTAGGCACTGGACCCTGACTGGCGGTGACAAAGCCAGTATTAACATTTCCATGTACTGTTCCCTGGCCAGTTGGTGCCCAACCAGGAAGGTTTCCTGGTGCTTGTGCTTGACCAGGAGTAGCCCAACTAGCATTCGCACTTCCAGGAGCCACCCAATTCGCATTGGTGTTTCCTGATACAGGGCCAGCCCAGCCCATAGCTGGATTACCTGGCATCTGAACCCATCCAGTACTTCGGTTATCTAAGCTTGGTGTAGGAGTTGCAGCAACGTTGTTGCTACTACCACCACCCCAAGCCATATTGAACGAAGAAGAAGACTGCATATTTGATTGCTCTCCTGGACCTGAAGGTCTCCAAGGGTTGACAAAAGCACCCAAATTCGCTGTGTTGAAGGTACTGGAGCTCACGGATGATGGGATTTCACCCCACTGGCCATGTGTTGATGGCTGCACTGAGATGATACTCGGCTCTGACTCAGATATTATTTCTGCTTTCTGAGCAGTACCCCAACCAGGAGTGCTAACAGCAGGATTTTGACTCACCACAGCCTGGACCAACTGTTGAAGAGCCGGACCTATATTTTGCATAGCAGCAACACCAGAAATCTTGGACACATCAGATGCTACAGGAAAACGGGTATCACCCTGAACCCTGTGGGAATCGCCTGGCACTGCTGACTGCGAATGCAGATGAGAAACATTGGCTGAACTAGCAAGCTGACTCACATTACCACTGCCTGGATTCAGCAAAGATAATGGTTGAGCCCCTCCACCACCAGCTGGAAAAGGGTTGGTATTAGGGATGGTACCACCTGATGGCCACTTGTTCTCATCAGCATGTCCTTTCATCCCCCCTGACATGGTTTGAGCAGGAGTTGGTGAAGGAAGATTTGTACTAGAACCCCATCTGTCAGAAGAAAGTTGGGGTACCTCGACTGAAGCAGGCTTAGGCCTCCCCATAGATGAGGGCCCTTCCGATTGCAATCCCTGAGTTCCATGGCTCTGATTCAATTGCATCACACCTTGAGACTCCAGACCTTGCTGTGGAAGATGTGGACTAAACATCTGAGCCCCAACATCAACACGTGGAGTGTCCTTCACAAACTTGCCATTCAGAGCATCAGTAAGAAGCATAGAGTCCTCCTGCTTCTCAGTTATTTTCCAAATTCTCAAATCAGTCGGAAAATAGCCAGTAGTGCTCCATTTGCGCAGTTGCACCATGGAAAACGGGCCCTGAACTTTCCCAGATGGATCTTTGTAATGCCACATCTTCTCTGTTTCATTGATCTTAGCAACAGATTGTCCTGTCCCAATAGATGTTGAACGAATTTCAGAAGATTCTGACGTTAAGCCAGCTTTAGAACTCCTAAGAGTGATTTCAGAATTTGAAGGAAGTTTTTGCTTCTCCCAACCAACAGGTTGCTGCATTTCTTCTTTTGCACTTTGATTCCACGAACTTTCATTTACTATCTCACCAGCACCAGTTAAATCAGTGTCCCTTGGAGGGAGACGTTTGTTAGAGAGGTTTCTGCTTAATTCTCGGTGTGGGGTTGATGGAGTCCTCATTCCACTCCAGGAATCAGCTAAAGTTGAACCTCCTTTCTGGGGAGAAATTGGCTCCCTGACTCTTCCACTAAAGCCAGAAGTTCTGGAGCTCACATTGTTTTCTGCAGCACCTAGAAGCAAAAAATAAATAAATAACTAGAACATGTACCAAAGATGATCTACGTATGAAAAGTCTAGAAAGCAACTAGACACCTCGTCTTTTATCATCTCTATCAACTTCATTGTCATCAGACTCATAACCTGGATCCATTTTTGGGTCAGCATGTATTTCAGGAATCTCCTCAAGTCTTCGTTGGCGCTCCTCAGGCGTCTTTAAGAGTTGCAATCTTTCCACACATTCTCTGAGTGTGTGTATAGATTAAGGATACAACAAAAACTTCTTAATGGCAAAAAGTTGTATATATTTATTTGAATATGTAAAGAGTAACTTTTAAAGAGGCCACGGAAATAAAATCAAGATCTAAACAAGAATGAGAGGTTCCTGATACTTTCTTTTGACAAATAGAGGTCCAAAGCAGTAATTTAGTAGATAAGCAAAGCAGGGCATGATAGTATCTAGGCTTTCAAAACAATGACTAGCAACTATATCAGAGAAAAGTAATCCTGCAAAAAATCACGCCTCCCTAAGAAATAAGTGCTATACATTATTTATAGTGCTGGAATGTGTGAGACACACTCATATTGATAAGTAGAGCACCAACACCTCCTCTTATATATTTTTATCTGTTGTTCATTGGAAAAGGGCTAATCTGGTGCACAAAATGCTCCCCAGTGAGTGCAGGAATAGGAAAGCAAGGATGTGTATGTGACTAGATCTTTCCTATTTATTAACAACAGAGGAACTTTCTTATTGCTATTAAGCCAATCTTTTAAGATAAAAACCTCAAATTCCTGTATTTTAATGTATATGCAATGTCTGGTAAAGACACTCTCCGAGTGGAATACTTTTTAAGGAGTAGCTGCTTTCTTTCCAAACAACTTTCTAATTCAGATATTCGACCATCAGATGCACATCATTAACTTTAAATCAACATTGTAGCTACCGGCTTCAGCACATATGCCTCACTGGAATTAACTTCCCTCTCTTTAGATGGAACTGTCAGACTGAGAGGAAAATTAAGAAAGAAAATTCTCAGCTGAAAGAGAGGAATTCCAAACACAAAAGTCGATAGTGAAAATCCCATCAAACGAAACCACATTACATGTGCTTGAGCTCTTATTCAGCTCATTTTATTTTTAGGTTTCTTGTTCAATCAATACTATCTTAACCTTTTTCACCAATGACTTGTATACCAAAATGTTCAGCCTTTTTTTTTTTTCCCCTCTTTCAAAGTCACCTTTTTCACCTAAAAGACTTGGTTTGAGCCAAGTAAGCACTGCTATATGTGGCCATCATTGTACATGTACTTAAAACACCAGAAGATACAACTGAACCATGGTCAAAAAGGATATTCTTTTCTGCGGCCTAAATCACTCGCTCGATCACGAAGATGACTGAGTCGGGCCGTCTCTGTTTCCAGCCACTGCATTCAAACAGAAGAATCACATTAGCAGGACAACCTACATCTGGCTCCTCGTTCACTTTTAATGTAATAAAGCACAAGCTATTCAGCTACAACATCGTGATCACAAGGAAAAGTTTTTGACATATTTTCACAATCAGATGGACAATGAGTTATATTTCATGTGTCTCAACCATCAACTCAAAATGTTATGATATCTCAATAGTATCTTAATTGTCAAATGGAGCAGGTTTGCAACATCAATGCCAAACTTATCCTGCAAAACTTACAGATGAGCATGGGAAAAACAAGATTACCCAACTAGACTATTATCACTACATAAAAGAGTTCAAACTTCGTTGCAAGAAGAGGTGACAGATGACACCTCTTTCTCAATCCACCAAAATTAAGGAGTGTCCAAGTTTATCGTAAGAACTGAGAATTAAACCAGGTTTTAATAAGTAAAGATATTATTAAAAAATTGCAAATTTATAAGGGAAAAGAACCATCGCAAGGCAATGAATGAAATTTCTCCTCTTATAAAATGTTTCCGACAATAGCAACCAATTGTTACAGCAGAGTATTATTAAGACATAATTACATCTTTAACTCGAACTACTTGGAGTGCTGCAGCTTTTTCCTGGATTTCACCCTGCATAGAGCAGGAAAAAAATATGAATATGATTCATGGGAAGAAACAACAAATCAGGTAGATTTTGGAAAAAGAAAGAGACATTACCACAGTCAGCCGGTTGATAAGCCCACATTTTATGCTTTGCCGCAAGCGTTTGCATTCATCCTAGCATAAAGCAGCACGGGAAATTTAGTCAAGCAGAAAATAGATCCGCTCTAAAAAATAACCTACCACAGTGCACCAAATAATTGATAGCACATATATATATATATATATATATATATATAAGTAAAAAGAGCAGACAACTCTTTCAAAACTTGTGTGCTTGTGTGTGAATGTATTAGTTGTATTTGCAGCATCATCCTTCAATATTTTTTTCTCATCATACTAACAGATGCCACCAGTTGCCATGAAAGATTTGATCAAACTCATATAGCAAAATGTGCTACCAATTATTTTATTACTTGGGAGGGGTGGTGTAAGCAAGTCAAAATACTAGTGAGCTATTAGAGTTCGACTCAATCTTTACTCAAAGTCTAGCTCAAGCTCGAACTACTCAATTAATTAATCAAGTCGAGCTTAAGCTACTTTATTAGTTAATCAAGTCGAGCTCAAACTTAATGATGTTTAACTTAATTAACTTACTAACTTAATCAAGTTTGAGTTAAGTATAAATGATCAATCAAGTGCAAGTTAAGTTTAAATATTAATATTATTGTAATTAAAATAAAATATATATTTTTAGATAAATCCAGTTAAAAGAGCTTCACAAGTCAAGCTCCAACTTGCTGAATGCTACTTCGAGTCAAACTTAAGCTAAAAATTCTAAACTCAATCGAGCTTGAGTCAAGCTTTGAAATTTTGAGCTAAAGCTCAATACTATATTATCTTGATTCGACTCATTTGCAATCCTATTTATCACAATATCAAGAAATAATTTGAAAAATGATAAAACTAATAAAGCAATCCCAGTCATAAACTCGGTTAATAGAGAGATTATCGACCATTATCTTAACTTCCTTGAAAATAGAGACACTGAGGGAAGGATAATGATAATGCTATACGTAAATCCATTGTACTTGCTCACCTCTGTAAAATCTTGATTAGATATTGTATCAATGGAAACAACCTCCGTCTTGTCTAAGTTTAATATCTCTAGAAGGAAACTGGTTGTCTTTTTACCAACTTTATACGGCTCTGCAGCTTGGCTTGTACCTTGAAAAGAGATCATTCATAAATCCAGTAGACTTACTAGAAACTGGATACTGAATTAGACTAGATGCAGGATTGAGTTAAATGTTTACCTATGACAGGCACTAGCCTGTATAAATCTTGCTTCTGATTGGTTCCTGATATTCTTATTCTCACAAAGGAGCCTACTACTTTATCATGAAATGTTCCACTATCTTCAAGTAATTCCTCCATCAAATTCCGACGCAAATACAGCAAGCCAATGTTATGGTTATCGATAGCAGCATAATCGTCAACATTAGATTGAAATCCTCTCTCATCACCTTTCTTACGCATTTTACGTTTTCTTTCTTTGCTCGCTTTCCCTGAAGCATCGGAGTTCCCATCAACATCCAATTGATTAACATCGCTGTCAACTACACTCGCTTGAAGATCATCTGTGTTCTCTTTTATAAGAAAGTGAGACTCTAGAAGCTTTAACATTTCAAAATGCCCAACACGTGGTTTTCCAAATAGACTTTGGAGCCTTGAATCACAAATTATTTGACTTTTCCGCCGAGGATCACGAAGTTTGTTAGTTGTTATATATTCCAGCAAGAGAGCCTGCACATCAAATTGAGATAGAACCGATCCATCACCATTTTTCATGTGCATAACAAACTCCAACAGCTCTTTCGATGCCCATTCACTATCATTGCCTCTAGTAGAACCTTTTCGAGCTTCAATCACAGTGGACCTTTTTGGTGGGTCATTGTCCTTGGAGTCCAACCTGGATCTTTTTCTTGTCTGTCTTCTTTTAGGCAAAGAGGCTTTTGCATTTCCAAAAGAATCATCAGAATCGGATGCTCCTTCATCATCAACATCATAGTTTCCAGCTCGAGAATCTTGTTTTCCAGGATGTATATCGGACTCCTCCCAAGGACATTTAGCCTGGAGGACTTCCTCTGAAGTTAGGGACAACTGCTCTTTTAAATCTACATAATAATCCTTAAATAGAAACTCCCAGCTGCTCTTGTCATCAAAGTCTACCTTACCCTGCAAGCAGGCAATAGAGCAGAATGAAACCAATAGGGTGTTGCAATACATATAGGAAGAAATAAAGTCAATAACTGAAGAGCAAGCACACTTGAAAATTATGCAACACATAAGCTGCAGCATATAACTACAACTAGCTCATACTTGGAAAACGTATTGGCCACCAAGAAATAGATTTCAGCCAAGAAAACAAAAAATACAGTGTGTAACCACATTCTGAAGTGAGATGACTAAGTAGCATCAAGAGTGTACTCCAAGCACACTAAAAACAGGCAGGGCAGCAATAATGATATCCCACTCACTGGAAAAAACAGAGCAGGGTTCTTACATTTCAGGAACCACATAAGTAGAGAACCTGGCTGCAATCCTCAAACTCGATGGGAAAATTGAGCTCCAAGGGGAAAGGTGGAAAAAAGTAAAAGAAAAAGAACCTATCTCATCGATCCCTTATTTATCTAATATTTGATTTTTTTTTTCTTTTTTTTCTGCCAATTATGGGAAAGTAAGATTCGAATCTTAATTTATCCTAATGAGAGACCAGTGATAATAACACTAGGCTACTATGGCCTTAGCAATTTTTTTGTTATTTTAGAGGACAAGAAATGAACATTTTTTCTTGGTAAGTGAGTCAGTTGCAGTGATTTCAGTAGGAGGAAAAAAAAAAAACTGTACATGGTCAGCTGCACATACATTTGACAATGAAGACCTCAAACATCTTGCAATTAAACAGACTTTTTATCTTCCTCACACTTTTGGTACAGAGAGCATCAATCTGTCAATTTTGAGCTCATAGGATTTCATTGGCTTGTAATATTTGACAGGACTTTGTAGAAGGTGCATCCTTCAATGCGAGTTGCAACTTATTATCACATACATTTTATCAAGAAAAACAAAGGAGTAAATTGATGATAGCAGTTCCCATCATTGTATAAAGTAAAATTTCAATAGAACTATATGGGTAAAAGAGTAAATCAAAGAGAATAACATATATGTTAGGAAGTCAGGTTTGAGACACGATATTTCAAAAAAGAAAAAATGGGTCGGCATAGTTAGCAATAGACACTTCAAAATCAAATTGCAGTACCAAAAGAATAATTCTCCATAGAACTTTTGGCACATCACAAGGAAAACATAAAACAAAATAAAGGAAACTTTGGGAAGACTCTTATGAGGCAATCCAAAAGCACTCCCTGACAAATCTTCTTTTGAGGAATATGTCTGGACTTATTACAAGAGTAGTAATCAGAAGATTAGCATAGCAAACTGTTACTGAGTTGCATGTGGCACATTAACTGGTAATTCTCAACACTTTCCTCATGTAATAAAAATTGATATGTCAATCACTCAGAGTGGCAAATTTGGGATAATTCACTTCGATTGAATTGATACTATGTAAGGCCAATGAACACTTTCATCAATTTCAGAATATTCACTTTAAAGTTTACAGAGAACTTCATTAAGAGATACTCCAACCAAAGCCAAATTATAACCTCTATCAAAGACGTTCGGACACTGAAATAACCAAATTATCATCCAAAATTTGGAGGACTACAGGTGGGCCTGAGTAAGGTATGTTCAATGCTTAGGAAAGTTGTGGACAGTAGGGTGTGAATATATTGTCAAAGATTGCACTGATCCACAAGCCCCAAGTGCTGGCACCTATTACAAAGCACTCATGCCACCTATACTCATGCCACGCTAACTTTCCCTCCAGGTTACCAAAAATGTCAAAAATCTCAGGTGCCATTACAAACATGGAGATGTAAATCCAACCATCATATATTCTCCATAGAAAAGCAAAGCAGATTAGATCATACTGTTCACATCTAATTCATCCTCATTGCAGTTCTATACAGGATTACAAAATTTTGACTGTTTAGTGGAAACATATTGCCAGCAATGGAATCATCACAAGTTTTGCTAGAAAATTTGCACAACTAGCATAGCACTCAAGAGAATGGAACAGGGACAGAAAAGATAAACGCAAGGAGAGGAGGGTGGAGATCAATCTATACATCCAAAATAAATTGCAGCCATACCATGTCCTTGTTATCTGGCCCATTATTTTCTATCATCATGATTGTTCTCATGCATGTCTCACAAAAACCTTTGTTTCCTCTTACACATAGGATAACACCATCTTTGGTGCAAGCTTTGCACAAGGAAAATGTACATGTGAGGCACATGTAGTAGGCATTCTTCTGACAGTTACTGCATATATGCCAACCTGAAATCCAGGGGGAGTGGGGGGAAAGAAACATGTTTAGACCTTACAACAGCATATTTATTATGCACTAAATTTCATGAAAATTGAAAACAGGACAACATGAGAGACAAAGAAAGCATCAGTATTCCGTACATTACACCAATATCAAGTATACCTGCTACCAGCAACTGGCATCAGAGTTGCATATAATATTAAAATGTAGAGCAAATGCAACCTTTAAGCCCTAAGATGCATCTATACAAGCGATCCACTGTTTGTTGGGAACTGGGGCAAAGCTTGAATTCAAAGCATTGCCCTGCAGAATTTCCCATGTTATAGGATCACATTTCTGACCTTGTTATCAGGCGACTTAAAGTAAAATCCTCACTACTACAGCCTTTGTCCTTGATAATGTTCTTACCAAGTTTACCAATTTTGGAACTGTTTTAGGGATGCTTAAAGAAAACCCTAGATCTCAAATAAAACACAAATATTTCTTTGAAAATAATTCACCACAATGTCCCAGCAGTTAAATCATGATACAAATACACAGCCAACTCCCTCTTGCTCCCTCTGTTGCCAAAATGTCGTTAGAAGTGGGGCCATGGCCACTTCCATGATTACATAAATGCCATACAAGTATTGACATGATAATAATATGATAAAAATAACAGAAACACTTAGGAACAGAACAGATAAAAAGAACACAGAGAAATACAAAGATATGGCTGAAAACACTGAAAATATCTAGCTAACTGAAACCTTCGCCTTAGCCAGCCATGTGTACACATGTTCTAGGAGTTAGACTGTTGCCCCTGCTGCTGACGTGTCCTGGGAGCTCCTAACATCCTTTGAGATGCGCCTGACCTCAGGCACAAACTCTGGTAAGGATTGAATGATTTCTGCCATGGGTTTCCAAAAAGCATCCACTGGCAATGACCCCTCCCAATGAATGAGCACTTCATCCACACTGTTATGATGCCATTCTTCTAAAACAGCTTTTGGAGTGATAACAACTTCTTCCTTCATTTGTGGAATGCTCAGTTGCATGCTCGCTAATCCGTGAAATTTATTAAGATAAGAAACATTGAAGCTTGTAAGCAACATTCCTATCTTTTTTTGGAGGCAGCTACTTGTTGCTTCACTGTGCAAGCAACTGCTGTCAGTAGGGCTGAAGCTTAACAAGAACAAGATCTCGAATGTCGAACCACACCTCTCTGTGGTTGTTGTCATAGGCTGCCTTCATTTTGTCATGTGCTTGGAGTAACCAGGTCCACAAGCCATGAATCATGTTGATGGGGGTCAGCTTCCCATCAGGTTTAATACTCAAGCTAGACTGTTTGAACTTTAGAAATTGGAGAGTTTTAGAAGTTCTTACTTGATTGCACAATGCATTGAAGCTAATTTTGGATGTATGGAGAAGTTATGGGAGGACAACATGAATGTGCTGTTGAAGCTTGATGACCTGAGAGACACACGGCCATGTATACAATTGTGTTCTTGTGGTGTGTTCTTTGAGTGTGTTGTTGGGTGCTCTCTTCAGAGAATTGGCAGCCGAGAGTTAAACAGCCACAACACATTCATGTTACTTAACTATAATCTTTAGATGACTTCAACATGAATTTATTTTCCTTCTTTTAGCTTTTTTTCCAATTTCTTTTATTAGCATTTGCAGTTTTATCCTTATTAACTCTAGAAACTACTATAAAAGGGTTATAAGCGTTACTCTCTAAACCCTGTTCTTATCAATTCTTTTAGAATTGAGACAAACAATCCCTTTCGTTGAATCAATTGCATGTCATTTCAGTTGATTTAATCAAAACCACTATTTCATTCTAATTATGCATCATATAAGTTACAGTCAAGCAGAGCCACCCATTGATCTCCTAAATCGTATCAAGTGAGGGGAATGTAAGACGAATCTGCTGGTGGATCATATTCTCCAAGATGTTAGTCATATCCTACGAGAGGTGGTTCATATCCTTTATTTCCAGCATTTACATACACAGAAAAACCCTAAAAATATATCTTTTTCTTAAATCGAACCCTCACAATCACAAAAGAAGAATCTTTATCTGCTACATGACTTTGTACAAATTTATCCCGTATCATCTTGGTATCAAAGTTTTGGTTATGGAAGAGGTGATGATAGTGCATGGCATGATGGAGATAGGAGTGCTATTACCAATGCCAAGAATAACCTAGGGAGGAGGGGTGATGAAGATATGTTGGGGGAGACTGCTGAACTGACAATGTTGGATCTAGGAACAATTTTACAGGAGACTGGCTACAGGAGCTTATGCGTGAATGAGGTCATGGGGGTTATAGAGATAGTGTTGGTGACAGGATTAACTGCGCAGGAGTGGGCAAGCTTAGAGGTAAGGTGCTTAGGTATGAGGACTATGATGGTGACATCAACAACAACTAACATGAGTGCAAACAACGATCTGCTCACTCTCTTAATACTGTCATACATCAGAAGTTTGCTCATCCACTGCTATTGATGAGAGGAGAAAACCCACTGCTCAAGTAGAAATTTAAGGCTATAGTGCTTGGTTTTTATAATAAAATGCTGGCCCCAATCCACCTTTGCCAACCTTATAAGTTCCTTTCTATATGTATTAAGATGATGATGTCAGTATGCTAAGGCCCTGCTAAACAAAGCAATTGGACACCTTTCCTACTGCAACACGACATCGATGCCTTTGTCTAAAGCATCACATTCGACAACAAACTCCTCCAAATTTAGGAGGGCAACTATTTGAGTCACAGGAGTTCTGACCAGCATCCAAATAAATGAGATTTTCCTTCACATCATAGTTAATGGGGCTATAACAACTCCGTAATTCTAGATGAATTTCAATAATAACCCATAAGTCCATGGAATCCCCTAACCGCCATTGGAGTTTGTTGTAGCCAATTGAGCACATCAAAAATCTTGCTATGATCTGCTTTCACACCTCCTCCCGAAACAATATGCCACTTGTTCTTGAGCAAATAAGCACATAGATTGCTTCAAAAAGAGCTGGTTCTTACAGAGCAAAGAGAAGATGTGCCTCAAGTGTTAAAGATTTTCTAACCATGAGATGTTTTATATAATAATGTCATCGACAAAGGCTAAAAGAACCACCATAAATACAACAACACACTATTCATAAGAGATCGGAAAGTGAAAGGAGCTTTTATAAGCCCATAAGGGCACTACTAGAAACTTGAAATGATCGTAATGAGTGCGAAAAGTTATCTTCTCAATACCGGGCTCATACATCTACACTTGATAACCCGAGCATAGGTCTAGCTTCGAGAAATAGGTGGCTCCTTTTTATTCCTCCAATATTTCATCAAAACAGGTATAGGAAATTTTCTACTCACAACAATCCACACAAAGTCACCATGTACTATTGGCTTCTTAACTGATAATTCTTCAAGGAATACGCTAATGGGCTAGGATAAATAATTCCCTTTGCAAGCATAACAGTGTCTTAATCTTATTTTTTTGTCCAGGTAGGCACCGGTGAGGACTAACCACTATTAGGTCTACCTAACTCAAGTCTAATTTGGTGGTCGCAATGCCTAGGGAGTGGCAAACCTTGCATTTCTTGGAAAAAGCCAGTATGCTTGCCCAGTAGCTAGTGCAATCCTGCTTCCTTAAGATCACCACCACCTGCTATTGTCCTCAGCATCTGTGTCACACCACCTTGCTTCCTTTGGCCTTCAATTTCCACCAGTTCACCTGATCATTCAAACAGCACCTGCATCCTTGAAAAATCCCATTGGAACAACCCTAACTTCCTTAACCAACTAACTCCAGCACCACTCAAAACCCATAAAGTTGTAGTGAATACAAATAAAGGTAGAATAATCAAGCTCCCCTATTCAGCTATACAGCCTATACTTCTCTAAATATCACTAAACTTCCCAATTTTTCTCCATTAGCTACTAACACTCACAACTGCTCCTTCATTTCCTTCGGTAATCTAAGTTCCCATACCAATGCTTCATCAATGAAGCTAGGCATGCTCCCTAAATAAATCAAAACAAGCAAAGGTGATGGTGAATAGACCCCTACACCTTCATCGTATGCAGACTTCAAAGGCCAGTTAGAGCATGAATAGAAATTTTAGGATCTTCCACATCTTCCTACTCCTCACCTCCATCAAATTCATCACTCAATTCCAAACAAGATAGTTTTTTGCATTCACGTCCATATGATTAGGGCTAATTGCAATTAAAACAAAGTCCCTTAATCCTTCTCTCCTCCATTTCTTTCCAACTAAGATTCTTCATGAAAGGCGCTCAACCCCCTTGCTGACCAGATTTAGTAACTTGTCAAACTGTGGTCTCCACATTCTGAGCAACAATCACATCCTTAAGAAACCCCTGCCTTTCATACAATCGTGCTATGCTCATGGCCGAAGCTAAATCCCATGGCCTTCATAGTTACAATTCCACTACTCTTGCTTCCCCCAAGCCACTACTAAAAATAGGTACCCCTTGCTTGGCAATTAGCTGACTAGTTTAGGCCGCCAATAGTTCAAAGCAGCATTAATAGGCCTCTATGGTCCCTGTTTGTCAAAGCTTAACAATTTCCACTAAGTGATCTACTCCTTAAAGGTGGTCCAAACCTCTGGGGATATTGCCTGAAAAATCTTCTCCTGTTAAGTTCGATCAGTCTCTTTCTAACTTCAAGAACCACAGTTGTGTGTTACCCTGCAAATGAAAAGAGGCCAATGCTAGCTTATCTTCCTTACTCTTCCTATGATGTCTAAAGAAGTGCTCACACCTGCTAATCCATCCCATTAGGTCTGCTGCACCGTCATGTAAAGAAAAATCATGCCTCACAAACTTGGGGACCAGATTTCCAACTTCTTAGCCGCCAACTAAACTTCTTTGCCTCTCTGTTTGCACGTTGTTGTTACTACCTTCCCAGTCTCCACTTCCCTTGCTCTCAACTCAATAGTTGACACTTAAATCTGTTGGGAGAGTTCTTATTGGCATGGTTGTTGCAGCTTCTTATCATGCTCCTTGCTCCTATTTTCTTATACATGGTGATAAAGGCTTCAAGCTGTTGCTAAATTGCCCAAAAGAAACCCATCTCAACCGGCTTCAATACCATGTTTTTATAGGTTCATGACTGACCTTTTTCTAAGGCAACCTAGAGTAAAATCCTCACTATGATAGCCTTTTCCCTTGTTAACATTCCTACCAAATTGACCTATTTTGTAAGTGTTTAGGGATGCTTAGAGAGAACCTAGATCTTAATTGAAACACAAATATTTCTTTAAATAAAATTCACCATGACATCTCAGCAGTCAACCACAGTACAAATATACAGCCAACTCCCTCTTGCTCCAACTCTAAATTGAAATATGGGGAGAAGTGGGCCCATGGCAACTTCCACAGTTACGTAACTACCATACAAATTACTAACACAAACCAAAAAATAAATAAATATATATATATACACAAAACTATATATATATAACAGAAACACTTAGGAATAAAAAGGACAGCAAGAACACATAGAATCAGGAAAATATGACTGAAAACAAGGAAAATATATAGCTAACTGAACCCCTCCCCTTAGCCCAACGTGTGTACACATTTTCAAAGGGCTGGACTGTTGCCCCTGCGGCTGGCATGTCCTGGGAGGTCCTGGGAGGTCCTAACATCCCAATTGTCTTCTGTGTGACCGCAAGGCACCATTAGACCAAAGAATGCCCTATAGGTCTAGATGCTTGAACAATTTCCATGACCAAAAGATGAACTTACAAAAGATAAAAACATTAAGATGGATGTGCCAAGACACAAAATTTAATTAAAATTAAAAGAAAAAGAAAAATGTATTAGAAAAAAAGCTCGAGAACCTTCCATCAAAGAAAATATGAAGCAAGATTGAGATGGTTCTGTCATATGCAAAGACACTAAAAGGGCAGTATTTAGGCATTGCAACACTATAAATGCTATTTATATAAGAATACCAGTGGATAAATCAAAAAAGACCTGGAGGGATAAAAAAAAGGGTAATACATATTTAGATATTTATGAAAGATATGATTGGCGACAAAGTGCAATGGCAAAATATGATACACATAGCCAACTCCACTCAATTGAAATAAGACTTGATTGTTCTAGTTGTTTTTGGTGTCCTTTTGAGACCTTTTCTTTATGTAATTGTCCTTTTCACACTTCAGGAAATGGTACAAGTCTCCATTGGAACATCAAGAACGTTTGGATTTGCCATTTAATAAATTATTCACACCACTTGATATTTCTTTGACTAATATACCATTCAAACATGCAATTAACTCGTCATCACATTAATTGCAAAAGAGACAGCAGAACATTTTATGAAACTGAAATACTATGTCGATGGAAATACTGCATCACCATGATTAGATTTCCCAAACTCAAAGGATAAATCATTTAGTAGAGTAATTTCATGAACATGTAATTAATCATATATATTTAACAAGAAAGGACCAACAAATGGAAGATCAAAGGTCCTCTTTTCAATTCCTATTGTTTCATTAATCTTAGCCAGCCTCCAGGGTAATCGAATTCAACTTGATTTTCAAGTGTCGCATTAAGATTAACCATTACTACAAACCGAACATGTGAAGAACAGATATATCAGCTCCATTCTGGCTAACCTTTAAAAATTTCAAGAAACAAGTGCTTTAGACTAAAGTGTGATTTTTGCTTATTAAAACCGAGTAAACCTAAGAATGCACTATCATGACACTAATGCAAAAAATCAGACATTTTGTATTTTCAAGTAGCAAGTCAATAGAGTGATTGGTTTTTTGGTTGCAACCTGGTATAAGAGACTTCCAGGCAATTAGTGTGATAGAAAAACATCAAATAGATACCTTACAGCACTTGCTAGGAGACCAAATAAAGAAACTTATCGGTTTTCTATATACCTGCTTATTTGGAAAGTGTGGAATCAATCTTAAAAAATATAGAGAGTATCCTTTTTGGCTTTAGTGCCCTAGGGGCACCTCTTGATAGAACCCTTCTAAATAGTGTACTCAAGCATGAAAATGGAAGAATCCATGGAATCTCTCAGTTCTATGACCTGGATCATTCCATCATAGCAGATGCTCTAATAAGTTCATGATAATGTTTCAACCTTCATCAGAAACTACCTTTATGTTATTCTAATCAGTCTAGATACATCAACATCCTTCTCACTATTTTGAAATCTTCTCAAAACTCTTAAGGATGTTTCACTTTGTAAATTATCTATAACTGTAAAAACATTGGTCAAGCCTCCAAGGATTGTGTCAGTTGTAAGAGATGTGAATCTGCAATAATCAAGTTATTAATGACTGAACGAAACCAAGAAATAACACCTCACTTGTGAAATTATAGAAGATCCCCTTTAAAATCAAACAATTCCATCGAAATGTTGAAAGAGATTAAAGCTACAATAAGACTCGGTATGAACGTCAACAACTCCTAATTGGATCGGTTTCCCTTGCCTACCTAATTTAAAATGACTTTTTTCTTTCTATTAATTGGTCAAGCACACCCCATACTTTATTGGATGAATGCAATATTTTGATTTTATTTATCAATTTTTACATATTTTCTAAATATTACAAAAAAAAATCTCGTTATTTTTCACTTGAAATTCTATCTTCAAGTAACCTGATCAGGTATATTCAACATTCGCAGGTCGATGCTTAGAGTGCACAATTTGTGTTACTAATGATATCTAGAGCAATATGGCCTAGGGGCACCTACTAACCAAATCCTTCTAAATAATGTACTCAAGCATAAGAATGGGTAAGTTCACTAAAACTCAGTTCCAAGATCTAGATAATTCCACCATAGCACATGATCTCATAAGTTCATGATGACGTTTCAACCTTCATTAGAAACTACACCTTTATGTTCTTCCAATCGGTCAAGATACATCAATATCCTCTTCAATCTTCTCCTCCAAAATCATACCAAACTTCTTAAGATTGCTATGAATTCTAAATTATCTAAACCTATCAAAGCCCAATTTTGTTGTTTGGTATGCACAACTGCTATTACTTAGGATATCTAGTGCTTGTGCCTAAAGATATTTGTTCCTTCCAAATAAGTGCAACTAAACCTGAGTTTCACTTGTACAAAGCTTTATGATATATATATATATATATATATATATATATATATATATATATATAGCACCCAGGCCCCAATCACTTGAGTAAACCCCAAAGCACACAAGAGTTGATCACGAATGTAAATTGTGAGATGCAGAGAGTATTTGTGTCATCATGAGTGTTAGCAACTAATAGCTATGTGTAGCTAGTGGCTGGCATATTCAACTAGAAGCCATCAGATATACTGGAATAAGGAAAACCACAATATCATCTAATCTAAAACAGCTGAAGGAACTGGTGATAAATTGCACATTCACAGTATTCTATGTGCTTACACTACACTAACAACATAATCAACAGTAGACAATTCTCTGAAACACAGAATATAAACCTGAGGATTTCACTAATGAAGTGCTACCTGAGCTGTTTTAATAACAAATTCTCAGAGTAATAACAGAAGAAACATACCGCAATTCCAACGACCTCTAGTCCGAAAGAAAGCTTCATCCCGATTCACACAGGGAGGATGATAAGCCTTGGGGCATCCCCTATATACCAAAAAGCATTATCTCAGACAACAACTCCAAAGCCTCAACCTAACACACACACACATCCATACTTCCCAAAATAATTCACTTAAGAAAAAATAACATCAAAGCAAAACAGCTGCAATAAACTACCTGCGGTCGCAAAGCACAAGTTCACCACCATCAAAGCAAATGAAACAAACATCTTCTTCCATCTTCTTCTTGACCATGACCTTCGCACTACCCTTAGGAAGCCTCCCTCGTCTCCTCTTCATTCCACCACTTTTACTCCCTTCCTCCATCTTCTCCCCATCACCCATATCAATATCCTCAGCAACCTCCATCCCTTCAACTGCATCTGTGTCCTCTCCCAGATTCATCTCCTCAGGAACACCCGTCTCTTCCATCACTTCTGTATCCTCCAGTACATCTTCCACCTCCTTATCCTCCAATAACTCCTCCTTAGCTCTGGTATCCATAGTATGCTCTACTACTGTCCCAACTGCTGTATCCTCACAAGCTTCCTCCTGAATTTCATCTTCCTTCTTAACCTCACTACTGCCCTCTACCACTACATCTCTTGCTGCACTTTCAGCAACCTCCGCATCCTTCCCCATCCCAGAACTAACACCCATGTCTATCCCTGCAGCCTTATCCTCCACACCACCCTTCATCTCCTTCACCATCCGATCATCCTCTGTATCATCAGCCATCCTATCTACCACTCCTTGCTGATTATCTCTCACATCATCCACCCTCGAATCCTCCACTGCATTATCACATTCACTATCCTCCACAAGTCTCGCATCCTCTGCCATGTTAGCAGGAACTTCATTTCCTTCCTCTTTCACTTTCTTTGCCCCCTCCACCTCTGTTTCCTTAATTTCCTCCACCATGGTATCTCCACCACTCAGTCCCATGTCAGCAGCTGCGCCCTCTTTTTCTGCCACATCAATTCCTGTATCAGCGACCACAGAATCCTCACCAAGTTTAGCACTTTTTTCCACCATCATAGACTCTGGTTCCATGACTGCCACAACCGGCGTTTCATTCCCTGTAATTACATCCGCTCCGTCATTTACACCATCTCCTGGCGGCGTTTCGGTCTCTGACACATTCAATACTTTTGTCAATTCCATCGCAGACTCCGTAACAACCACCTGTTTCAGTTCGGTCTCCCTACTCACATTATCCAATTCACCACACTTCGCAAAGTTACCTTCCTCGATTATTTCTCCACCAACCGCTTCTCCATCTTCATTAACCTTCTCACCACCTTCCTCGCTTCTAACGCCAATATCAACAAGCGGCTTAACATGCTCCGCCTCGTCTCGACTGAGCGACTTGCTCGAATCTCCACCACGTAGGGGTTCATTCCGCATCTTGCATTGCGACTCGCTGGAACCAAGCAGGCTCTCCGCATTCTTGACTGTTGAAACTTCCGGTTCCTGAAGTGGAGAGTTCGAGTTCGCGTTCATTTTTGAGATATCTTCTTCTTCACCCTCCATTGAAATTGAAAACAACAATTGGAATCGAAAACCCTATATCAAAAAAAAAAAAAACTTAAAACCCTAGGGTTTTTTTTCCTCTCTCTCTTATGTTTTTAGATTTTTGTCCTGTAACCTCGTTTTCTTGTTACAATGCATCAGAGAGGATAGAGGAAAAGGCCAAATTGTGTATTTATGATACCAATCATATTAACATTTATCTCATTTTGGCCAATGTTTTTTATGTCGGTAACATATCGTGTTCTTTATATGAAATTGGAAAAAAATCTAGGTATACTTAATTATGAAATCTATAATCAGAGTGGAGTAGTTTTAATGTTTTATATAATTAAAAAATAAGTAGTAATATAATAAGTAAATAAAAATAATATACAATTATAATTGGAATGTAACTAATAATTACAAATGGGAGTTACAATAACTTAAAAATTGGTAAGAAAGTGTCATAGAAAGATGGAATGGAATTATGATATTATTATTTGTTATTGTTTTCACTTTTTTTTTTTATAACTGGTGTGGTTATATTTTCCAATGTTATTAAAACTGCATCAAGTACTAAGCAAGGAATAAAATGAGTTAAAGAATATCGAGAGAATCAAATTAAAATGATTTAAGAATAAAGAAAAAGAATGGAATTATGCTAAGTCAAATCAAGAAGTAATCAATAAAAAAATTAACATACATAATTAATATTTATTTATAGGTTAATAAATTTGTCTAACGTCTTAAAAAATTAAAAGTTTAAAGTATTTTATAATTTATCATATGTTTTTCTGTCATTAATATTTGTTTTTTAATAAATCGATAAGTTCTCAAGTAAAAAAAAAAAAAAAACGATGGAATGTATTTTGATACGAAGAACCGATTTAGATTGTTTTAGTCAATATCATTCCCATTTGTCATCTAGACAAGTAAGGGAAGTGATGTAGGCTAGTGGTATAGTCGTATTATATCAGATAAAACTGAATTGGAAATGAATTAGTTTAAGTTTAATAATATTGGTATTTTTTATCTGATATTTGGGTAGAGAAAGAAAATAATTTTGGTAAAGAAGGTCTCTAGTCTATTTTTTTTGGGCCACTAAGTAAAGTAGATTATTTAAAGTTTATGGTTTTTTCTCTTTTTCGGAACCATTGTTGGCCGAAATTAAGAATGAGATATTTAATAGTCAATTTTGTTCAACAATGTAGGCGAAATACTTGCTCATTTTTGCACGTCAGTCGTAGGAGTTTGGATTTGAGAAATTGAAAATTAAATTTAAAAAAAGAAAAGAAAAGTCATCACCGTTATAACAATAAAATATAAAATAATTTACAAATAATATAATTTCGAAATTCACATTATTAATTAAGATTCACCGAATTTTAAGAATATTATAAAAGTTTAAGGTACAACGATATACTTTTACGAGAACGAGGATGAAAGATAATTATAAAAAATGTAACATAAAATTTTTACATGCAAGTACTCAATTTTAATAAATATTTTTAAATAAAATGAGTTATTTTAATAATTTTATACGTTACATTAATTTCCCCGTCGGCAATGGATAATTTAGGTTGAGTCTGGTTCATTAATAATGACGAAAAAATGAAAAAACTAAGCTCATGAATTTGTTTTTACAAATTATAGAACTGATAACTTTGAGGAGGGAACGCATATCTGTAATGTTAAAGTAGTTAAAAGGATTGTGATATCTTATATTTACGATTTTTTTAAGTCAAATAGACGATTAGAAAATGAAAAATGTAGTAAAAGATTTAAAAAATTATGAATAAATTATATTAACCACTCTTATAAATTTTTTAAAATACATTAACACTTTATTTTTTTCCAAAATGCTATAGATAGCTCCCTACTTTTTGTGTGGGCCATTTCTCCAAAATCACAACCGAAGCCATTTTGTTAACCTTTCACAACCCAAATACTCAGACCCGACTCACTTGCTCTTAAGAAAACTAAACCTTGGCAAATGTTTCCTTCCTTCTATCAAAATACTCTCGAAGGTATCTCCCTTTTCTCTTTGAGTATCTCTCTTAAGGCTTCAACTTTTCTTTTGAATTTTTACAAATCTAACTTGTGTCTCTTTCTATTTTGGAAGGGATATAATTTCTTGTGCTTCTAGCGCACACACAACTCCAAGAAATGAAGAGAAAAGAAAGAGAGAAACTAATTTTTAGGGTTCAAGATAGGTATCCCCATTTCAATCTCTTTCTATTTATATTTTGTTTTGATTCTATTACATTCAGTTGAGAATATGTTTTACAAACTAATAATCTATTGTAAGTTATAATATAGAGTTCTATAAAAATATACAATATGCTTAAGTCCATACGACTAAATTGTATGCTTAAGTCCTTCTATTAAAACATTAAATGAAGTCCTTGATAACACTCGGTCTCTTTTTGATCCGTTTGTCTTGATTCTCTCTTGTTGATTCATAATACACTCACATGGAGGACCCAATTCAAAGCAATGCTTTCTTTTTATTTTTGCCCTTCAACTGAACAATCAATACTTAATTATCAATTGATATATAGTAGTTGCTTTCAATAATGACTAAAAGTAAGAAGTACAAACAACATATGATAATGTCTAACAATTTGCCCTAAAAAGCTAAAAGATAATAATTTTAAATAGAAAATTAAAACAAAGTACAAATAAATGGAGAGAGAGCCCTAAATGGGGCATTGAAAACTTTGATGAATTTATTTAGAGACCAACTTTCAACATGACTAATGTAATTATCTGTAATTTAAACTATAAACCAAATTGAAGAATTGATTTTGTATATAGATATATTATATTTTCGGATAAATATGCAAAATGACAACCTCCAACGATTCATATGTACTGGCATAAAGAGAAAAAGAGAGAGAGAGAGAGAGAGAGAGAGAGAGATAAACTTGATGCAAGTATTAAGTTAGTTTTTAGAAACTAATCATTAGTGAATAATCCATCAATTATTCCTTTTGTTCACTTGTTTGTTGTTTCATGTACTTAATTTGTTAAATTATTTGTAAACCCTAATATAATACAAAGTAATTTATACTTATAAGTACTTTGAGAGAGTGCACTATACTTAATATTGAGTTTGTGTTGTGAGTTGAAATTATGAATTGTATTGAGAGTTATTATGATTGAGAATCTTACAAAATCAAGATTGGCCAAGTTGTAAAAGTGAAACTTGTATAATCAAGTTTGTATATGTATAGCTCTTGGAGCTTGGATTGAAAAAAATAAAATAAAGTAATGTGAAGTCTCCGATTAAAAGCATTGTGTATCTGTAAAGAGTATGGGCAGTCCAAATTCCACGTTACATCCGAACTTGATTTTCTCTATCCATATTTCTTTTATTTTCTATATATATTATTATTTTATCATTATCTTAATTATATTCATTATTGCTTTATTATTTCAATATTTCATTTATTTAGTTTCTTAAATCAAGAAATTATTATTAAAGTAAAATTTAGGCATTGAACTCAATTCACCCTCTCTTCTTAAGTTTCCAATGTAGTTTTTCAAAGATAAAAGTCATCATGTAGGAATTATAAGAAATTAATTAATGGACCTTTATTTTTATAATTTTTCTAAAAATTCTACAAAAATGTGAAAATGCATAAAAATGATTTTTATTATGAATTATCCCCCCCAAAAAAAAGAAAGGGAAAAAAATAAATTTTCCATATTTTATAATTGCTCGAATATGCTTGCATTGCCATTAACCGGAATCAAATCAATATGGTTCTAATTTTTAAATAAAACTTTAGTGTATAAGTCCTTCTTATTTTGAATACCAACCAAGTTTATATTTTTTAACCGTTTTATATTCAATAAGAAAAAATCTTAAGAAAACTCAAATTTTTATTTTTAGCTTTGAAAAAACCTTAAAAATGTAATTATGAAATAAGACTCAATTAAGATTTTTACTTTTAAGAAAAAATTAACTACATGGCAAAAATTTTTTTTTCCTAAAAAGGTTCCTTAAAATGCCAAGTTCACAAAAAGTACAATTTTAATAAAAAAAAATTATGCAATCTTATTCGAATCTTCTAAGATATGCAATCCATATGCAAATTTCAACAAAAGACATAGATCTTGAGAAAAAGACAGTTGTACTATAAAGATGTAATTTTTGTTTAAATATGCAATTTTTTACTAAAAGATGTAACTTCATCTAAAAAAATTCATTTTTTTTTTCTAAAAAAAGAAGAAGCAATTTTCCCAAAGAATGCAAAAAGATGCAATTTTTATTGAAATATGCAAATTTTTTTTACTAAAACATGAAACAAAAAGTCAATTTTTTTCTTAACAATGCAAAAGATGCAATTTTTAATAAAATATGCAAAAAGATATGATTTTTAGCAAAATATGTAAGGGATGCAATTTTAACAGAAATAAGTGATTTTTGATAACTATTTTGACGATGGCATGTAAAAATTGAATTAGTATGAATGTGATATAGGGCAAATTATATTATCACTTTAACACGATTATTATGCAAATGACATGTACCCAATATGTAAATAATTAAGATGAAAATTAAAAAAAAATTAAAGTTAAATAATAAAAAAAGCCAACAGTAAGAGTAGATTAGGTTAGACTTATTAGTGTAGCTGACAAGTCAAATCTAGGTTGTAGAGTTCTAACTACGTACGAATCGGTCATAAGTTTTCTTCAATAGCAGCAACTATTCAAGTTTGTGTAGTAGCCTTTGATCACCAAAACGAAGGGGATATTGAAGATTCATGAGATTGTGATTAATGGAACATAGATTAGCATACGTGCCTTAGGCTTTAGTTGTGGTTAGGGTGGTTTTCAAAATTGAGTAGTAGCGGTGTTGAGGTTATTTGGGTAAGAACAGGTCATATACAATGGGTTGCTCGTATAGTGTTGTGGTAGCTAAGTGACCATGTCTCATGAGGAGAGATAGTGGTTGTGTATGTCATGTACGTAGGAGATGCTATAGACGTACGTGGTAGTCGAGAGAGAGGGGTTAGATGAGTATGGTTGTGCAGTTGGTTATGGATGCAGTGTAGGTTATGTCAAGGGTCTGGTAAAGGAGTAAGAGGATGAGTATGAAGGATGATTGACTTGGGAGATCTAAATAATGACAAAAAGGAATAAGAGTTTGAAAAAGAAGGGTAAGCTCGAGTACCCTAAGCTACCGACCATGTGAAGCTTCAGATTTCGAACTTTAATGATTTTGGGAGTATAAATGAGTATTTAAATTGAGAGGAGAAAATTGAACATGTTTTTTATCATTACCAATATAAAGATAGAGAAAAGGGGAGGATTATTGCTATTGAGTTCTCAGAATATACCATGATGTGATGGAAGAACTTTCAAATCATAAGGATACACGAAGGATTCCAAGAGGTGAATATACTTGGCCTGAGATGAGGAGAGTAATCAAAAATAGATTCGTATCGGATAAGTATCTATAAGACACTTTTGTTCAGCTTCAATAGTTGAGGTAAAGAGACTGAACTGTTGATAAATATGTCTTGGAGTTCCAAATACTTGTGATTCGTTATGAAGTGAACAAGCCATTGGAATGAATAGTATCCAAATTCCTTACTAGATTAAAAAGTAATATTTAAGACATTGTGAAATTTTAGTAGTTCATCACAATGGATGAGGCTATAAGAATAGCCCTAACCAGTAGAAGATAGAGGAGAAGTAGAATACCGACTTGACCCCCAATAAGCCAACCTGTTAAGGGAGGTTACTGAGCTTAACCAAGTACCGAACCAACCAGGAAGATAGATTTCAAGGCCAAATACAAGGGTCGACCCGATGGTGATGTATCAACGTGACCATAAGAGAAACACAAGTTAGATTAGGTGCTTCAAATGCCAAAGGTTTGGGTACGTGGCTGCTCAGTATCCAAACTGATGAATTATGATTATCAAAGAAGATGTCCCTAATCTCAAAGCGAATAGTACAGATGTAAGCCTTGCATGTTACGCCCCGAAGTCGCAAAGTCGCAACAGTCCCGCCGTGTAAACCATTCTATGATAGTAACTAGCCTCACAGTGCCTATCATAGAGATAATCTACACAAGGCGTCAACGACTCCTCGCTTTGAAGTAAACAGTTCGAGTAATAAGTATACTACAATTATGATAATTATCACAAAGTTCTATAAAACATAGATAATTATAAATAAGTCCACAAAGCTTCCCAGGAAGTTTTTACACAAACACAACAGTTCACTAGATTACATAATAACTATTAGTCTTTCCTTCCTAATTACATGGTCATTCTAGTCACACATTATATTAAGTAACTTGATCCTCACACCCCTGGCTTCAAACGGACTAACCTCTGGGTAATTGTAGGGCGGCATAGTACTTGAAGTGTTCACAAATCAGAACCTGCAAAAGGATCTATAAGGGTATGAGCAACTAAAGCCCAGTAAGTTGAATTGGAGACTCATGAATGCATACAAGCACAAACAGGGATATCAAACAATTATTTTCATGCAATGCAACAATCAAGTGTCATCGCACAACGTAGTCCGGTCCGTTGTGAAATCAGAGAAATTTCACCCGCTCCAATCCGGGTTGAGGAGTTCCATGTTATGCAGCAGCTCACAACCAAACCCAGGCTTGTGCAATGGAGACCTCGCTCCTCCCGTAACTACCTTCGAACCATTGACTTCACCACCGCCGCGACCTCCTCTCCTGTCACTTAGTTCGACTGAGGATGAAGAAGGGACCATTTTGCAATCCTGCGCTATCCCTTTCGAAGGGGTCGGTATTTGGTTGGAGAGTCCTATGATCCCCTAACGGGTTGCAATGCATAACGTTTTCGGCTATTAGGGTCGACTAAGATTAAATGCCGGTTAGGGTGTTCAACAAGTTCATACCAATTCAATCAGTCACAAAGTCATTCACAGTACAAATTCCAGCACGAATTCAGATACATCAAGCACATGCGCAAACTATTTACAATCACAATCATATACAAGCCTAAGTCTCTGAGTACTACGAAACTAGTACTCTATTACAATAAGCAATAACCCAACTTACTTGAATTTGCTCGATCCTCTAGTTGCGAGCTGATTTGTTTCTGGGTGTCATATAATACAAATAGATTCTTTTGGTACTTATATTTTATGGATTCTTATTCTAATTCATAATATAACTCATTTTCCTCATGTATACCTATAACGTATTAATTATTCGTTGTGTTCTATTTCAGGATTCGGCTCTTAAACTAGATTCTAGTTTTAATTCCTAAGTTGTAATTAAGCTTGAATCCCAATGTGATATTAATCACATTATGCTCGGGTATTTAAATGTCCTATTGGGTCGTAATTTTTGTATTCTACACTATTCGGTACACGCTAACCCTAATTGAGGTATCAGATTTATTCCCGGTATGTAAAAATCTTACATTTTGAGATATTTACTTAAAATTAAATGTCATTTCAGATTTATTATTTTTCTGATTTCTATTATAATATTATCTAATAACCTTATTTTTTTTAGATTTATTAATTTACATTTTCACATATTACTAATTTATTATATTACTTACCTAATTACCCTAATTAATCATACTTAGTACCTAAAGGCTAGGATTAAGGTTCCACTGCAGAGATTAACTTTCCTAAACATCTAATTAAGATCCAAACCAGTAATTAACATCCTAATCACTTAATTAACCTTAAATCACCCAATTTTACCATCATTTTAGGGCTAAAAATTAACTTAAAAATTTCGAAAATTAATTTTAAAAAAATGGCTTCATAGCACTGTTATACATCATATGAGCATCCTACAGAAAAATTTTGAACTCCAAACTACATCCCTAAGCCTATTTATTTTCCGGTTTACTAATGCTCGGTTTTGAACAATTTGTTAGGGACCCTATATTTCCAGACATAATTAAACTAAATCAATATTTTTTCCTAAATCTACATACAATAAAACCTCATAATAACAAGTTTCATAATTTTTTGGGCAAAATAAATACTTTTACAAAATTATACAAAAATCGGGTGAATAAATAACTGACTGGTCCGAAGCTTTTGGGCCGTCCAAACCCGGTCCAATGTTGTCGGCCGGTCCAAGTGGTGGGTCTACTGTAGGGTGGTGGTGGTGGTGAGTGGTGGGTTTAGCTTACTTGCCTAATCTGTACAGTTTTCCTTTTTTTTTCTAGATTTTCTCTCGATTTTTTCGATGTTTTTATTTTTTTCAGATCTTAAACTGACCAAAGGACTTCTGGAATTTTTTTTCCTATTTATAGACAATTGTAGAATTTAATGTGCATTAATTTGATGGGATTTTGCTCATTTTCCTAAGTTTTTGGCTTTTAGGTTGTCCAAATTTGATTGGTTAATTTTTCTTTTTCTAATTCGAAGCTGCCACGACCTGATCTTACTTCATCTTATCCTCTTCTGATTTTTTTTTCTAATTATTTTATAATTTTCTTTAATTATTTGTTTAGTTTTTAGCCAATTTAGGTAATTACGCGTATTTTTATCTACACGTAAATACATGCGGTGTACACGTGAACATTCCTAATTATTATTTTGGTCATTCTAAAATTTTTAGTATACATATAATCTATCTCTAGTAATTTATTAGTTATTTCATAACACTTTTCGTATTTTCGGTAATTAATACCTATTATACTTAAAATTTGAAAATTTTATAGTCTCCCATTTTATTACTTATTTTCTTAAATTCAAGTTTACGGGGTCAGTTTTACTAATATTCCTCTCAATAGTTTCTAATTTGGGTTTGATCGGATCCTTTAACCGATCGCCCTAAACCTTGAGTTCTAAGTTTAATCCTACGGTTACTTGATTTGGCTTTTGGGCTTACATTGCAATTGAAAATTCAAATTCAATATGTAAGATTTAGGGCGATTGGATAAAGTGTCCGATCGAGCTTAAATTATAAAAAAAAATTAGAAATATTCATAAAAGTAACCCAGTAAGTTTGAATTTAGAAAAATAAGTAATAAAATAATATAATATTATAATATCAAATTATAAGTATATTATCCGTTATTTATTGGAAATACGTAAAATGAGTTTTGAGAACTAACGAGTCACTAAAGATAAATGATATGAATACTGAAAATCATAAAATAACATCAATAATATTTAGAAGTATTTATTTGTACTTCATATATATTTACGTGTAAATGAAAATACAGAAAATTACCTAAAATGTCTAAAAAAAGGCTAGAAAAAAAAGCCAAATAATTAAAGAAAATTACAAAAAAAAGTCAAGGAAAATTAAAGATTTGTCTAGAATCAGGTCATAGCATGTTAGGGTAAAAAGAAAAAAATTCAACTAATTAGAAAGTCAAAATGGGAAGAAGATAAGGCTAATTTTAACTCAAAATTAATGAAAAAAATTCTCATATAGCTCTATAAATACCCAAACCTTAAAAAAGCTCATTTGTTCTGTTTGGAGTCTTAAAAAATTAAAGAGAACAAAAAAAGAGAGAGTTAAGTGTTTTTTTTTATAAAATTTAGAAAAAATCTGTACAATTAGGGATTTTAAACCAAACCACGACTCACGGCCAACTGGAACTAAATCGCTATTGCCACCAACACACCCTACTACCACTACTTAGGTTGACTGATAACCCTAAGACCACTACTGGTGGTTGAAAGTCTAACGGCCAAATGAATCCAATTTTAATCCAAATTTGTGTAATTTATTAAAATTATCAAATTTAGTATTTTGATGTTTTTATGTATGTAGATTTAGGAAAAAAAAATATTGGTTTGATTCAATTATATATGAAAATATATAGTGCTTAAGAAATCATATATACCTAGGTGTATTTCGATTAGAAATAAATAGTCTTAAAAGTATAGTTTTAAGCTTAAAATTTTTACATAGACTATTTAAGTAATGTAAATAGTGCTATGAAGCCCTTTTTAGAATTGAATTTTTGAAAATTTTATGTAAATTTTAGGCCTTTAAAATATATATAATTAGTGATTTTAAAGTTAATTAATGATTAATTGAATAATTATTGATTTAGTATATAATTAGGTATTTTAAAATGTTCATATCTTATGTGGTTTGATAACTGTAGTATTTAGAGTATTAGATTTAATTATTATAAGCATTATGTAGTAAATACATGTAATTTTAATAGTACGTGGAATTAGAATTATAACAAATATAAAATATTAGATTAAAATTGATAATATAATAACAATAGTAATATATAATAAATCAGGTAGGAAACATAAATTTATATAATTATATAAAAAATATAAGAGTAAATTTTAGTATATAAACGAAGACTAGAGTGTACTGTTGAGACTAAAATACTGATTAAAGACAAAAAGTGATATTTAGGATACTTAAACCTAATATAATTAATTTTATATTAGGGTTTAGAATGCATTTTTTAGGATTTAGGTATAGTACCCATAGTTAAAATTGAATTAAAACTTAAATCGAAACCAAATTCAAAAACTGAATTATAAGCTAACCTAAAATGAATCAGTAATAAATAATAATATATATATAGAAATTGAGTTAAATCATAACCTAAAATTTATATAGAACATCATAATATAAAGGGCATGCGAAGACAAATGACCTACAACCAGTCAAGTAAGCTAATTGCAGACTTCAGGTAAGTTGGGTTCAATATTTTATTGAATTTTAGAGTACTGTTTTAAAGTATTTAGAGGATTAAGATTACATAAAACTGTGTTTATAAGTAGTTATATATGTATGTGCTTGTGTATTTGATTTCGTGCTGAAAATTTGTATTGTGTTTTGGTGATTGATGTGAATTGAATGGTGTGAAATTGCTTAATCACCCTAAACTATACTTAATCATAAGCGACTTAGATACCCTAAATAGACATGCATTGCAATCCTTTAGAAGACTATTAGGATTCTCCAACCAAACACCGACACTTTTGAAAAAAATAACGTTAGATAACATAACGGTATTTTTTATATTTTTAGTTGAACTAAGCGATACAAGAGGAGGTCACAATAAGGACAAGAGCAATAGTTCGAAGGATAATCTTAGGGGAAGAGCGAAGTCTCCATTGTACAAATCTGAGTTTGGTTATGAGTTGTTGCACAAACATGAAAACTCCTTAACTCGGATTAGAGTAAGTAAAATTATTCTGATTTCACAGTGGACTGGATCATGTTGTATAATGACATTTGCTTGTTGCATTGCATATAATTAATTGTTGGATAACTTTGTTTGTATTTGTTATGCATTCATAAGTCTTTAACCTAACTTACCGAATTTTGGTTGCTCATACCCATATAGATTTTCTTGTAGGTTTTGACCAATATACTTCGGTATAATTATCTTATGGTTAGTTTCTTTTTGAAGCTATAGGGAGTGAGAATCAATTGGCTGTCTAATTGAGTCTTTTAAATGTCTTATTAGTACTTTTAAGTTTAAGAACTGGCATGGTGAGATGTTTGTTAACAGACTATCGTAATGTGTTTAAATTCCTCGGATTATAAGACAATATGGATATGATTACGTATGTATGACTTAAAGTTTTGACTTTTTATGTAAAATTTTGCTTAAATTTTAATTGAATTGTTTACTTTAAAGTAAGAATTCGTAAATGCCTTGTGTAAATTATATCCATGATAAGGACTGTGAGATTAGTTACTGTCATAAGTTGGTTTACATGACGAAACTGTTACGGTTTTTTAGCTTAGGGGCGTAACAACAGATAAAGAGCTTAAGGAGATAAAAGAAGTGAAAGATGGGATTGACATTAATATCGACTTGATTGAGGAGGATGTGTTTGTTAAGGATTTGGATAGGTTGACTCTAGTTGTTTGACGTACAATGAGTTTAAAATCCTCACTCGATGAGAAGTAGAAAGAGAACCTATTCCACATCACTTACAAAGTGGATGATTAGATTTGTATGCTCATATTAAATAGTGGGAGTTGCACCAATGTAGCATTTGTTAACCCGATAAAGAAGCTGAAGTTGATAACTATTTCTCATCTGAAGCTGTATAAGTTGCAATAGTTGAATGATAAGGAAGCATTACATGTCACTCAGTAAGTATTATTGCCGTTCTCTATTGAGAATTATTCCAACGAAATTCTTTATGATGTACTATTCATGTGTGCATCACATGTGCTGCTAGGTTGACCCTAGCTTTTCAATTGAAGAGTTATTTATGAAGGATACAGGAATACATATGTGCTTAAGAAGAATGGGAAAAAGGATTACATTAAATCCTATGACACGAGTCAAGTTAGCAAACTATAGGCTAAACTTGCTCAAGGATCTAAGAAGACGTTGATTTTGAGCATAGCCAAGATTTAAGAAGCTATAAAGGTCAACATGTCGACTCTTATGTTGGTCAATAGGATATTAGAGTTGAAGGAATAGATCGAGTTACCCTTAGAATTAAAGAGCTATTAGATGGATATGTTGACTTATTATTAGAACAGTTACCTAAAGGATTACCTCCTTTTCAATGTATTGAATATTATATTGACTCGATATCCGGTACTTCCCTGCCGAACAAGCCAGCTTATTGGATGAACCCTAGGCAGGTTATTGAGCTCTAAAGATAAGTCAATGAACTTTTGAAAAGAAAGGATTATATGAGAGAGAGTCTTAGCTCATGCATTGTACTTGTGTTGTTCATGCCAAAGAAGGATAGGACTTAGCATATGTGTATGAATAGCAAAGTTGTCAACAAGATTACGATTAAGTAAAAATACCCCATCTCGACGCTTGACAACATGTTGGATGAGCTTTGTGGAGCAAGAGTATTCAACAAGATCTATTTGAAGTCTGGATAGCACAAAATTTGAGTGAGATAAGGAGATGAATGGAAAACTGCTTTTAAGACTCAACATAGTATGAGCCTTTAAAATCGCATTTAGGACAACCGAATCTAGATATATGACATTTAATGAAACTTATCCAATTGAACCTAAATTTCATGAATAAGATAAAAAAGTTAGTCAAGATGACCCAATAAAGTTAAATTTAGAAAATAATGACGGAAAATTCAAATTTTACCTTTAGAAGTATGATTATTCAATATAGATTAAAAATGATTGAAACCCTTAAAACCAAATTAGGAAGGCGAGGAAGACTTAGATATAAGTTAATTAGGTTATAAAAAGAAATAATATAGTACAATACATTATATAAGTATACACGAATTTTATGAATATACTGGTATATATAATAATTATATCCGTAAATTAAGTCGGAATTATATAATTATATATGATATGTGATAAACTCATAAAAAAGTAGAAAATATATGTTAAAAATAAAATATATATTAGAAACATGGTTAGGTACATAACTACTTATTACGTATAATATATATAGGATATATACTCGTATATTAATAAAACAACTAAATAATTACATAATATACCTAAATTAGACTAAAATAATAGCAAAGCTTATCTAAATTGCATGGAAAATTCAAGAACCAAGCATGGCACATTCCAACAAAAGCAGAATGATGAATCAAAAGAAGAATTACATGTTGAAGGACACATCCTATTTGCTATAATGAGAAAAAATTTCAAAGAAAATTTGTTATGGTAAAAAAAATGATGCTATAAATAGCAAAGTACATCGGAACTCTATTGTTTTAGCAACTTGAAAGCTAGGATAAAGAAAGGAAAAATTCTGGAAAGTATAAATAATTTTTAAAAAATAACAAAAACAAAGTAAGGGACTGGGTAAGCGTGGTTTGTGACCAAACCTTCATCTACTATTGCACAACTATACCCCTTCGCAGAACCACCTACACCTTTGTGGTTTGACAACCACCTCTCTCCTATTAGCCAACGAAGTACCAACGAACAAGTTGGTCAAACTTCTGTTTTGTTTTTATTTAATTTTCTAAAAATATTAGATTAATCTAGAAAATTGTGGAAAGATTTATATTTAGGTTATATTAGATATGATTTCTTGTGATATTTTTATTTTTGCAAAATTTAGAATATTTTTATATATTTTCTTAATAAAGTCACTATTCATCCGAACTTTAACTTTTAAAATAAATATATCAAATGATGCAGTTTCTAGCTTAAATTTTTTTACGAAATACATAAGATGTATATATGATTTTTATGTAGCTAGATTATTAATTCAAGTATTTTTCGTATTTAGTGTAATTTTTAGCTCTAAAAATAGGTAAAACTAGGGTGAAAATGTGAAATAAATGAGTTTTTATTAAATTAATTAATCAAAATGATATATACCATTTTTTCGTGATTTATAATGATATTAGGATATATTGAAAATAATTTTGTATAAAAGAATAATATTTAGGTAATTAAATGCAATTTAGGAGTAAAACTGTAATTTCAAGCAAATAAGCGATAAACCGGTAGCATGAAACAAAGTGTTGAATGAATTTTCCATATTTTAAGGAATCTATAGAAATTTTTAAAGAATTATTTGGTGATTTGAGCTATTTATTATAAATTCATGTAGTAAAACGATTTAGATTACAAACCGAGATACATTTTTAGTGATAATAAGTTAAAACATGATAAATATTGAAATAAAAACTATAGAAATACATACTGGTAAAATTTAGTAAAAAGAAAAATTTTAATATATTTAATGATAGTTTTACGACAGGAGTATGTTATATACATATTAAAATTAGATAATATCTATATTATTGAGTTATATTGATAAATTACATAAAATACAACTTAATTACATAAAAGAAGTATAATATGAAGATATTTATTATAGAAACGTATAAGTATATTAGAAATTTAAATTACCCTTTATAAGTCATTTTCTGAAATAGAACCTATTGTATATATTGTTAGATATATACGAACCCAATGGCACTACTTTTTGTAAAATTAGACAATCTTAAATAATATACTTTCTACCTTAGTCAATCTTTTGAACAAGCCTCTAAACTTATTTCCTCAAACATTCTATACCAATCGATTCTTAGGTTAAGTCTTCGGAGCCATTTCAATTACACTCCCCTTATTACATAACTTCCTCAAAAAGTCTATGACGTAGGTATAACTAAATTCTTTTTTACTAGCTAATCTTCTTATCAACTCTTAAAGCTAAAGATTAAGTCTTCTTCTTCCAACCTTCTGAAGATATCTCCAAAATTATTGCAACCATGCTCTTTTCACCAAATATCTCTCCAAACGAGGCTCTGATATGGCTATAAGTTAAAATCCTTTCTTTAACCAAGCTTTTGAACATGTCCCTGAAGTCATTATCATTATACTTCTTTTATCAAATAGCTTCTCAACTAAAGCTTCAATGTAATTATAATTAAGATCCTTTCACCAATTATCCTTTTGATCAAGTATTTGGATAAAGAATTAAGTCCCACTTCTACTAGTTCAACCTCTAAAGAACTCTCTAAACACACTTAGTTTACAAGTTTGCTTTAAGTAACTCGTTGCAACATCCTATTTCAATTTATAAGTATGATAAAATATGATAATATAATAGATTCATCATATCAATTGATGCTAAATCATCAAAACTTTTGTATTCCCATATTTACATTCCAATGCATTAAGCGCATAACTACTAACTTGTGCTTCTCTTTATTCCCATTTAATACACTCGATTCTAAATCTTTCTCTACGGTAAATATAATATCAATGAACCGCAAATTTGGTACAAATAGGTTTCTTCATAATATATCACACAAAAATACTCAAAAAATAGCATTTTTACCAAATTTAGAGTCTTAAAAGTTGTGAAAAATCATAAAAAAAAATTTTGGCCAAAATTTTTTCACAAGATTCGCACATGCAATAGAAGAAAGTTTTAGAAAAATTTTGGTTTTGAAACAATAGTAATAGGATTATTTTAAATAACTTTGAAATGCTCAGATTTGGGAGATTTTTGTAATCTTTTTTTTTTTCAAATAGTATGCACAAATATATTTTAGAATAATTTTTTTTTCAAAATTTTTGAACTTAATTTAATATTTTCAGAAAATATAAGAAAATCGGGTGAAAATTGGAATACCCCAGAAAACTAATCATCTAGCCACCATCTCAGATAATCCCTTTATCGACATAGCTAGGCACTAGTGTTACGCCCCGAAGTCGCGAAGTCGCAACAGTCCCGCCGTGTAAACCACTCTATGATAGAAACTGGCCTCACAGTTCCTACCATAGAGATAATCTACACAAGGCGTCGACGACCACTCGCTTTGAAGTAAACAGTTCGATTAATGATTATACTACAAATATGATGAGTAACTCAAATTACTATTAAACATAGATAATCATATAAGTAAGTCCACAGAGCTTCCCAGGAAGATTTACATAATAACTACAGTTTACTAATTTACAGAATAATTAACAGTCTTCATCCTTTAACTACAAGGTCAGTCTGGTTACACATTAAGCTAAATAACTTGATCCTCACACCCCTGGCGTCAAAAGACTAACCTCTGGATAATTGTAGGGCGGCATGGTACTTGAAGAGATTACAAATCAGAACCTGCAAAAGGATCTATAGGGGTATGAGCAACTACAGCTCAGTAAGTTGAATTGGAGACTCATGAATGCATACAAGCACAAATAGGATTATCAAACAATTATTTTCATGCAATGCAACAATCAAGTGTCATCGCATAACGTAGTCCGGTCCGTTGTGAAATCAGAGAAATTTCACCCGCTCCGATCCGGGTTGAGGAGTTCCATGTTATGCAGCAGCTCACAACCAAACCCAGGCTTGTGCAATGGAGACCTCGCTCCTCCCACGACTACCTTCGAACCATTGACTTCACCCCCGCCGTGACCTCCTCTCCTGTCACTTAGTTCGACTGAGGACGAAGAAGGGACCATTTTGCAATCCTGCGCTATCCCTTTCGAAGGGGTCGGTATTTGGTTGGAGAGTCCTATGATCCCCTAACGGGTTGCAATGCATGACGTTTTCGGTTATTACGGTCGACTAAGATTAAATTCCGGTTAGGGTGTTCAAACAAGACCACAATAATTCAATCAGTCACAAAATCACTCACAGCACAAATTCCAGCACGAATTCAGATACATCACACATGCGCAAATTACTTACAATCACAAGCATATACAAGCCTAAGTCTCCGAGTACTACAAAACTAGTACTCTATTACAATAAGTAATAACCCAACTTACCTGAATTTGCTCGGTCGCTCGATCCTCAAATTGCGAGCTGATTTGTTTCTGGGTGTCCTATAATGCAAAGAGGTCCTTTTAGTACTTATTTTTATGGATTCTTATTCTAATTTATAATGTAACTCATTTTCCTCATGTATACCTACAACGTACTAATAATTCGTTGTATTTTATTTCGGGGTTCGGTTCCTAAACTAGATTCTAGTTTTAATTCCTAGGTCGTAATTAGGCTCGAATCCCAATGTGACATTAATCACCTTATGCTCGGGTATTCAAATATCCTATTGGGTCGTAATTTTGGTGTTCTAACTATTCGGTACACACTAACCCTAATTGGGATATCGGATTTATTCCCGAGGTGTAAAAATCTTACATTTTAAGATATTTACTTAAAATTAAATATTAATTCCGATTTATTATTTTTCTGATTTCAATTATAATATTATCTAAATAACTTTATTTTTTTTTAAATTTAGTAATTTATATTTTCACATATTCCTAATTTCTCATATTCTTTACCTAATTTCCCTAATTAACCATAATTAGTACCTAAAAGCTAGGATTAGGGTTCCACTGTAGAGATTAACTTCCTTAATCATCTAATCAAGATCCAAATCAGTAATTAACATTCTAATTACCTAATTAATCCCAAATCACCCAATTTTACCATCATTTTAGGGCTAAAAATTAACTTAAAATTTTCGAAAATTAATTTTAAAAAAAGGCTTCATAGCACTGTTCTAAATCATATGAGAGTTCTACAAAAAAATTTTGAGCCCCAAACTACATCCCTAAGCATATTTAATTTCCGGTTTAATCATGCTAGGTTTTGAACAATTTCTTAAGAATCCTATATTTTCAGACATAATTAAACTAAATCAATATTTTTCACTAAATCTACATACAATAAAACCTTAGAATAACAAGTTTCATAATTTTCTGGGCAAAATAACTAATTTTACAAAATTATATAAAAATCGGGATGAGTAAATGACTAACCGGTTCAAGGATTTCTGGCCGTCCAAAACCGGTCCAAGGCTGTCGGCCGGTCCAGACGCTGGTCCTAGGGTAGGGTGGTGGTGGTGGTTCGGTCCCAGGTGGTAGTGGGTGGTGGTTCCAGTTCACCTTGCTAATCTGCACAGTTTTCTTTTTTTTTTTTATTTTCTGGAATTTCTCTCGATTTTTCTTGTGTTTCTATTTTTCTCAGATTACAAACTGTCCAAATGTCTTCTGTGAATTTTTTCCTTATTTATAGACAAACATAGTAATTAATGTGCATTAATTTGATGTGATTTTTGCTCATTTCCTTGATTTTAGGCTTTTAGTTTGGCACATTTTTATTGGCCAATTTTTTTTTTTTTTTAGTCACGACCTGATCCAGTTGCAGACCTCTCCTTCTGATTTTTTTATAATTATTTTGTATTTTTCTTTAATTATTTACTTAATTTTCGGTCTATTTTAGCAATTACACGTATTTTTATCTGCACGTAAATACATGTAGGGTACACGTGAACATTCCTAAATATTATTTTGGTCATTCTAAAATTTTTAGTACACATATAATTTATCTCTAGTAATTTCTTAGTTATTTCATGACACTTTTCGCATTTTCGGTAATTAGCAGTTATTATGCTTAAAATTTGAAAATTTTATAGTCTCCTATTTTACTACTTACTTTCTTAAATTTAAGTTTACAGGGTCATTTTTACTAATATTCCTCTCAATAGTTTCTAATTTGGGTTTGATCGGATCCTTTAACCGATCGCCCTAAACCTTGGGTTCTAAGTTCAATCCTACGGTTACTTGACTTGGCTTTAGGGCTTACAATTCCACCCCCCTTCAAAAAAGTTTTGTCCTCAAAACTTCTGTACATCTAATTTACACTTAACTGACTAAATACAGTAACTTGTATACTTTTACTAACCTGGAAATCAGAAAAGCCATAGATACTGCTCCATCATTGCAGCTTTTGGTTCCCAAGTCATCTCCAAGTCTGGACTTTCATTCCATTGAATCTTTACGTACTCCATATCTCTGTTTCTTAACTTCTGAACCCGGCTATCCAAGATCTTTATGGGTTGTCTCACCAGTTGAAAATTCCTCGTTAACTCCACTGGCTCTATTTCCACTATTGCATTCGGGTTCTTAATGAATCTTCTTAATATGGATACATGGAATACATTATGATAGCCTGATAGACTTGGAGGTAAAGCTACTCGGTACGATACATTGCCAACCTTCTCTAACACTTCAAATGGACCAATGTATCGTGGGCTCAGTTTTCCCTTTGAACCAAACCGTCTAAGTCCTTTGAATGGGCTTATTTTAATTGTAAACATGATCACCCATTTCAAATTCCAAGGGTCTTCTCTTCAAATCAGCCCAACTTTTATAACGGTCCTGAGCTTCCTTCATCCGTTGTCGTACAATCTTAATCCTCTCACTCGTTTGATTGATCATGTTTGGTCCAATCATGGCATACTCTTCATGATCCCAATACAATGGCGATCTGCATTTCCTCCCATATAGTGCTTCATACGGCGCCATCTGTATCGTTGCATGATAACTATTATTGTAGGCAAATTCTATCAACGGTAAATATTTATCCCAATCACCTCCAAAATCCAACACACAAGCTCGTAGCATATCTTCTAAAGTTTGAATCGTACGCTCAGACTGCCCGTCTGTTTGTGGGTGATAGGCTATACCAAACTGCAACTTTGTACCCAAAGCTCTATGTAAGCTTTCCCAGAATTTGGATACAAACCGACTATCTCGGTCAGAAACAATACTCTCAGGAACACCATGTAGTCTTATTATTTCTCGGACATACAGTCTAGCCATCTTTTCCATTGAATCACCAGTCCGATAAGGTAAGAAATGTGCACTCTTTGTTAATCTATCCACGACTACCCAAATAGAATCGTATCCAACTTGAGTCCTTGGTAAGGCTACTACAAAATCCATGGTAATATGATCCCATTTCCATCGCGGTATTTCTAAAGGTTGCAATAATCCACCCGGTCTTTGGTGTTCTGCTTTGACTTGTTGGCATGTAAGGCATTCCGATACATACTGTGCCACTTCTCTCTTCATCCCATTCCACCAATACATGAGTTTTAGATCTTGGTACATTTTATTTCCTCCCGGGTGCACAGTATAACCTGTAATGTGTGCTTCATCCAAAATTTGCTTCTTTAAGTCTGCATCTTGTGATACACATATTCTTCCTCTAAACTTTATTAGACCTTTATCATCCACCTTAAAGTCAGGGTCCTGTCCGTTACTTAATTTCTCTTTTATCTCCATCAGACCCTTGTCCTCCTCTTGCTTTTGCTTGATTCTCTCTAATAAAGTAGGTTGCAATTCCCAGTTCATTAACTGGCTATTAGGTTCACACCAATCAAACCCAATTTGCATCCTTTCAAATTCATGCACTAATTCATATTGAGGTGTTAACAGTAAAGCAACATGTTCATAACTCTTTCGACTTAATGCATCTGCCACCAAATTGGCCTTTCCAGGGTGATAATTTATATTCAGATCATAATCCTTAATCAGTTCTAACCACCTTCTTTGCCTTAAATTCAACTCCTTCTGAGTATAGAAGTATTTTAGACTCTTATGATCTGTGTACATCTCGCACCGTTGCCCATAAAGATAATGTCTCCAAATTTTCAAGGCAAACACTACAGCTGCTAACTCTAAATCATGAGTCGGGTAATTCCTCTCATGTGGCCTCAATTGTCTTGATGCATATGCAACAACTTTTCTATCCTGCATCAATACACAACCTAATCCATTTCGTGAAGCATCACTGTACACATTATAAGGTTTATCCGGATCAGATAATGTTAATACTGGTGCTGTAACCAGTCGTTTCTTCAACTCCTGAAAACTCATTTCACACTCTTCACTCCATTCAAACTTTACATCCTTCTGGGTTAATCGAGTCAATGGTTTGGCGATTTTGGAAAAATCCTTTATGAACCGTCGATAGTAGCTAGCCATACCCAGAAAACTCCTTATCTCAGTCACTGTGGTTGGTTGCTTCCAGTCCATTACTGCTTTCACTTTATCAGGGTCTACAGAGATTCCTTCACCAGATATAATATGACCTAGAAAAGCAATCCTATCCAACCAAAACTCACATTTACTTAACTTGGCATACAATTGATTCTCTCTCAACTTCTGCAATGCCAATCGTAAATGTTCCGCATGCTCCTCCTTGGTTTTTGAGTAAATCAAGATATCATCAATAAACACCACAACAAACTTATCCAAATATGGTTGATATATACGATTCATCAAGTCCATAAATACAGCCGGAGCATTCGTTAAGCCAAATGGCATCACCAAAAATTCATAATGTCCATATCGAGTTCTAAATGCAGTCTTATGCACATCTTCCGGCTTAACTCGTAACTGATGATATCCTGATTTCAAATCTATTCTAGAAAACACAGTTGCACCTTGGAGTTGATCAAACAAATCATCAATGCGAGGTAGCGGATACCTATTCTTAATGGTAACTTTATTTAACTCCCGATAGTCTATACACAATCTCATAGTACCATCCTTCTTTTTCACAAATAATACCGGTGCTCCCCACGGTGAGACACTCGGTCTAATAAACTTTTTATCCAATAGCTCCTGAAGTTGTTTCTTTAGTTCCTGAAGTTCTATGAGTGACATCCGATATGGGGCTTTCGAAATAGGTTCAGTTCCAAGAACTAATTCTACATTGAAATCCAACTCTCGGGGTGGAGCTAACCCTGGTAAATCCTCCGAAAATACATCTGGAAACTCATTCACTACCTGTATGTCTGCTACCTTGGGTATTTCCTTCTCTGCGTCCACAGCAACCACCCAACAAAATGTCCAATCATCCTCCTTTACTCTTGTCTCAAATTGTTCATCACATATCTCCATCACTGATATATTCAACCTACTTCCACCGGCTTTTCCTTGAAATATCGTTTATCCATCATTAAGATCGACAATTTTTTCCTACACTCCATAATGGCTTTATTCTTAGACAACCAATCTATTCCCACTATTACATCGTAACCTTGTAAAGGTAATATCACAAGACTTATAGGATACTCTTTCTCTTGGATTTTTATTCTACCATCTGCTACTACATCTCGGGTTGTTACTTTCTCCCCAGTCGGAGTTCTAACTTTATAAGTTACATTAACAGTAACCACACTAATTTCTTGTTCATGTACAAATTTCTGGCTTATAAAGGAATGTGATGCACCAGTATCAAACAGCACAAAAGCAGGTTGTCCATTTATCAGCACATGTCCTGGAATGTACTATTACTATGGTTACCAACTACACTAACATTCATAAATCTTAAAATGCAAAGATTTCAATTTAATTCACACTTAGAATTATTATTAAAATAAATAGTCTGAGTACATACCAGTTACAAGTCCTTCATCATTTTCTTCTTCCACTCCCATGAGCTCCTCAACATCGTCATGGTAGTACTCTTCCATAAAATCCGAAAAATCCTCATTTTCCTCAATTTCCATATCTTCCAAAGCAAAGATACGAGCAGGTGCAGTGGTGTTATCAAAACCTTCTGTTCGCTTAGCTCCTTGTACAAACTGTGGACAGTATCTGGAGAAATGACCCTTTCTACCACACTTACTACACTTCACCAATTTCATCTTAGGGCATGCCTTCAGCACATGGTTCGGATCTCCACATATAAAACATTTCCCTTTTAGCTGAGTACAATTTCTTGGAAAATGATTTGCACCACACTTCCAGCATTTGACATTACCATCCTTGTCATAAAAACTCACACTCGGTATTGACTGCGCTGGGTTACTAGCCAGAGTTACTGGTCTCCTTCTCTTCAGGCCAGAATTGCTACTAGAGGCACCAGGATATGATCTCTTAAATGATGGTCCTGGTCGATATCCTCTATTAATCTTTTGACTCCACATTGCTTGCATCCTCACACGATTATCTTCCAATTGCCTTGCTTTATCTACCACTTCATTGTAAGTGGTAAAACCATAATCCAGCAGCTTGCAACACATTGTGGGGTCAAATCCAGTAAGGAATAAATCTTTCTTCAACTCTATATTGTCTCGGTATGAACCAGGTACATATTGTAACAATCTGTTGAACTCAGTCTCATACTGGGTTACACTCATACCTCCCTTCTTTAGTTCAAATAGGTCTCGCACCATTCTATTTTGAACACTATGAGGGAAATACTCCTTCTTGAATTCCTCCTTAAATTGTTGCCAATCAATGTTATTTCCAAGTTGCCTTGCTCTCGAGTCCCACCATACTCTTGCAGCTAACTTTAGCATGAATGTACCATAAGATAACTTTTGGGATTCAGGGACTCTAAAAGCCTCAAAACTCCGTTCAACTTGGGCTAACCAATCATCAGCTACATCTGGCCTACCCATCTCCCCCTCAAAATAACAGTTGGCTTTTATAAACTCAGGAAGTTTATTTACCTCTTGAGGTCGCTCTATTCGTTGTTCAACTTCTTGGGGTCTTCTGTTTCCCACATTACCACCAGTCATAAGATGTTGAATCAATATTCCTTGCTGTCTCATCATCGTATGCATACTGGCAAGTATTTGCCCAATAGGCATATTTTCTTGTGGAGGCGGTGGAGGTAAATCTTGTCTATGTTGTTCTCTTGGTGGTGATGGTGCTCGTGGTGGAGGGTTTTGATTCCCTTCAGTTCCTCCTTGATTACTTCCGTTTCTAGCTTCAGCCATAATCACTTACTAGTTTAACTTATAATCCTGCATTCATATCTATCTATAAGTTATCCCTACTTTTGTTTAGAGAATATTTATAAATAAATAAATGCTTGCAATATGTACTCATATCAAATAGTAATGACAATAGTATTAGAGTCAACGTACTTAGAAATCTAACTTTCACTGTATATTTCATTCAACCTTACATCATCACTATTACAACTTTAAAACAAAAGATACAACTCGATAATCTTTCAAATACATACATCGAATTTACAACTCGATTGTATCATTACTTACATCATCTACTACAGACTCGATCTTTACAACTGTACAAGACAAAAGGTTACATCAAACTTAATTACAACATACACCTAACTTGATCCAGAAGCTAAAAAGTACATCAAAAGTCAAAAAGATACATCAAAAGTCGAAATACATCAAAAGGTCCTAAAATACATCAGTATCCATCAAAATTGCTACTGGATCATATCCAAAAATCTACCTAACTAAACATGTCAGTCATCCAACTAAACTAGTCCCCCTCTGAATCCGTAGCAACTACCTCATCAAAGGGATCATAATCCATATGGCCTCCAACTGAATAGTCCTCATGCTCACTCTCTGATGCAGAGTCTATATATATTATCTCTGGAGTCTCGGGAATCACAATCACCTCCTGTACTTCATCATCATCCGACTCAACTGGATTACCAGTTCCTACTCCAGTTATTCCGGTGTCTGCAATCACCTGCATGAGCAAAGCATGTAGGTCTACACCAGGTTCATCCTCGTTTTCCTGCTCCTCTTCAGGGTCTTCTTCTGGATCTTCTTCTTCTTCTGGGTCCTCCTCAGGGTCTTCCTCTATATGAACTCCATCATCTTGGGGTTCAACTGGAGGTGGGTTTTCTGGTGGTGGTCCTGGTATTTCAGGTTCAGATTCAGGACTAAAGTTCAATGGTATCTCTATACCATCCCCAGCAGGCTCGGGAAACTGTGGAAACTAATCAATGATCCCTGGTGGGTACTGTCTAGGAATGTATGGGATGTCAGCAGGGATGTGTGCAATACTGGCAGGGTATGGTCTCCCATCCTCTAACCTAGCAGGAAAATACCGTAAGGGCATCATCAAGGTTATAATTCCCTCTTTCTCCAACCATCTCTGCTCAAAAGCGGCTATAGCAGTGTATCTATTATACTGAGGGCCTAAGCTCATTTCCATCCATGCCCACTCATCCTTCCAACTATAGCACATCTGATCATGGAACTTATTGATGATCTCATCAACCGTCCTAAATATATTCCAATCAGCTAGTTCCATCAATAGCCATTGTAATTTCACCCTATAATCAATGGGAGATACTTCTCCATTCCATCCAAACCGTATCCAACTATGAATTAATTCTCCCCTTCGACCCTGTAATTATAATTAAACCAAATCATATTTCCTATGTTAAAGATTAAGGTTATTTATGTTATACAATCTTTTATCGTCCACCTAGTATTACCCACTCTCAACATTCCTATAATGTCTATTTCTTTTAAGGTATGACGCTTCAAAGCGAGTTTACTAAAACTTCGCTCTGATACCAACCGAGAATTGTTACGCCCCGAAGTCGCGAAGTCGCAACATCCCGCCGTGTAAACCACTCTATGATAGAAACTGGTCTCACAGTTCCTACCATAGAGATAATCTACACAAGGCGTCGACGACCACTCGCTTTGAAGTAAACAGTTCGATTAATGATTATACTACAAATATGATGAGTAACTCAAATTACTATTAAACATAGATAATCATATAAGTAAGTCCACAGAGCTTCCCAGGAAGATTTACATAATAACTACAGTTTACTAATTTACAGAATAATTAACAGTCTTCATCCTTTAACTACAAGGTCAGTCTGGTTACACATTAAGCTAAATAACTTGATCCTCACACCCCTGGCGTCAAAAGACTAACCTCTGGATAATTGTAGGGCGGCATGGTACTTGAAGAGATTACAAATCAGAACCTGCAAAAGGATCTATAGGGGTATGAGCAACTACAGCTCAGTAAGTTGAATTGGAGACTCATGAATGCATACAAGCACAAATAGGATTATCAAACAATTATTTTCATGCAATGCAACAATCAAGTGTCATCGCATAACGTAGTCCGGTCCGTTGTGAAATCAGAGAAATTTCACCCGCTCCGATCCGGGTTGAGGAGTTCCATGTTATGCAGCAGCTCACAACCAAACCCAGGCTTGTGCAATGGAGACCTCGCTCCTCCCACGACTACCTTCGAACCATTGACTTCACCCCCGCCGTGACCTCCTCTCCTGTCACTTAGTTCGACTGAGGACGAAGAAGGGACCATTTTGCAATCCTGCGCTATCCCTTTCGAAGGGGTCGGTATTTGGTTGGAGAGTCCTATGATCCCCTAACGGGTTGCAATGCATGACGTTTTCGGTTATTACGGTCGACTAAGATTAAATTCCGGTTAGGGTGTTCAAACAAGACCACAATAATTCAATCAGTCACAAAATCACTCACAGCACAAATTCCAGCACGAATTCAGATACATCACACATGCGCAAATTACTTACAATCACAAGCATATACAAGCCTAAGTCTCCGAGTACTACAAAACTAGTACTCTATTACAATAAGTAATAACCCAACTTACCTGAATTTGCTCGGTCGCTCGATCCTCAAATTGCGAGCTGATTTGTTTCTGGGTGTCCTATAATGCAAAGAGGTCCTTTTAGTACTTATTTTTATGGATTCTTATTCTAATTTATAATGTAACTCATTTTCCTCATGTATACCTACAACGTACTAATAATTCGTTGTATTTTATTTCGGGGTTCGGTTCCTAAACTAGATTCTAGTTTTAATTCCTAGGTCGTAATTAGGCTCGAATCCCAATGTGACATTAATCACCTTATGCTCGGGTATTCAAATATCCTATTGGGTCGTAATTTTGGTGTTCTAACTATTCGGTACACACTAACCCTAATTGGGATATCGGATTTATTCCCGAGGTGTAAAAATCTTACATTTTAAGATATTTACTTAAAATTAAATATTAATTCCGATTTATTATTTTTCTGATTTCAATTATAATATTATCTAAATAACTTTATTTTTTTTTTAAATTTAGTAATTTATATTTTCACATATTCCTAATTTCTCATATTCTTTACCTAATTTCCCTAATTAACCATAATTAGTACCTAAAAGCTAGGATTAGGGTTCCACTGCAGAGATTAACTTCCTTAATCATCTAATCAAGATCCAAATCAGTAATTAACATTCTAATTACCTAATTAATCCCAAATCACCCAATTTTACCATCATTTTAGGGCTAAAAATTAACTTAAAATTTTCGAAAATTAATTTTAAAAAAAAGGCTTCATAGCGCTGTTCTAAATCATATGAGAGTTCTACAAAAAAATTTTGAGCCCCAAACTACATCCCCAAGCCTATTTAATTTCCGGTTTAATCATGCTCGGTTTTGAACAATTTCTTAAGAATCCTATATTTTCAGACATAATTAAACTAAATCAATATTTTCACTAAATCTACATACAATAAAACCTCAGAATAACAAGTTTCATAATTTTCTGGGCAAAATAACTAATTTTACAAAATTATATAAAAATCGGGATGAGTAAATGACTAACCGGTTCAAGGATTTCTGGCCGTCCAAAACCGGTCCAAGGCTGTCGGCCGGTCCAGACGCTGGTCCTAGGGTAGGGTGGTGGTGGTGGTTCGGTCCCAGGTGGTGGTGGGTGGTGGTTCCAGTTCACCTTGTTAATCTGCACAGTTTTTTTTTTTTTTATTTTCTAGAATTTCTCTCGATTTTTCTTGTGTTTCTATTTTTCTCAGATTACAAACTGTCCAAATGTCTTCTGTGAATTTTTTCCTTATTTATAGACAAACATAGTAATTAATGTGCATTAATTTGATGTGATTTTTGCCCATTTCCTTGATTTTAGGCTTTTAGTTTGGCACATTTTTATTGGCCAAATTTTTTTTTTTTTAGTCACGACCTGATCCAGTTGCAGACCTCTCCTTCTGATTTTTTTATAATTATTTTGTATTTTTCTTTAATTATTTACTTAATTTTCGGTCTATTTTAGCAATTACGCGTATTTTTATCTACACGTAAATACATGTAGGGTACACGTGAACATTCCTAAATATTATTTTGGTCATTCTAAAATTTTTAGTACACATATAATTTATCTCTAGTAATTTCTTAGTTATTTCATGACACTTTTCGCTTTTTCGGTAATTAGCAGTTATTATGCTTAAAATTTGAAAATTTTATAGTCTCCTATTTTACTACTTACTTTCTTAAATTTAAGTTTACAGGGTCATTTTTACTAATATTCTTCTCAATAGTTTCTAATTTGGGTTTGATCGGATCCTTTAACCGATCGCCCTAAACCTTGAGTTCTAAGTTCAATCCTACGGTTACTTGACTTGGTTTTATGGCTTACAACTAGCACCACTATTAGGTGGTGATGGTGGTTCGCTTTCAAAACTCACTTAGACTAGTGTTCACGAAAATAACTTGGTTGTACAATTTTCAATTCTAATTTTTTTGGAATTTTTCTTCCTATTTCTAAAAATTTTCCAAAATCCTAAGAGTCTTAATAATTTTCGAAGCTATTAGTGATGATTTCTAGGTTGTAAGATGTAAAATGGTGATTTTCTCTCTCCCATGGTGTCTTATGTTGTATGTTCTTCCTATGTTAAGGCATCCTCGAGCTATATCTTGTTGCTAACACCTATCTAAGGGGTCTTCCATGCCTCAAGCTTCCTAATCTTATTGGTTTAGTGATTTTGATTAATTTTTTAATTATTTTCTTATTAATTTTTACCTAATTATGCATATTTTCATGTACTTTAGGCTTTTTAGATATATGATTACATATAATAATTATACCTAAAAAACACGTACTATTTTTATATATTATTTTATGTTATTCTATAATTTTAATGTACAAATAATTTATCTTTAAAGTTTCGTTAGTTTTCGTAACTAAATTGTTCTTTTATGGCGGGTAAATTACAATGTAATATAACTTAATGAAATTAATTATTTTTAGATATAATACTATTGTTTTATTATATTTTTATAATCTGGATCTATGGAGTTTTCTCAACTAATACCTAGGACTTATTCATGAAACATTTTCTTAATCAACTTACTTTCGTGTATGCTTTAAATTACCCGTTCGAAATGATTCTTGAAATTATAAAACTCATATAGAATGCACTTATAATATATATTTTTGAAATTATTTATATAAATATATAATAAAAATATGAAAATATAGAAATATATCAATAAAAACATTAGCTAGTATATTTAATATACTTAGAAAATAAAAAAAAAACATGCAAAATTTTATTTAATATTGATAAATTTTAATATCAATAGTGCAAACCATTAATTATCTTTCTTTGAATTTTATCTATTCATATTATTTAGATTATATTCTTTACGACGATTAAAAAAAAAAATGAATTGCATGTTATTGTGTGTAGACAGTAAGCTTTCATTTGTGATCTATAGGGTTGTTTTAAATTAATATCTTAGTAACCTTCCTCAAACAATTTAAAATACTCATAATATTTTCATTGGTGGGAGAATTATAAAACAATTATTTTCCAGACACATAATGATGATATGGGGCAAAAAATAACATGAAGCAGCCATACAAAAAATTAAATAGGAAAAAAAAAATGATATCAAAGTTCTTTAATAGGTGTGGAATCGACAATAAATAACAAAAGAATTTAAATATTATCATTTTTTTATCATGCGCATTATAAATTACTTGTATTATTATAATAATATTAATTATAATATATAAATATAATGTAAATATATATTATTAGTATATAAACATAATAAATATATGTATTATTTAAGTAATATGAGTTCTACATCTATTTTAAGAATATAAGTGCTCAATTTTGAAAATAGGGAGTACTTTTGCAATTGTGAAAGTTTGCAAAGGAGGTTAGTGTAATTTAGCCTAAATTAAATATCAATAATGTATGTAATAATTATTTTGTATTTTTATTTAATTTCTTACTATTGAGAATTGACCCTAAGATTATATTGAGAAAATATTAAAGATATTTTTCAAAAATAATAATAGCATGATATTCACAACAGCGTTAAAAACTTGCTTAGCCACTAAATAGGTCGATAAGGAGAAATCACCATTCAATTATGCCATTATAAAGCAAATCAAAACTTATTATAAATGCGAACATCTCGATAAGATGAGTAATTTTAGAAGTGGTATAAGCGATATTACATATGTACATAGAGTTAAAAAGTTGGTCCGAGTTGCGATTGACTTATTTATTTATTTATTTTTTTTTTTCAAGCTTTTCACAAACGACAAAACCCCCACGGCTAAAGTGATACCAACCAGCAACGTATCAATTGCCTCTTACCTTTCAGACCTTTTCTTTTCTTCTTCTCCACTTTCCACTCCTCATCAGTCACTGTTTTTGTCACCATTTCACACCTGTCCTCGTCCTTGTTCTTGCTCCTTACAGTGTAAGTTTCTTCTTCAATGTTCATTACTGGGTTCTTCGCATTTAATTGATTCGTCCAAGCTGACCCTTGTTCTTATACATTGATTTGGTGATTTGGGTATCTTTTTCTTTTTATTTTTTTTTCGTCCGAAAGATTTTATCATTTTGGTATTAGTTAATTCGGTGACCCATTATTTGATATTTACATGCATTCAATTTTAATAAGTAAAGCAAGCGTCAGTTCATATAAATAAGTGATACATTTGATAAAGTTTTTCACGTTTAAGTGATATATGCAGGAAAAATTTTATCTTTATCTGTGTGATAAAAAAAAAAAAAATAGTAAATAGATTTAAGTGAAAAAAGTGACAATCAATGTAGTTTAATTATGCATTTAAGGAAGTAATGTTGCTTTTAGTTATACATGTAGCAAAATTTTGATTTTAATCTGTGAGATCACATGTCCATGCTGGCATTTTCTGCAAAATTTTGTGAAATAAAGATAATTAATGGCAGTTTCGGACATCGAATTTTCTATATTCAGGAAAGAGAATAAAATTATAATGGTTCTGAGCGATTTTACTTCTAAAACACCTTCCAACATTTTTCCTTTGGGTTATGGTGCTATAACAAGAGTACAATATGTAGTCTGGTTCATATTAGTGGGAGCTTCAACGTGGGATGCTATGATTTTGTTTGATTTGTAAAATTTAATTACTAAATTGAAAAAATATGCATTTTAGAGATGAATTTTGATAAATTTGAACTTGCTTGAGCATGTGAGTATGCCTTTCTGGCGTGTTTTCTAGAGCAAGTTGATGGTTTGGTTCTATCTCCTTTGAGGAGAATTTTCTCACTCTGACGTCTTGTTGAGAAATGAATATTGGGAGGCTGTTTATATTAGGTTTTATGTTATTCGTTGTGGAAGGAGTTTCATATAGTCATAAGATGATTGCAAATTTGAAGACTTGCAGGAAATAAGATGGCTAAATTTAATTTGTGTCCTGGTTTATGTTGTCTGCATGCAATGTAGGCTTTCTATTTTTGGGATTTAAAAACATCGGCTTTCTTTTTTTTTTGGGGGGGTGGGTGGATGAAAATAGAAGATGGGATCCAACGAAGATATGGGTAAGTTGTCTAAGAAAGTGAGCCAGGAGGAGAGGATGCAGGGTGCAACTCAGATTGCCAACTCGAATGTATCTTAAAGATTTTCCGCATGCACTTTCTGATTCTAATCATTGAAAAAGTACTTTCTGAAACTTTTCTTCCTGCATCAGCTATGTTGTTTGGATTTTGATAAAGTCATAATGTTCTGTGACCATACAGAAGTTCGGTTTGTTGTGCTCGACTGGGCTGATCAGATGCTTGCTGTGGGCTTTGTGAAACCTCCTTGTTGTTTCCTTTGAACATTGATTGCTGCATTTTTAGCCTCAAAATGTGCTTTAAGAGAGTTGATCATCATGTTTAATTTTCTTACAGAGAGGAATGGTGGCAGTCAGAAGCCCCAATGTGTCTTTTCCCCACATACCAAGTTCCCCAAAAATCTCTGACCTGAAATCTTCGTTTGGACTCACATTCTCTCATTCCAGAAGAGCCTACCAGAAAAAATCCTCTCTTTGCATCACCAATTCCATTAGCTTGGAGGCACCTCCTCGCAACACTGGCCAAGTTAGGGTTGACATTTTGTCAGAGTCACTTCCTTTCATCCAGAAATTTCGAGGCAAGACCATTGTTGTCAAGTATGGTGGTGCTGCCATGAAGTCCAAGGACCTTCAGGCTTCTGTCATTAACGACCTTGTCCTTCTTGCATGTGTTGGTCTCCGGCCTGTTTTGGTTCATGGGGGTGGTCCCGAGATTAACTCTTGGCTCACCCGCCTCAATATTGAACCCGTCTTTAAGGATGGTCTCCGAGTTACTGATGCCTCTACCATGGAGATTGTTTCGATGGTCTTGGTAGGTAAAGTTAATAAACACCTCGTGTCCTTGATCAACAAGGCTGGTGCAACCGCAGTTGGCCTCTCAGGCATCGATGGTCGCCTTTTGACAGCTCGTCCCACTCCCAACTCTGTTCAGCTAGGGTTTGTTGGCGAGGTTGCTCAGGTTGACTCCAGTGTGCTCAGGCCACTCACTGACAGTGGGCACATACCTGTAATTGCTTCAGTTGCTGCAGATGAGACAGGTCAGTCGTATAATATAAATGCAGATACAGTTGCAGGAGAATTGGCTGCTGCATTAGGGGCAGAGAAACTGATACTATTAACAGATGTTGCGGGAATCCTAGCTAATCGAGATGATCCAGGGAGTTTGGTGAAGGAAATAGATATAAAAGGGATAAGAAAGATGACAAATGAGGGGAAGATTGGAGGTGGGATGATTCCAAAAGTAAATTGTTGCGTGAGGTCCTTATCACAAGGGGTTAGGACTGCTAGCATAATCGATGGCCGTGTTCCCCATTCTTTGCTTTTGGAGATTATGACTGATGAAGGGGCCGGAACCATGATCACTGGTTAAGAGCAGGAACAAAGTTATTTCTATATCACGTAAGTCATAAGGGATGTCTGCTTTTATTTGATATAACTTAATTCTGTAATTTTTCCCCTCCAGAAGAACGTTTTATTTCATGTTTGCCCTTTCTTCCCAATTTCTTCCCATAATAGTATAAATTTGTAGAGCAGGGAAGTAAGCTAATAATGAAAGAAAAGTAGGAGTATGCGTTATCAAACTTTGTGCAGAATGTGGAGTTTTGAAGGAAAGTTAATGAAAGTGTACGAGTTCCTATTGTCATAAGTCTAGGCATCAAATTTTATCTCAACTGTTTTTTTCTAAGTGAATCTGTATGATTTCCCTTTTCATTGTATTGCCAACCTTAATTAGCCAAACAGCTAAATAAGAGCTGCATTCAACAGGGTACTTGTATTTTAATTATTTATGAGCTTGGTTGGTTGTTCCTATTCTTTATGAGCTTCTGACAGAGATTGTAAGTCGTAAGCAAAAGCATGATTCAAAACCTTAGTTGAAATCATGGGGAGTTTTATTCTTGAGCCAGAGGTAGTTTATGTTTGTGCTTTTGTTCCATCTGTTTTACTCTTTCAAATCCAATCGTGTATCAAGTTTCCCATCTTGTCTCACATTGGGTTCTAGGACTGCCCTATTCTTGCTTTCTAGTGTTATTGGCGAGGGAAAATCGGCAATTCACAACCGTACCGGTTGCATCACCCCAAATAATTCAATGGTTGTATGTAGGAGGGAGGGTGAAACAGGTACTTGTGATCTTTGATGCAATCTTCTCTACATTTGTGGGATGAAAAATGATAAACGGTAAGCTGTTGAGAAATTTTGTTGAGTATTATGTGTTTAATTAAAAATAAGCACTTGTCCTTGTAATCTGTATGCACTCAAATCTCTTATCTTTAGAATTAATCCCTTAATTCTCTTGCTCTTAAAATTAACCCTATTTTAGTATTTTAATGTTGGATAAAATAATTTAAAAAGAAATGCTAATATCATCTTTTATTATTTTTGAAGGTGTAAAACGATAGTTATGGAATCTGAAATCCTTTTTTTTTTTTTTTTTTTAACACACAGTTTTAAGCATAAGAGGGTTAAATATATATATACACACACTGAACATAAGTTGGATTTGCAGTTGACTATGATATTTAACCAATCAATGTTTTGTAAGTTTCTTATGTACCACTCCATACCCTGCAATATCAACAATATCTACCTTTTCTTATGCGATTTTCTAATATGTAGTGTTCATAATTTTGTCAATGACCGTACCGCTGGCAACTCCTGCAAACAACATCCCGATAACCACCAACGCCTCGATCTCCTCCCTTTGGGCACTGCCTGGCAACATGTCCCTCTATATTGCAAATATTGCGGATAGGTTCATTGGGAAAATGGCGTACCAAGCGATCAGTCTTCCTACAATTGTTGCATGCCTTCTCATTTGTGCAATCGGTGGCAATATGGCCCTGCTTGTAGCAATTATTGCATAACCTTGTGTTCCCCCAGGTGGCAATGAGCGGGCAGTAGATTCTATTGCGCGGTGTGACCAGCTTTACCACAGGTGTGGCAGATGCCCTCGTTGGGAAAAATGCTGGCCATGTGACCAGGTTCTCGACAATTCCAGCACAGTGATTTCGTAGTGCATTCTGAAGCAATATGCCCGATAAAACGATTCATCAGTGAAAGTCGTAAAAGTCAATGAAGAACAAGGCATTAATACACGAGACAATTGACTGACACCCCCAGCTCTAATTAACCATTTCACTGCCTTTCATCATTCGACACCGACAAAACAGCACCTGATTTCTCAGTCCACCCAATTTTAAACAAAATCCCTCGTGAACGTACAGAAAAAGGCCTTAACCCAGGCTTAGGAAGGGTAGGGGGTCTCAAGGGCTCAGTCCTACCCTAGTTCTTAGGTTAAAATAATATAATCAAAGGGAAACAAAAAGTAAATGCATTTATTATATATATATATATATATATATTTTGCGATTCGGTAAGTTTTAGTATTTAGTATTAAAAGCAAGTACGAGATCATGGACTGATCCATGTTTTTGTTCGACCCAAAAAAAAAAAAATTGCCACTGTATATAGTCCATTGGGCCAAATAAGGCCATTGTAGTGGGCCTGAAAATTATGGTCCAAGTGTCTGCTAGACTCTCAATTTTATCTTATCTTTATTTATTATTATTATTATTCTAAATTATGAACCCAAAACTCTTTATTTGATTTCTGGTATATGTTCTTATTAATTTTTTTCTCTTGAATATAATGAAAAAAAGGATTTGAGGCATATCCATCATATCGGGATATCGATATTTATACTATTATATAATAAGAGTTTTAAGATATTGAATATTTTTTTGAATGCTTAAGTATAAGTATAAATAAAAGTTACAAACTTAGTGAATTATTTTACTCTATCCAACATCTTCATGAAGCAAAAACTCTATAGTTATTTACACAGTACGCAAAATTTTACACATGAACTTGAGTGGCTTGATTGCAATATCCGATTGTTATTGAATCAAACACAATTAACTTAGTATGATTTTGCTTTGCCAAAGATGTATGTCAATACCATAGTTTCATTCTTTGGGTACTCGCGCCTGTAGGATGAAATATAAGGCATAATATTTCGATATAACGTATTTGTTTTCAAACCTGTACCGTAAGGTCTGAGATCATCTCGTGATAGTCGAAAATACTGAAATTAATAATTCTAATGGGGACTAATTTACTAATTTTAAGATTTGAGACCATATTCTGATATTCCATCAATCATCTAAATAGAAATTTATAGTTTTGTATTTTTTTTTCATCTCCCTAATCTTCCTTGACTATATTCATTTAGATATTACATTTGAGACTCGAAGACCAACACGGTTTAGTGCGTCAAAGCCGCACCCACGTGTTTTCCTTTTCAGGTTTTCATGCCGTAACATTTTAGACATTGTGAGACCCTAAAAAAAAAAAAAAAATTTAAAATCTAACATCTAAATGTAATATGATCATGAGAGTTATATATTTGAGTAAAAATATAAGATCGCAACATGATAACTTAAGTTTAATATTTAAAATTTAGGGCAACAGCAAAAGTTATTTTATTTGACTTAAGTTTTGTGACGAGATTAGAAAAATTAATAGAAATGACTATATGAGCTTAAATTTAGGAAAAATAAAATAATAATCTAACAAAAAAAATTGATAATTATAGTTGCAATACCTACACTTATTAGAAATGTGAAATTTGAATTCTGATAATTAATCAACCCTTAGAAATATATTATACAGAAAATAAATTTTATAAAATGATATAAAAGAGTATTTAGGAAGCTTCGTATGTATAAAACATATAAACACATAGGTTATAAAGTCTATATTATACACATATATATATATTATATATATATAGAACATGTGATAAACCTTAGGTTACAAATCCTTAAATTCAAGATTTTGGACACAGTTATCTATAGTAAGGCAAACTCTACGATGAGATCATCTAAGTTTATAAGAGATTTGACATGGAATGTTAGTTTATTACAATAAATCGTTATATATATTGAAAACTTGAATAACAAGCTCAAAATATATTGAGACATGGAGATAAATTATTTAGCCTGTTGAATTTACTAATAAGGAATGAAGTGGCATGTAAAGTATATATTTTTGCTAAATACGCATAAAATTAATATTAGCACTAGTTAATTAATATAGGTAATGTAAGAATGTGAGATCCTGTGAATCAATCACAACCACATTAGCATTTAAAATTTTTGGTAATCATGAAAGTTTTGTATGAGTTTGGAATTCACAATGGGGCCATAAAAACTAGTTAAATTGATTCCATGAGTATCAATTTCAGAAATAGAACAAATAATATAGCTAAAAAAAAAAAAACGTATTGCTAAGTATTGGCTATATAGTATTCATTATATATCAGAAACATAAAATTTGAGTTCCGATAATTTATGGATAGTAAGTCATAAATTACTTGAGTAATATAAATAATAAGAAGACATGCAATAATACTTAGTAAACATATATATACCCTAAGTATCTTTAACATCTAGAAAGTTATACCCGTAGATTAATAAAATTCCAAAAATATATATATGATTTTATATATGTATACATAATATAATTAAGTTAGGATTCGGGGCAATTCTAATTTAAACATGAAAGCATACTAAGACATTATACACATACTAATATTTATCTATCACATACTGTATACGTTATCGTATTCAATTTAGTTTAAAATTCAATAAAGAAGTAAGTTCAAAGTTTACGACGGGCCATAGAAATTAGCCAATGTGACTTGTAAGTTAGGGGAGCAACAATAATAATTAAAATAATAAAACAATAAAAGACCAGAGGAACATGAATATATTAATATTGCTAGCAATGAATATTAATTTGGCTCATGAAATTAACAACTTGATCAAATGTATGCCTGTGAACGAAACCCCTCAATATGTGTATATATATATATATTTATCTATTTGTAAAATAGGTAAAATATATCCAATATCCATAACATTATAATTGATTAAATAAAACCAATTGAGTTACACCTGCCCTTCCACGTGAATAGGGAATAAAGCAGGAAATACCCAAATGTCATATTACCAGGTATCAATAATCCACACATAGACATTAATGTTTTTGGATTACAAATGGTGGCACGTTTGGAAAAAGGACACGTAACTAGCACTTACAATTCTTATTTGACCAACAAGGGAGTATATAGACGGATAAGTACAATCTTAGGGTCTGAAATGAAAAGAAAACATTCCAATTGAAGGAATTACAAATGGAAAAAAGAAAAAAGAAAAAAGAAAAAAAAAAAGGCTCCTCCCTTCATCGTAAACAAAGCGATATTAAGATTGAGTGAATGTAACCTAGTAAGATCGATAAGCTATTCCTTAATGTAGCGGAGCATCAATGATCAACCATACAAGCTCCCGTGTTTCCAAAGGCAAACTCAATTCAATTTCTCAAAAGTCTGAAGTCGAATCATTCAACGAGTTTACTTGCTAAAATTCAAGGTAAGCATAATACCACCTTGACATGGTGTTTTTATGGAATTAGTTCACATCGTATGTTATTTGTTATCTAAATCTATTTACGATGGAATAACCCATGATAGGGAGCTAAATTTCTGTAGATATTTAATATTTTGCTACTCAGCCATGTTGGGGGGTGCGGCGGAGTTAGGGTAGTGGCGGTGGGGAGGAACGAAACTACACGAATTATTAGGTAAATGAGTGTATTTATCCATCAAGCACTAGGTTTAATAAACTTACGTTAAACTAGAAATAGAAATGTGTGTGTGTGTGTTTATTAGCTTTGGTAAACCATAAGTGATACTAATGAGTCATCTTTTTGGAATAAAAGGAAATATATTTCCATATTGTTATAGTATTACAAATTCAGCGATTTTAATATAATTCCTTTGGAAATATATATTTTTATATATATAAATAAGTAAAGATAATAAAATGGGTAATCTATATTGTTACCACTAAAAAAAAAAAAAAAAACCTACTCGAAAGTTTGTCCAAAAGACATTTATAAGCAAATTATAATTAGAAAATCTTAAAGAGCAAGTCAAAGGTTCTCTTTTAGGACTTTAAGATAACTTGGCTTGTAGAACGTTTTATAGGGTAGGTCAAAAGATAACTCAGAAGGTAACCTAAGAAAGAATAAAAAAAAATCTAAAATGGCATAAAATTTGAACACTCATGTATAATAACTTCATATTTTATAGGTACTAAAGGTATCGTTTATAATACAGGGATGGTAGATGGAGGAAAACCTTAGGAATATAGCTAGTTTAAGCAATGGGAACACTAAGTAAATGAGATTAATGCTTTACAGCGTTTTGAGATATTATTTCAAAATATTTAAAGATTTGGTATGTATTTGGTTATAATTGCAATTAGTTATTTGTGTGTGTACAATGCCTATATTTGAGATTCAAATTGCTATAATGGGAGCTGAGCACTATGTTATGGTTGTTCTATGAATATTATTATGTTTGAATTGTCTGAGTTTAGTTGATCATCTTAAAAAAGTGAATTAATTCAAACTTGGCATAGCATATTACCTAACATGCATTGCAACTTATTATGGGTAATAATTAGAATTCTTGAGCCAAACATGGATCTGTTTTCAATAAGGATAGTTGAGATCATTTTTTTTCTACTCTTGGCCAAACTGAGTGATAGGAGATGAGGTTATGGCAAGGTTAAGGGCCATGGTTGAAAGGTGGTTATAAGATGAGGGTGTTCCCCATTATATAAGCTCCGGTTTGGTTTCGATTAGTAAGTATGCAATGTTAAACCCAAATTAGAGTGAGCGCATTTTCTCTTATTTCACGATGAACCGGATAATATCATGCGATGGTATTTATTTGTATATACATTGCATCTAACTAACGTGGTTGAAAACTTTATTTGTGATGTACTAAGCACATACTTATGTCTCCGTCCTACTTACTGAGTAAGTTATTTCTTATTTCCCTATAGTTTGTTTGCAGGATCACAATGAAACTACAAGTACAACACTAAAACCAGAACTTTAGCAAGTAGGATTGATGAGTAAAGATTAAGAAGAATTTGGCTGAATTTCGTTTTGATTATTGATTTTTTTTATTTGTTAAGGAAATTACCTAGGTCTTCTTAAGGGGTTTGCTAGTTTTCGATCTTTTGGTTTATATACTGAATAATGTATACTTATAGGTTTTACGTGTACTCTTCTGAAAAGCCAAACTATGAGTTTGCTGATCAATTATTTCCAAAAATTATTCTACAGATTTCTATCAAGCAAGTATTGAATTGAATGCTTTAAAGCGGTAAAATCGAGTACACCTCGTGTAAATTAGGTCTATGATAGCAACTGTAAAGTCGTTTTCTATTTTATGATCGTTTATACAGCGAAACTGCCACGACTGCACCTTTTTGAGGAGTGACAGACATTCTATCTTTAACTAGGCTTTTTCCTTATTGTTAGTACAATACTAAAAATTTATTAACTACAATGAATTTAGGATTCAAAAGTCAAAATTAGAGCTATATTGATTTCTCAAATAGAAAAACCTTTTTTTTCTTTAACAAAAGAGGAAAGTAAATGTTAAGCCTTAATGTTTGCCCGCTTGTCCATTTGATTTACCACCATTTTTTTGTTATCTATTTGAATTCTTAACAATATCTAATCTAATAATTTAAGTCCATCATCAACATGTGTTAAGTCATCATTGGATCACAATAATTAATTTAATATATTAATATTAAATATATTTTGTTACATAATATATTAAAATATAACATTATATGCATATTATAATAAAAGTAATATAAATATACAAAAGTTAAAAAAAGAAAAAGTACTGCAAAAGATTTTACAAAACGCAACCTCCTTAGTCGATTACTTAAGGCCAATCATAAGTTAACACATATCAAGAATGCGTTAAAAATTAAGGGAGTCGACAAAAATCCTATTATTGTAAAAGTTAAATAATATGGAGAAATCAAACAAAGGAAAAAAAGATTACAGACAGTAGTAAAAGAAATAATATTGAGCACTAAATGTATATTTTTTTTCTTCACCAATACCATCCTTTATTTAAAGACATTTTCTAGGGTGTTTCATTTTCATAAACCTTAAATCTTCTAAAATCACCCCTCCGCTTTTCCTTTAATTTAGATCACCTTGTTGTTTCTTTTTTTATTAGTTCATTAAATATAAGGCTATTGTAGAGATTTAATTTCTTAAAAACATGTTTAGGTGTGGGAGCAAAAGTTAGCTATCAAATAATTAAGGATGGTAGTTAAACTTTATGAAATATATTAATACATCGCGATGAAGGTGATGATTTTCATTAATAAAAAAGTTAAATTAATTTCAACTTTTTGTTGCCACTTTTTTTTTTCTCAATTAATATTGTTATAACCTAATGGTATAAATAATAGTTCTTAAAAGGATGGATCATGTTTGATTCCCCTCTCTCCCAATGTCATATAATAGCAGAGTAATATTATGATTTATATCTCGACTTTACTACTTTTTATAATTATATATTTGAAGTTTTGACTTATTTAATTATACACTAAATTAAAAATTTAATTTTTATTGTTTACACCTCATTTAGTTGTAATTCACATGGTAATCTAATAGGGTGGTTACTCATAGTTGTACGAAGGTTATCTAACCCCCTAGGACTGTATGCAGCTAACCTACGGCCATCAATGAGTCTCACAATCTACATTTTTAAAATGAATCATTACCCATTATTTTGTAAGGGGATGGTCGACAGCCACTTGTTGAAGGTTGCACAACCCCTCCCAACCATCCTCCCCTTCTCCTCCCAAGGCTATAAGCGGCCATTCTATTGGCTAATTATACTGACTGAATTAATAGTGTGAATTGGAGTTAATTAAAGTATACATGTTGATAACTAAATCTTTCATGTGGTATATAATAAGACAAATAAAAATTTAGGTGTATAATTATAAAAAAGAAATGGTAAAGTTGTGTTATAAATTGTGATATTGATCCTATAATAACTGGTTAAAAAAAATTAGAAACCATTGGTGGTTTAACTGTTATGATCCTAGCTTTAAACAATTACTTAGCATTAAAATCACCAAAAAATGCACCTTTTTTTATTAATAATTAGACCATCTTAATATAGTAAAACAAACCATAAAGTATTAAAAAAAATCAATAGGGAATGTTTTCCATTAGACAAGCTGCTCTCTCATTTTATTTCTCACTTTTTAATACATATACCATGTTTAGTTAGAGGAATGGAATTACAATTACTTAAGAATAGAATTGCAATTACTTAAGAATGTAATAGATGGGTAATAAGATGTGAGTGACCAATTACATTGTTTACTTGAAGCTAACTGATTAGGCATGACATTGTTTACTTAGGAAAATTGAATGGGGAATACATATTAAAAAGAAAGCAAAATTCCATAAATGCCCCCATAAGAATAGGATAACAACAAAATGTAATTAAGAAAAAACTCCCCTTAAATGATGCTGCATCTCAATTGTTTTACACTTTCTTTGCTAAAGACCTAACCATGGAGAATCCTCAATCATCACGTGTCGAAGTTGGCTACACTTAGTCCAAATATTCCAGGTTTATCTGTTATATTTATCCTACCTTTACTGATGGATTATCAACCTCTTTAAGGCTTACAATCTCTCACAAGGAGGATCCTATCTTCTCAACTCGCCAAAGATGAGCTCTAATACCTAGAAGAGCTAATGAAGAGCTTCCTGAGGCCTTTGCTTGGACACACTCTGCTTTCTTTGAACTCTTACCCAGTTGTTGACTTGCTGAATGTTGAGACTAAGGTCCTTGTATACCAAGCTCTCTCTTCCTTTCCTACCAAGCTACAACCTCACTCCATCATCTTGGCATCTCCCAATACAACTCAATAATACCAACCTAAGCATTAGCTCAATTTAGCCACAAAAGCGCGCACCTAATAATGACCTATTGCTTGTCTCTACTTTTTTTTTTACAATTGTCCTATATTCCTTTTTATTTTTTATCATATTTACTCTTTTCATATATACTAGGAAGCCTTTTTATATGTTAACCTCTATGTGATTTCCATTATTGAATTGTCGCCCTAGGGATTTACTATAAATATTCCCTTATATTTTGTAGCTGAAATCATTTTACACTTTATAATTAATGAATATTCCTCTTGTTATTCTTGTGAGATATTACTCTTCAAGTACACCCTCGGATACTCTTATCTAATCTTGTTCATAACTCGAGATTAGTGGCGAGTGGATTTTGGTATTAACTTGTATATCATATTAAGTGAAATACTAAGTTGTGTTGTGTTCGTTAGTGCGTCACATTTGACGAGTAGCTCCGCAGAAGCTACCGAGTGTTACTGAATCCATTTTTTCTTTCTTCGATGTCTTGAATGATCCATTTTGCTCTCTACAGTAAGTCGTAGTGATTAACTTCGTTCCTAGGCACATCATTAACTGAGACGAAGCCTTAATCAACTGAACTTCTACGATAAAGCCTTAGCCGAAGTTGTTAACCAACAGAATCAAAGTGATTTTCATCACCCTTTAGTAAGTTGTCTCTTCACTTATGGTTCTGTATGTCGCCAAGCGTATTAAGATGTTTTCTTTTTTTCTTTTGGGTTTCCTACATCTTATGAAGCACAATTAGGTACATGGTACTAGTTAACTGTAGAGGACTTTAAGGGTAACCTCTATTGCTGTTGTGGAACCCTAGAACATCATTTGGAGTGAAGCTTGTAGAGAAACCTAATGATTGATCCTCGAGACCTATCGTAATGACTAGGTGTGTGGCTTGAGAAACCTTGGATTGAAGTGATTGAAGTGTTGATGCTTGTTTGTTAATTATATGAAGGGTAATTATTGTAATTTACAAATTGTATAGAGAGCATTTGTGGAAAAAAATAGATGATAGGTTTGGGGAATATAGATTCTTGACCGACAACAAGAAGTTTGAATTCCATCTTTTCATGGATTGTAGCATTCCATGGAATTCTTATTCCGTGGTGCCTGATAACTATTGTTGCACCACCACTACAACTATAATACCATTTAACATTCTTCTTTAGCACCTTTATGATTCGAGTGGCATGTTTTGATTCATTGATAGTTTTAAGGATGCTAATGAGGGGATGGCTATATGAGAGAAAATACGAAGATATTGGTATGGTTTAGTAAAGTTATTAATAATGAGTTGACTATAGAAATTATTACGTAGTAGTGACAAAATTGCAACAATTGCCAAGACCTTGTAATCTAGTAATACAAATGTTGAACTCCTAAGTGGGATGGATTTGGTATCAGTCTTGCTTTTTTTTACTATAAAAATCTTGAAATTTTGTCTAACACTTTTAGAGGAAACTTTTTAATACTGAACTTATTTCGCAAAACAAGTATGGCATGGACAATAGGTTTTGCCATGTTTAATAAATAACGTATGACAAGAATGGGTTAACTCATTCGGCCAATCATTATAGTTTGTTGAAAAAATGAAACAGATAAGATAAAATAAATAGTTCCATGATTGCTTTTGGCATACATATGGGCGGCTGCTAGCTTTTCAATGTTGGCATGCTTCACGAAGAACATGAGAATATTATCTTTCTTTTCTTCTTTTTTTTTTTCAGCTTTTTTTATGCAACCAATCGCTGCTTGAGAAATATAAACACAAAGCTTTTGAGCCTTAGTGAAGGTTTTTCATATTTTCTTTGTGCAAAAATGTAAAGTTTGGTGGTTATGTTTAATAAAATATGAAATGTTTTAATTAAACAACATTTAAAGTAACTAAATAAGTGTAACGACATAAAATCTTAATGATTTGACATGTTAAGGCTCATATTACAATCGGATCCTTTGAAATTTTCATCCACTGTTAGGACATATTATCTTCCTTTATTTGTATCACTTCAATAATATTTATATTTTATTTAAATAACTAAAAAGTTTCGTCCTTCAATTGAACTTGAGATTAAAATATTAACCATTTGACATGTAATTTTTTTTATTTTATATGGTTGTTTATTGATGAAATTTTTCTTTTTTTACACGCACCATGAGTATGAGTATACGTATACTTGTTATATCATTGTGGAAATGGTGATTGGTCATATGTGCTAAATCTGACCGTCAATTTCCTTGCTTTTATAAATCCACGATAAAGTAATATACTGCTGTAAATATCTTTCTTAATGTGGATAACGGAATTTTGCTAAAAGAATAGGTGGTGCTAATTTGTGAGTGGGATAAAAAGAGAATTTTACTTATTTGTCATAACATTTAGTAAATATTATGTATTTATCAATTATATAAAATATTACCAATTGTAATAAATATTAATATAAGATATATATTTATATTTGTGTCGCATTTTAAAAATACGATATATATCTAATTACATTAATGTCGTATCTCTTAAATGCAATACAAATGCAATATAATTACTGTAACCAAAACATTAAATTGTATTTCCTAAATGCAATACTTTTATTTTTTTCAATATTGTACTTTTCAAATACGATTTAAAGTTTGTATTTATGTAATATTTTTTATTTAATTTTTATTTATGTAATTTTTTAAAAGAAAAATAGTAGATGGGTGCTTCATCCAGAATTGAAAAGAAAGGAATTCACATGGAAAAGGTATTATAGCTTAACTTACTTGTATATCCATTTTTTTTTTCTTTTTTCTTGAGACTCGAGGTATCCTCTAAGGGGAAAAGTAGATAGGTAAAGATTCTAGCTATTTAAATTGAGTCCCATGCAATATAAAAAGGATGGTCGATATAAAGTTCCATATACAGGCTCAATTTCTTATATATGAGACTCAATGAAATGTGTCATTAAAAGCAGATAAGCCTCTTGTTTGTAGTTATTGCTTTTTAACTTGGACCTTTCTTCCTAATGCTTCAACAGGTTCTTACGTATGATGTGTTTAAACTTGCTCCAGTTTGGTTTCTACCTTAGAAACTTGGAGTACACATTAGGAACAAACCTCTAGGGTTCATGGTCGATTGATTATCACTTGGCAAAAGCTATTAATGAAGCAAACATATCTCATTTAAATTTGCACAATTTTATACTTATATTATATGGTATATTAACTTTCATACTATATTTAGTTGGCAAAATAACTATTTTAGGAAGTTGCTATTATATCACTACCAAAAAAAGAAATACGGTTTCTTTTCAAAACCAAAGGAATAGATATTCCTTACTCTGTTTTTTTTTTTTTTTTTAAATGCATGAAACCCCAGCCAGTATTATAGTTTATAATTATTTGTAACGTTATCAAACAAAGTATTAGAGTTTACCAGAAGAATTCGCTCATTAATCTTCTAAGAAAGACTTTCTACCACGAAACTTTTGTTGTTTATTATAATTGTTTTAGAAAGGGATTCTTTCCTTTTTCCCAGTGAAATGCTCATTTTCGAGACAACTCAAAAGAAAGGAATGTAAAACATGACTTCTTAAGGATCACTTAACAAGCCTCGGTAAACACAAAAATGGGATAAGTACATCCATCGACAATAAGCCTATATATTAACAATTAAAAGTAAAGGGAAAAAATGGATAGTAGTTTATAGAATCATCACAAATTAATTTTGCCCACCCTTTCCGGGGATGGGAACCAAGATGAAGGAAACAATGTGATAACGGACAAGCTTATTTCACCTTCACTTATTCTAATAATCACTTATTTTAACAACTCATTTACTTTTTATAATGAAATAGATAGGGATTAAAAATGTTATATCCTGATTATTACTAAGAATAGGCTAAACAATTCTATTTCAATGTTTACTCTGTGTCTACAGCACGAAATACTTATTTCAATGTTTTTTTTACCTCATTAATCTATAAAGAGAATAAAAAATTCCACTTCTTTTTAGGTTATGATTTTCTTAGTGAGAATTGAAAAACCTATGAAAATTAAAATTCCTTACTCATTTTTCAAGTAAAAAAGATAATAGACAATTATGAAGGAATAGTTATTCTATTCACTCTCTATTACAACCAAGTAAATAAGACATTAAAAAATGCACTTTTAATTGATTTAGTATTTCTATAATAGAGATTAAGATTTAGTTGTTATGATCTAACCAAAAAACTCAAAGAATGAAAGCAAACTACAGGCCCATGGCTTTTAGGCTATCGGAATTAGGGAAGCAACAATTATATTAAAGTAACTAGTATAATGACTTGTTAAGAGAAGAAAGAAATTCTTGGGGAGTTTTAGACTTATTGTCAAATAAAAAAGACAAATAGACAATCTCTTAGGGAATGACTAATGGATTCCTAAGGGAACCCATATTTTAAGTTAAGTCGAGTTTACATTAATGCCTCACCTATTTAGGTTGTTAGATATTGGGATGTCATCGTGAATACATCACTATAAAAAGAGTTCGATTTTCTATACTAGTGTGCCATGCTTTTGCAAATTCACTCCTACCTTTAATTTTAAGATTCCATATTATTTGCATTTATGAGTGTTTCATAAGCCACCAAATTCATGTTAAAAACCTTGTTATTTTCCAAATTTTAGACTGTAGTATCCCAAGCATTGCCTAATCGTATCACGTAGGTTTTTCTCATGTGAGATTTAGATTGATAGTTTAATGAGAAATGAATAAAAACTTCATTCTATTCTTTATATGAGCTTCAAGCCTAAGACTGTTAATTAAAGGCTTCTTTTAGAGATAGATATATAGATAATATCTCTAAGAGGTTCGTTGTTTGACCAGTCACAATATAGAAAATTTGTGTCTTCTCTAGTCTTTACTTTTGCAATCATATTAAGTAGTAACAAATCCTTTGTTTTTCTTTTTTTTTTTTTAAATTTCCTTCATGATCAATGACCTCTCTCTCTTTCTGTATTATTAGAATAAATTTTAGTTTCATTAGTTTTGCATATTAGCTTTATTTCTTAGCCAAAGATTTAATAGTCCCAAACCACTTTTTTTTTTCTCTCATATTTTTCCTTGTTCAAAGCAACCTCTTTATGATTGTTGTATCCCATTAAGAGTCTCCACTTTTCCCTTGTTTTACAAGGAGAAATATTAGGTTTTGGGGATAGGTTGGTCTAAGGGTGTGGTGTATGGTGTATGGTCTACGTATAGTAGTTGAATGTATTTTATAAGAATGAGAATATCAAAATTTTCCTATATACCATCCTTGAGAGTTTTGGTTCTCATCCACCGATTTATTTATACCTTTTTCAACTACAAAAGCAACTTCTTCATTTATAATTGTTTCATTTCCTTTAATTATGATACCTAGATACTTCCTACGATCTTGATCATGTTCAATTTATTGTGGTTGCGCCAATTTGATTTCTTGAATTGCCTTCCACATTGTTTAAGATTAACATTATTAATTTTTCACTTCGTGTTGATAAGAACCCCAAAAATCTATTAGCCTCCCCTTCATGATTTATGCAATTTACTATAGAAGTCTCTCTCACTAGTAGGAGATCATTGTTGAACAAAAGGTATGGAATGGAAAAAGCCTATCCATTTGAACCTTATTGGCTTCCGAATGTTCCCTTATTGTGACAATGTATAACTCTACTTAGGAGCTTTACCATAAATACAAGTAGATATGGTATAAGAAGAACCTAAACAGTTTAAATGGCCAACTATTGAGAGTTACAAGTAGCTCCACTATTGATAAGCATTGATCAATTAACTTTGCCTACTATTAAAGAAAATTAAGTGCCATCAAGACATGTTTATCAAAGATTATTTCATTTGGTCATATGCCTTTTTTAGGTTGAGTTTAAAAATTATCTGTTTTCTTTTCCCTTTCTTTTTAATAAAGGAGTCATTTATTCTCATAAAGCAATACATTACTTATAGCTTTTTTCGGTGGGATGAAATTGGCTTGGATTGAACAAATTTTCATCTAAGAATGGTCTAAGTTAATTGATGAGGATCTTTTAGATGACTTTACATGTGTCTATTAGAATTAGGACTTATAAGGTTTGTTCAGTTTTGATGGTACCTTCTTCCATCTAATTGTGTCTCGAATCGCTTATTCTATACTAGTGCATAATACCGTAACATTTTTTGTACAACATAGAATGGTGATTATTAATATTAAGGATCTTGTTTGGTTTAACACAATTAATTCATACAACTTCAATGTTCCCCTAATTGAAACTTTGCTTCTTTTATTGATCGATCTCAATAATCAACCTCAGATGTTTTCTCATCTTATAGTAGCGTTTAGTTGTAAAGATTGGACTAAATAAAAAGAACTGGACATAGCGAATATAAGGAGGACTGAATAGTATAAATTTATTATACCATGTTTGGTTTGTACAGTATTGGATACAAAATTTATATTAAAAAATTAATTATTTATATTATAAAATAAATAATTTTTTGTAATATTTAATAAAAATAATATTTATTAACTTAATATTATAACATGAAGGGATATTTTTAGAAATACAAAATATTTTTTGTTTTTATCTAATGAATTTTATTTTTGTACCTTGATTCAGATAAAACAAAATTTAGGCATTTTGCTTAGTCCATCAGCCTAATTTGTGTTCAATCACTAAACAAATTTATAAACCAAACATATAATAAAATTTTTTGTCCAATCCAGTACCACGAAAATTGTACAACCAAAAGCTACCTTAAAATCTTTTCATGGGTTAATAAACTTGAAAAAAACCTTATCTTATTTAGGTGATTAGTTCATCATCAATTGTGATCCAATTTCCTTTACTATAAAAAGGTTTTGAATCCTCAACTTTGATTTTCTAATGGTGGTACTATAATGAAAAAACTTAATGTTTATTTCTCCATTTAGCAACCACTTAGATATAGCTTTGGTAGTCTAAAAATTGCTCCTCTTCTTCGAGGCTTTGTTCCACTCATTTGTTAAGAATGATTTGTAACTGTTCTTATCGATAGATTTTTATTGAGAATAGAAAACTTGAAACCTCCTCCTTTTTTTGTGTATAATGCTAAGTTGTAAGAGCCTCATCAATTGAAAATAGATAGACCTTGATAAGGATTGGGTAAGTTAATCCTTAGACAGATAGAAAAGTTTGGGTCTACATAAAAAGAGTTTTATTCCACTTTTGCTTAAACCTTGTTTATTTATACATCCCGTTTTCATCATCTTTATCTTTCTTTTGTTAGTTTCCATAAAATACCAAAAGAAATAATAAAAAGAAAAGGAAGAAATAGCTAAAACCTTGAAAAGTGGGAAAAAGGCCTAAAAATTTTTAAGAAATCAAAGTAAGAGGGCAAAATTGAAAAAAGAATGAAAAAGTGTAATAAATAAAAATTTAAAATATTAAAACCCAAAAATAAAAATCGAAAATCAAAAGTAACATAAAATGTGGTTATTTGGCAATTTGATTATCTAATTTAAGGGTAAAAGCAATTTTTTAAAGTAAATGACTTACCTCCTAACACCCTTTCTTTAATAGTTTGTCCTTACCAATGTTATGTTACTTTGTCGATATCTTTTCTTCATTAGTTTGTTGACAGTGCCATTGGACAATCATAAAAGATATCTCCTTGCACCATTTTATTAGAAACTTAAAATACCTCTTTGAGTAAATTTGGATGGCATTAGCTACATATATGATAAGAATATCTCTACTAGTATTTTATAACAAGCACCTCTCCTAATTGTTTATTTTCAATCTAATTTCGTCCTTATCAAAATTTAAAGCTTCCATTTTATTCCCACCCCAAATAGTAGGTAAACATAAATTTTACTTGGATTAGTTAATATTGGGACTTCTAATATCTCATTGATCTCCCCTACTCCCTTCAATGATTAACATAGATTCTGTGAAGCATGCTCATTATGGCTTTCTCTTCCTTTGTCTAATTAGCTTCAATTCCTTCAACCTCTAATTTTCATTTCTTTAACGATGCATTAGAGTTAATTAGTAAAAAATTTTGGTGTTTTTCTCTTTCTCTTTTTATTTTAGAGCATTATTGCTAATATAAACGATCTCACTTTCAAAGTAACTCAACTTTACCTATCAATTCCTTTTCAAGATTTCTTTTCATTTAATGCCACTTTTATTAGATCTCCTACGAGTCATTTTGGATACTTCTTATTGTTAAGAAAGATAACTCTACTCCACTCTTTAAGTTTCAAATTGCACTACTAAATTTGAAACCGATGGGATAAAGATGTCTAGTGGATGGGATCTTAATCTAAGTTTCCTTTATGATATCAGTGCAATTATCACAAGTAGTCTGCATATTTTCAAATCTAAATTCATTTATTCCTCTTGAATCTAAAAAGCATGAGTTCTCAATGAAGTTGACATGATTAGACCAACTCATCTCACTTAGTAAGACTTGCATTCTAGGGCTTTTATGGAGCCATTCTTAGCAATCTAATGCTCTATATATTCTTTCCATTACAACCTTGTTTTCTTTTTGTTTACTTGACCAAGTAAAACTCGGTCCTTAAAAGTCCAAATTATTAAGATTAGAATACTTGATCATTGAGTAGAAATAATCCATGAGTGTATTATTGCAGTTATTACACTTTCTTTTTCATGGTTGAACATTGTAGACACCCAATTTTTGTCCTCTATAGTTTTAAGTTTTTTTAATAGGGTCCTAATTCCAAAAATAAAAGAAAACAATAATAAAAAATAAAAATGACGAAAATTGAAAAATGATGAAAATACAAAAAAATGAAAAAAATATATAATTTTTTTTTTAGATTTTTAGAAAATATTTTAGGGTCGATTGTTTTAGTTTTAATTCAATTCAATACAGAATCACGTGATTTAAATACAATATAATTATATTAAGTATCAAGGCAATGGCCTAACGGATAAACAATAGAGTATTGATATTAGATTAACTTGACATCCTATATTCGAATTTTGCTAGGCACATAGGTGTTTTTTATTTGTTATTTCATTTTTGTAAAAATCGATTGAACATACGGAATTCAAATTTAATTTTAAATCTAATCAAGTCTTTTGAAGCTAATGTGATAATTTTTTGTAAGATTCAAATCTAATTTGATCTTTATCGAATCGAGTTTAAATAGATATAAATAATTTAAATCTAATTTGATATTTATTAAATCCGATCAGGGTTAATATAAGAAATTCAATTTGATATGATTTGTTTTTAGACTTTATAAATCCAGATTGGGCAACATAAAAAAGGGATGTTTTTATACAGTCCACTTTTTTATCCACTCTCATAGTTCCATATACTATTCTACCATTTAACCCTATTCATTGATTGCTCCATCGTCCAAAAAACACAGAACAGGGTACACATTGATCAACTTTAGCCAACCCAAATGTCGCCTCCATCAACAAACTCCACAGTTCATTACACTGTTGCAATATTCCACCAAATCCCAAGCATACCAATTGACACACCAACTCTCATTCACAGTCACATAATGTTATGCTCCAAAGTCGTAGAGTCACAACGATTTCGCCATGTAAGCCATTCTATGATAATAACTGGCCTCACAGTACTTATCATAGACATGATCTACACAAGGTGTCAACTACTCCTTACTTTGAAGTAAACAGTCTAATTAAGAATTTAGGTAAAGTTATAGTAATTATTAAGAACTTTAAGTTAACATATATAATTACATGTATAATCCACAGAATTTCCTAGGAAATTCTACATCAAACGTAACAGTTAGCTAGTTTACATATTAAATCTCAATCTTTTAGTCTTAAACATACTAGTAAGTCTCTAGATACAACTTAAATATTAGCTAAATTGATCCTCACTCCCCCTAGCTTAAAAAAGAACTAACCTCTGGATAGTTGTAAGGCAGCATATTAATCAGAGAAATCATAAATTAGGACCTGCAAAATAATCTATATGGGTATGAGTAATTACAGCTCAGTAAATTAAATTGGATACTCATGAATGTATACAAACACAAACAAGATTATCAAGCAATTATTTTCATGTAATATAATAAGCAAGTGTCATCATACAATTGTCATCACACAATGTAGTTCGGTCCGTTGCAAAGTCAGAAAAATTTCACCTGTTCTAATCCAAGTTTAGGAGTTTCATATTATGAAACAGCTTATAATCAAACCCAGGTTTGTGTAATAGAGATACTGCTCCTCCTAAGTCTATCCTTTGAACCAATGCCCTTATCCTCATCACAATATTTTCTCTTGTCACTTAGTTTGGCTAAGAATGAGGAAAAGACCAATTTACTATTCAGTGCTATCTTTTTCAAAGGTGTCAGTGTTTGGTTAGATAATCCTAATGATCCTCTAAAGGGTTGTAATGCACGACAATTTAAAGTATTAGAGTCAATTAAGATTAAGTTCCATTTAGGGTGTTCAGACAATTTCACACCAATCTAATCATAATAAACAATCAACCACAACACAAATTTCAACACGAATTCAGATACACAAGCACATGTATAAACTACTTACAATCAGAATTATACACAATCTTAAGTCTCCGAGTACCCTAAAATAGTACTTTAAATACGGTGAAGTAATAAACCCAACTTACCTGGAAATCTCAGTCGCCTAATCACTTAATTGCAAGTTAATACGTCTCCGGATATCCTATAATACAAATACGTCTTTTTAGTAGTTACACTTTGATGATACATATTTTAAGTTATAATTTGACTCACTTCTCCATATATACCTATTATTTACTAATGATTCACTCTACCTTAGCTCAGAGTTTGGTTTCTAAATTAGATTCCATTTTTGGTTCTAAATTGTTTTTTACTACGAGGAAATCCTAAATATACTCGAATCCTAATATGAAATTAATCACATTAAGTTCGAATGTTCTAAAAATCATACGAGGTTTTAATTTAGTATTCTAATATATTCGATATACTTTAATCCTAATTATGGTGCCGGATTTACTCCCGATGTGAAGAAATCTTACATTTTTTTATCCAATTACCTAAAATTAATTTTTGTTCTAGATTTATTATTTACTGATTTTATTATTATATTATCCAAATTAACCTATTATTTCTTATTTATTAAAATCTCAAATTCACATATTACTAAATTTCCCATAATTACTACATAATCCCCATATTAATTACAATTAACACTCCAAATGTTAGGATTATGTTTCCATATCAGATATTAACACCTTTAAACATATAATTACCGTCTAAATCAGTAATTAATCATTTAATCACTTAATTAAGTCAAAATTACCCATTTTTTCATCATTTGAGGATTAAAAATTTACTTAAAATTTAAAAAAATTAATTTTAAAAAAATGGCTTAATAGCATTGTTCTATATCAGTTAAGCATTCTATAGAAAAAGTTTGAGCACCAAACTACACTCTTGAGTCTATTTATTTTTAATTTTAAACATGCTCAATTTTATCTAATTTCTTAGGTTTCTATATTTACATAAGTGATCAAACTTAATCACTATTTTTCCCTAAATCTACATATAATAAAATCTTAGAATAATAAATTTCATAATTTTTTTGGCAAAATAAATAATTTTAAGGAATTTTACAAAATCGGAGAAGATGTGAGACTCACCTGGTTCGATGGCTTTTTGGCCCCAATACCAGTTCAAGTGTATCGGCCGGTCCAGGCGGTGGGTTTGGAGTGGGGTGGTGGTGGTGGTTCAATTCCGGATGGTAGTGATGTGTGAGTTTGGTTCAAAAGCTCATATTACACAGATTTGAAAAAAAAAATTTCTAAACCTTAATTTTCTTTCTTGTTTTCGACTCTTCTTAATTTTCCTAAGCTTCTAATTAGCTAAATGAGCTCTGTAAATTTTCTTGCTATTTATGGAGCTTGAAGACAATTGTTATACATTAATTAGACAAGACAAGGGTTTATCCTCTTCCATTTTTGCCTTTTAAGTGTTAAATTCTAGTTAATTTTCAACACTTTAGATAATTTCGTATATTTTTATCTATACGTAAATACATGTGGGGTACAAGTAAACATTCCTAAATATTATTTAGGTTATTCTATGATTTTTAGTATACATATAATCTATCTTTATGAATTTATTAATTATTAGATTACATTTTTTGCCTTTTCGATAATTAGTAAATAGTATACTTAAAATTTTAAAATTTTATAGTCTCTTATTTTATTACTTATTTCCTTAAATTCAAGTTTATGGAGTCTTTTTTACTAATATTTATAACTATAGTTTATAATTTAGGTTTGATCGGATTCTTTAATCGATCACCCTAAACTTTGTGTATTAAATTCGATCCTACAAGTATTTGGTTTATCTTTAGGGCTTATATGCAGTCTCTCTCAACCACAACACTAGGCTCAATATACAACCACCCACGTCTACTGAACCAAACATTGTAATAACCGACAGCTTAATCCCTGCACATATAAACCATTTGCACACGATAGCACCCTCGACTTCATATGCACGCGCGTTACTTCGATCACGTCTATATAACAGTACACTTCATCGCACAATCATATTACTAGATAGCCATTCCATGCTTTGTTGTCCATCTTCTTTGCATACTTCAGCAGCTTCACGCTCTACTACACATCACCAATGCCAGCAGCAATTCCAGAGGCAAACAAAGTAAAGCCAACTTGACTCCTAACACAGACCACAAATCAACTCCAGTCATCTATGTCCACACAATGCCACAACCAACGCTGAATAGCCTTATCACAAGTAATAGACACGTTCATGCCCAAAACTTTAATCTACAACTACTCCAACATACATGGATTAACATAGCACCCACACATCTAAGCAATACACCTATCGTCTTCTCCATCTACGCACACCCCTATCACGAACACGCTACACTCCACATAAGGCTTCTTCGTGCCTTAGCCAAGGACACGATCACAAGTACCTATTTACGCCAAGATCAACAATGACACAAATGTAACTTCTATCAACATTGCAGCAGCCACGCATAGCATTGTCCATGCTTGCTGCAATACTACCCATGCAAACTACTGTCCACTAGTAACAATCATAGTTCTTTGATCAGCAACACCGTTGCATCATGCACGAGTTGAACACAACAATATCTATTGCTACTATTTAAGTTGTTGTCAATACATACAATATAGTGCTCCATTGCTACTGGACACACTTCACTCACCGTTTGCATTGTCACATACGCTGGAACGCATGGCGCATTGCACACTACTAAACAATTCCTTCGCACAACAGCAACTAAGGTTTGGTTACTGGAATTTTTTTTAATTATTATTATGTTATTAGCTCCTTAGTTATTTAATAGTATATATGTGTGTGCGTATATATATGAACATACTAGCTTAGGGAATTATTAGTATTAGTTTTTATATTAAGTATATTTCCTGATATTGTTAATTTGCTTAGATAGATAATTGTTTAGTAGTAATAGTATAGAAATATACCTATATATATATATATATATTAGTTTATGAATTTTTTGGATTCGGTTTTTTAAAAAGAATTCATCATATAGAAAGTTATTTTTTTTTAAAATAAAAATCAATAAAAAACCCTTTTAAAAAATAAGATTTTTAAAGAGTTTCATTATAAAATAAAAACACTTGAGAATTAGACCCTTTAGTTTTTTATTTAAATAAACTGAATCAATTAAAACATAAATCTGGTCGGGTTTTTTCAAAATTAAAATCAACTAATATACTAAAGTTTTTAGAAAGAACTACGGTTATTTGATCCTAACTAGAGGGTACGTAGGCACTTTTGGGGCGAGGTTAAAATCTATAAAAACTTAGGTTCTTTATTTATTTTGTTTCTATTTTTCTTAAAAATATTAAAAAAGTATAATTTTGATGAATTTTTTTTATTTTGGAAAATAGATAGTAGTATCCGTTAGGGTTTAATAAGTTAACTTTCGAATTCAGAACCCTCTGGTTTTTCATTAAAATTAAAATAAAAAATCGGTAGCCAAATCGTAATCAATCAACTCAATTGATTACAGTTTCTTTTTTTTTCTCGACTCTAATCGGGTGGTGACTCCAAAATTTTCAAATAAAAGAATCAGAATTTTCCAACTTCTCTAGTTGAGGATTAATGCTGAATAGGTTTGAGTTTAGTATCAATTGGAGAGTGGGAAATCAAATAAATAACAAGAAACCGGAAAATTAAGCTCAATAAACATTATATCATTAAAGTCACTAACACATAACTAAGATGTGTTGTTGTTATTCTTATGAATTTGACTCTTTTCATAAAGCTTGACGCGGATAGGGTTTTGTATTATCATAAATCTAACGGACATAGGAAAAAAAAAAAGAACTGTTAGATGCCTACATAGAGGTTTTGATATGGTTCTTGGGGAAAGCAAACATCTCTATTTTACATCTTCAATCTCCTGTAACGTTAATCCACTAAATAAGCTTAAAGGCTAAACATAAAGTTCGTTGTTAAATCTCAATCTCCTCTTTATTCTAGATAATTTACTAGATTTTTTTTTAGTATCCTTTAAGAACACAACATTAGAGTCGTATTTGCATATGATATCTCTATGATGTTGAATTGTTGAATAAGATTTGAAGCATTGACCGTTCTAGCTGATGAGAAGCATGACCTTTATGTGGCTAATTCTAGGTAGCCATCACAACCATTAATTAGGCAAAAAGGGATTAATATTGGAACATTAATAAGAGATTATGAAGAGATTACATAGTCTTGTAGATCTATGATTAGGCAAGAGAAAGCCTAGGGAGACAAAGTAGAAGCATTGTACCTATTTTCTCCCTTAATTGAAATATCGAAAGTAGGTAGTGGAACAACACTAGTATGAAATACCGGGTCTCCAATAGTGGAGTTAGAAGAGTGCAGTAAGCATAAGGCCAAAACACTATAAATTATTTACTTGATTTTCTCAAATCTACTTTCTTCATTTTTGTGTTTAATTTATTCTTCATATATTATTTTATGTCAAAGTGGGCAAAATAATCAAAGGTAACGTTTTAATAACACTTTTATAGAGAGATCAAATTTTTATAAATAACCAATTCACCCCCCCCCCCCCTTTCTTATTTACTTTCGAGACCTACAGAAGGGGAGAGTTCTTAGCTAGGATTAAAGTTTTTTGTGTGAATGGAGGTGAATCTAAGAACACCATGATGTACTAACTTAGATGGATATATGAGGACATTAAGGCATAGCTATGAGTTGAAGTATTTTTTGGTTTGAAGGTTGGTTTGAAATTAGCTAAAGTTGCATAATAAGGTCTTTTATTTGGAGAATTAGGTAACTTAACTTATCTAGTACAATTTCCATTAACTTTTGAACTCATTATGTGTTTTAACTCATATATACAAAGTCAAAAACCATATAAGGCCACTTTTTTCTTATGTTTAAAATAATTTATGGAAAATTGGAGGTTCTTAAAAAAAAAAAAAATCTTCTACTCTCCGTCCTCTCTCTTCCTTCCTAATATTAAAAGGAAAAATCTTGACTTTATAGTTTCTAAGGGCGACTACCCCTTACTAGCCATCCCTACACTCTCCATCAATCTCTTACATCCTCATCTAAAAAAGTTTATCTTTCGAATACTCAATAAATTCATCTTTATATTTTTTTATTGTTTCTTTTACCTTTAAGCTTATTGATTCTCCATATCAATATCCATTCTCATCTTTATACCTGTATGCATACCTATCACCATATATATATATATCTATCTCCTTGTTAAGTTATTGGTTTTTCATAGAAGACTACTGTTTGTGTGTGAATCATTGCTATTTCCATTGTGTAACCACCATCTTAGCTTTGATTTACAATTTAGGTATTTTGTTTTATTTTTACTCATAATTTAGGTCTCCACCCCCTATAGGTGTTTCCTTAGATAAAAGGATCAATTTTCTATTTCTGTAGTAAGGCCTTTTTTTTTTTTTTTGTTTATAGGGTTGTTCATATTTGTTTTTAATTTACATATTTGATTTAGGTTTATTAAAGTTCAAGGAGTATAAGATGAGTAAGGCATGAGACTCTATCTATGCCCTATCTTATAGGTATGGGTTCTTAAGTTTTTATAATCAAAACCTATCCTATGGTACTTCGAAATCGCTCTATCTTTTATACCTTAAATTTTATAAAATATAAGATACCTTGTAAAACTTGTAATTTTTTTATTGTCTTCCTTCAAAATTTTGTATTGAATGCATAATTAATATCAAGACTATAATTATACTATTGGGAGACTCACTAATAATAATTTGTATAGACTGCAACATATCTTGATTTAAAACAATATAAAACTTAGGTAAGCAAAATTAAGAATATTTTTTGTAGTTAGAAATGTTGAAGCCCTAGTTGAGTTATGCTTGAATTTTTTTTTGTCCTTTTGTTTTAAATAATCAAAATAAAAATTTTATCAAATTATAAAATTATTATATGTAGAATACAAAAGCCATGATTGAGTAATTAGAATATAATATAATATACTGAACGATAAGTTAAAAACTGAAATATTTTTAAGACTTTACTAGACTGAAGTCATTAAAAGAGGAATGAGAATGCGCATGCGCAAAAAAGAAGAAGAAAAAAAGGATAGTAAAAGAAGAGGGAGGTTTTTACCTAAGAAAAGAAGAAGAAAGAGATAATAGATATAAACAATATATAACCTTAGGGTTTTATTATGAGTTGAATTTTTCTTATTATTTTTTTAAGACTTAATAGAAAAAGCAACTGTATTAATTTTTTATTTATTAATATTATTTAATTATTACTACAAAGTAAGTATACAAGTTTCAAGGTAAGATAGAGTATCTCGATTTCATATTTGTACCCTTAAACTACTATTTGAAATTTATTCTGTAACCTATATTACCCATATGGAACTTACTTAATAGAGTAAGACTCGAATTGGTATCTTGTATAACAACGTTACTCATTTACTCCTCAAATCTCTAACCCTCATTTTTATGTGATGTTATATTTGAGTACTTCTAACATTGAAATAGTTTCTTGCGTTATCTGGCTAATAATAATAATAATTTACTACAATAATAAATGTTTCTATATACAACCATGCCAATTGTTTTATCCTCTATGCTCATTGTAGTGGGAATAGAATAATTTATTCTATATTCGTTTGTAATCGAATAATATATCTCCCTATTCATAAATGTATATTTGTAAAATTTAATACACTGAAAACTTGCATGCAAGTTTTATTCGAAAATTTATATACAATTAATATAATTTAATGTATTAATTCTTAATCTAAACATTTGTATATATGATTAATAGAAACATGACTTTCTAAAAAAAAAAAGAGAAAGAAAATGCATCTTATATTCAAAATAGCAAATCTTATTTCCCTTTTTATTTATTATGAAAGAGCTATTATGACGTTTAATTATATTTTATACCCATATTAATAATTTCATAAGAAATCTCCGTTATAAAAAAAATAATGAGTAAATATTTATTATTTAAACTCATAAATAGTTAAAAAGTACCCTCAACAAAACTAACAAATATCAATATAAAATTCAGTCATAACTTCTCAACGAAGTTAATATCATCCTATTTCATTCAGCGAAAAACGGATAGTTCAAAAAATGCTTACTGCGAATGCCATTTTCGCCAACCAAGGGCAACATCAGCCTCGGGTTCCATCACCACCGCAACCTTAAGAGCCTCAATAGCCTATAATTAAAACACCTAAGCATATAATTGTCTTGACGATGAAATTCACGGTTACAGTAAAATTTTGCTACTCCAAGCACTTTTCTCCATTTCTTGGGTCATGTGACCCAATCTGACACACACTCTCACTCTTTACTAGTCGGCACTCTCACTCAACAATCGCCGTTACTCTCTCCCTCTCTTTCTCTCACTCGTGATCCTCCCGCCATCAAAACCCCAACCCAAAAGGCCAAAGCGCCAAACCAAAAGCCACCCTCAACAAAACCCAAAAAAAAAAAGAAAAAAGAATGAAAATGCGAAATCCCCATCACACCCTTTTCTCAACTCTTCTCTCTCTCCTATCCCTCCCGCTCCTCCTCCACCTCTCGACCCTCCATGCATCCAACCACGACTACGGAGACGCATTGTCCAAGTCCATCATTTTCTTCGAAGGCCAGCGCTCCGGTTACTTATCCCAGGACCAGCGTCTCACTTGGCGTTCCAACTCCGGCCTAAGCGACGGTTGGACTTACAACACCGACCTCGTTGGTGGGTACTACGATGCCGGTGACAACGTTAAGTTCAACTTCCCCATGGCTTTCACCACCACATTGTTGTCATGGAGTGTTATTGAGTTCGGTGACTCGATGCCTCCTAGTGAGAAAAGGAATGCTCTCGTTGCTATCAAATGGGCCTCCGATTATCTCCTCAAAACCGTTTCTCAACCCAACAGGATTTTTGTTCAGGTGAGCGTCGATTCTGTTAACGTTCAAACTTGCGATATTATGGTTGTGTTGGAAATTCTTATACCATAGTGTATTTTGTTTTGAAATTTACACTGTGTTTGGCGAACTTTACAAGAAATGGAATAGGTAAAAATAACTAGAAATCAAAAGAATGAAAATGAAAAAAAAAAAAATATATACATATTTATTTTGTGTTTAAATATTTAAATAACAAATGAAAAAAAATGGATGATTTAATAAATTATATTATTGTTTCCTTTTTTTATTCATTTTCACCCTTTTTAACCACTTTCTCTTTTAAAATTAGTAAGAAACATGGTAGCTTTAAAAACGAAAAATTTTATGTTTTCTTTCTTTTATTTTCTTAAATTTTTACTTTTACTTCAAATTGCTATAAATTACTATATATGAACTTTTCATTTATTTCGATTGGTTTATAAAGAAAACGAACTTTTTCCTTCTTTTTTTTTTTTTTGCCCCAACCAAAGGTATAGTTATATAACCTCAAAAATCGTTGACATAAATAATGAGTTAATGATAACGGTGGTTCTGTAGCATTGGGGACTGAGCTTTCAAGATTTTAAAGAATTAGAGGCGAGGAAAAAGAGTGGGAATCAACTTATGGTCCCATTGCAAATGCAAATAATGTAAGAAAAAGAGGCGACAGGTGTGCGGACTCATTTTTAGTCCATTGTCTCACGGGTGTTGCCCTTCGTTTGACGCTTTGGACCCCACTGTTCAGTCCTTAAGCCTTTCCTAATGTAGAGTCGGATATGAGCTCGATTTATTTCGTAGAATCGCCTGCTGGATAGAAATAGATTTAACGCTAGCATGATAAATATTTTAATATTTTAGACAAATGGATGAATAAGTATTAGTAAAATTTTAATATGTATTAATGTAGGTTTTTTTTGGTAATATTAGCAGAAAGAAAAAAAGAAAGAAAAAAGTTTCTCTAATATCAACCAATTTAAATTATTAATTTAATAATACTTAATATATACCATTTATTATATTAAAATAGTATAATTTGATAACAGTTTAATAACTTTTATAAATAGAAAAAAAAGGAAGAGAGAATATAACTTATTAACTTTTTATAATAGATTATCTTAATTAGTATTATAATAAAATCTCACATTAGTAAAGGAATATATTTTTTTAAAAGATATGAATTATGTTTTTACATATTAAAATTTACATACGATTGTCATTAATGTCATTAAAACTTTTATCACTACTTTATTATTTTTCCCCCTCTCTTCAAATAAATATGCATAGGTTATCCCATGGTCTTGACCAATGCAACGCTCTAGTTCATTATCAATGCAACCCTCTAGTTCATTATCATAGAGCCATTTTTTTTTTTTTTTGAGAAAATGGATTTTTTTTTGTTTATTTATTTTCAATTTTTTTTATTTACCTTTTTGAGATATTATCACGTATAATTCACGGTTAAGATTATAAAAAACATGAACACATCATGATAATATTTTAAAAATTTATATAATTTTAATTATTGATTTGTAAATAGAGAGAATCTAAGTCTATTTTTTGAGTTTTATATTTTCTAATTTGGTCATTTGTCTTTTTTTTATTTTTAATTTTTGTCTTTGACAGAATTTAGACTCGAAAAATAGAAGAATTGTTAACGTAATATTTTGGAACCACACTTTTCTGGCATTACTTGCTGAAGCTTCACGGGTCTCTACAATTTTTCGACTTTGTTTCAGTCAAATGTCAAAATGTTGATCTTAATTGTGGTCAATCCAACTTGGGAATTTCCTCGAAAGTCTAAAAGACTATTGTTTTTGCATACTGAATCGACTCAGGCAATTTCCTAATTTGTACAATGGCACATAAGGAAAATAATATGTAGATAAATGATATTTAATAGCGTTTCAGCATTTTCTATGCCCTTTGCGTGTGTCTCTACTAGTATATAGGCCCACTTCTTCATGGAATTCGATACCCATGGATAATTAATACATACATACATACATATATATGCATATATCAATTCACCACAGTTAGTAAATTATTCTATTTTTTTTTTATAATTATTTTCACATTTCTTTTCTTTTGTTCTTTTTACTTTCACATGACGCAAAGAAGCAATAAAGCTTGTTGAAAACTTGACAAAATGCCTAATAAAGTTGTTCTTCCTGAACTCAAAAACACACATAAAAGGACAGCATGAGGATATACTTCTATTTTTTTTGCTTTCTTGACATACACATTATTGGGCTTCCTTTTCACCGAAATCACCCGTGAACTCCATCATATGCCCCCCTTTGTGCTTTATGCTTTATATCCCTTGCCCATATTTCCTCTCCAATAGCCAACCGTCTCTATATCGTCGTGCCATAAAGTAACACTGATTTCTATCTTTGAAAATGTTAATAGATAATATGCTTGCTAAAAAATTAAATAAAGAAATTATTCTCATTTATATATATATATATATATATATATTAGCAGATATAGAAAAAAAAAAAATCAAAGCTATTCATATTAAAATATAGGCTACCTACATTCAATTGAATAAATTATTCATAATTATCCATAATGTTATAATTTCCAATTATTCATAATTATCCATAATGTTATAATTGCAAAAAAAGGATTGGGGATTTAAGTGTTGGGAAATTGTTTTTTCTTTTTAATATATATATTTTTTAAGATTTTTTGAAAATAAAAATTAAGCGAGCCATTAAAGGGAAAAACGTATTCGCCATGATTTAGGAAGTGGAGATAAGTTCAAAGTGTGTTGAACTCACAGTTGGATCATATTTCGGTTTGAGTAGGAATTAGGATTTTGTTTTCTAATATGATATTAACATTTAATTTATAAAGACACAAAAAACAGTTATTTGGCAGTTTAAAAAAAAAAAAAAAAAGGCTTCGCCGTAAAATTTGTGATTAGTATTCGAAAGCATAAAAGTTTTCTTTTCAGACCCATATAAGCGTTTCGGAGGCAACTGTTAATGGCGATCCTTATCAATACTTTAAGTTTGAACAGTGGCTTAATTCTTGAATTAACAATTATACAATCCATAAATCCATATGTCAATTTAAGTTTTTAGATGAATTTGTTCTGGTTCAGTTAAATTTCATAGTCGTCAATGTTTAGTAATTCAATCACTCAATGACCAAAACATTTGCAGTCATGAAACTTCAATGTACTGTGCAGTGGGTAGGGTCTAGCTTTCAGAAATAATGGGTTTATCTAAGCTGGTAATGGTATTAAGTAAAAAGTTTGGTGAATTTATCCAAAGTAGTTGGTTTCACTCTTTTTTTTCAATAGGTGGGTGATCCAAACATAGACCATTACTGCTGGGAGAGACCTGAAGACATGGACACAGCACGAACAGTTTATGCAGTAGATGCACCTAACCCGGCATCCGATGTTGCTGGCGAAACAGCTGCTGCTCTAGCGGCTTCATCAATGGCATTCGCGTCATCAGACCCGGGTTACGCCGAGACCTTGCTGAGAAATGCTATCGAGGCATTCGAATTCGCAGATAACTACAGGGGAGCTTATAGTGACAATGCAAACATTCGTGATGGCGCATGCCCCTTTTACTGCGATTTTGATGGGTATCAGGTATCACGCTATCCGACACTAAGCATACGTATTCTATCACCCGTTGTTAGCACATCACGTGTTTGTCAATTTGTGGTCTTATCCATATCGACGTAATCACGTAAATTATTCTTTTTATTGTGATATCGATACTTCTAAGTTTGGTCAGTTTACTCGGTAATATAAAAACCGAGACCGATTAAATATTATGAAAGGTCCAAACTAGGTTAGGAATCTCATTTGATCATATTATCAAACCGACTACAATCTTTCTCTCTTTTTTTTTTCTTTGTTATTTAATATACACAGCGTATTAAAATTAATATTATCAAATCTGATTATTCTTTATGGTTAAACTTAATTTGATCTTGATTCAATATTGATTTAACTTAATTTAATCTTGGTTTAACTTTGACGAAACTCTATTTTCCTTTTAATTTTTTATCTGCATTTAATTTAGTCTGAATCTTATAACATCGGTGAGAATACACGGCACATGGAAGCAAATTTTGTCTTGACTGCTATATTTAAGCCTTCCGCAGGTTGAGTTCCCTAGAGAGTAGTACTTCATATTAAATAAAAACCCTTTGACAAAATAAGATGATAAAACAAACAGACCGAAACCGATTTGTCGTTTTCCATTACATGCCCCATCCCCGTACCTTGGAAAAAAGATTTTAGTGTTAGTTTCGGTGAATAGATGATTAGTATATATTAGGAATAAAAATTTTATATATGATAATAAAAGAATATATATATTTTAAAAATATTAATTATATTTTTATATATTAAATTTTTATTGATATTTATACGTTATTTATTAATTTATGTAGTATGTTAGTCTCTTTAAATAGTTATATTATAGAATATAGGATATTAATAAGTAAAATTTAAAATAAAATTTAATCTGTTTTTTTTTTTTCTTCTGACAGGATGAGTTGCTGTGGGGAGCAGCCTGGCTGAGGAGAGCAACCCAAGAGGACACTTACCTTAATTACATACAAATCAATGGAAAAACTCTTGGTGCTGATGACAACATTAATGAATTTGGATGGGACAATAAGCATGCCGGTCTTAATGTTCTTGTTTCAAAGGTCAGTCCCCAAGAAAAATTAACAAAATCCTTACTTGAATCTTCGATAATCTTCAATAAGCCTCAAATCTATAGTAAATATTGTTCTAAGACCAACTGTTATTTTTACTTTTTCCATCTGTTTTCTTCTTTAGATATTGTAAATACGGCCCGACTCTTTTCTTTTTTTAAAATTTGACGCTATTATATAATTGATAGAAATATGAACAACTAAAACATGTATGCAAGAAAATTTTGTCTCCAATTATATATACTACATGCATCTAACACTCGAATGTTGTTTACTATCTTACCAAATTTCTATAAATTCTTTTTTTTTTTTAATATAAATTAAATTGTTTGGTATTTAAAAAACAATATGAAATAAATAAAAAAAAAAGGAGAAAGATCAGAACAAAGATTTATCTGACAGACACCATCTTTCTGTTGGGTTTACGGTCAGAAACATTTGATCCATGTTGCAGGAGTTCCTAGAAGGCAACTTGTACTCCCTCCAATCCTACAAAGTATCTGCTGACAGCTTCATGTGCACACTCATACCTGATTCCACATCCTCACACATAGAGTTCACCCCTGGTGGCCTCATCTACAAACCCGGTGGCAGCAACCTCCAACACGCCACCTCCATTGCCTTCCTCCTCCTCGTCTACGCCGACTACCTCTCCCGAACCGGGCAATCCGTGAACTGCGGAACCGTCAATGTGGGACCCGCCTCCCTTCGACGGCAAGCCAAGCGCCAGGTTGACTACATCTTAGGAGACAACCCTAAGGGCATGTCCTACATGGTTGGTTATAGCAATTACTTCCCCCAAAGGATCCACCACCGGGGATCATCCCTACCTTCCGTCAAGGACCACCCCCAATTCATCGCATGTAAAGAGGGTTCAAGCTATTTTAATTCTTCGGACCCTAACCCGAATGTCCTCATCGGTGCGGTTGTTGGCGGGCCCGGGGAGGACGATGCCTATGAGGATGATAGGGTTGATTTTAGGAAGTCCGAGCCAACAACATACATCAACGCTCCTTTTGTTGGTGTGTTAGCTTATTTTGCTGCAAATCCTAATCTAAGCTAATCCAAACAACCCCCCAAAGGGGTAAAGAATCTTTAACCAATTACGTGATTCAAATGCATCACAATTTGAGAAATTAGTAGACATAGAATGTGTACAGTTAAGTCATATGATGGTGATTGGAAAAAAGAAAAAAAAAAAAGGGTCATGTGATTAAAGAGTACTAAGATTTAGGAATACATGTGCCTCTCATCTTGGGTAAGGCAAGGATTGAAGAGGCTTCTTAGGTATTTGAATAGTTGGTGATTTAGATCGTCTCATAAGAACATATTTGACTATACATACCTCTTTTATTTATTTATTTTTTGTATGTTTTTAATAAATATTTTATAGATATTTTTCTTTTGTGATTGTATGGGTCTCGAAACTTATGAAATTAAAACGTAAGGCTGAAACTTATTAATCACAGTATTTGAAATTTTGATTTTTGTTTTTGTCATGGTAAATATGAATGCTAATTTTTTAATAAGATTGATCAACTCGAATTCTCCTCCTTTAAAATTGTAATGTGGTGATAGATTGAAAAAAAAAATAAAAAATTAAAAGAATCTTGATTTCTTTTATTCCTTTTTCGTATGATTAATTTCGTTCCTTTGCACTTTTGTTTATATATTCATATTTCCATGCTGTCGAAAGTAGGGTTGTGTTTGGTGACATGTTTCAAATTAACCGTGAGGGGACAAGTAATCGATTAAGTGAATCGATTGTCATAAAACAAAGTAAGAGGTCATGAAATAGCCACACCAGAATCTTTGAGAATTTTAGTGATCCAGAGCAACTCCCTATGTCATGGTGTACTAGGATACTGGCTTCATTTGTGGACGTGAAATTATTTTCCCTACATGCAAAAACAACGTTGAGGCATTTATATTTGCGATCGTGATTTTTAGAACTGTAATGAAATTGCCAATGCTAATCTGTTACAACTTCAATTTTTGTAAACCCTATTCTTGAACAAAGTTCAATCCCAATAAATTGCCCCGATTTTTATTAACACTATATCACCTTTTCCTCTTTTTCTACCCAAACTGAAGATTTATTCAGGTGCATTGAGAGAAATTCTTCTGCATAATTTATTCGAATATCTGGCATACTTTGCTCTAGGGCTTATTTTTTGTATTTCCCTTTATTCTAGGATCATAATGTCATAAGACCATCAATATCCCTCCCCTCTGTCCGACGTGGAGCAACCTTGTCTGTTCTCCAAGTAATATAGCGTCCCTTCGTCTTGGGACGTTCTTTGACAGGAGACGTGTCGAAATTTTTTTTTAATATATATAGTTTTTTTGTTAGTTAAAGGTAGTATTTGGATCATAAAAATAAAAAAATAAAATAATGTGAAGCAATTTAGAGTTAAAATATTAGTTTTTTTTAAAAAAAAATTTAATATATTAATATTTTCACGATAGTTTAAAAACGAAGACTCTGAACACATCAAATCCGCTCATAAGCAACCGGAAATTAGTTTCACGTTCATTCAAAAATTGATGTTATAGCTGTTGAGTCAACTTTGAACTTATCTTATTTGATTACGCTAAGCTTACAGGTCTAGACAAATTTGAGTTGTACTTTAGCTATATCAAACTTTATCAAAATTTAGTTGAGCCAAGTGTAATTTCTTTTTTTTTTTTCGTTTTTAAATCTACTATACATATTGCAGTTGTTAAAAAATGAGAGACCCAAAATTATAATCCATCGAGAAACTATTATTCCCGCCATTAGACTTTGCCGGTCTTTGTGAGCTAAGTGCAAATAAAATACTCTAAATCAAATTTGAATAGAAAAATTTGAAGGATTGTATGGTTTTTTTTTTATTTTAACAGAATCGATCAAATCTTTCTATCTTATCTCTTATTTAATATTTATTAAATTTCGATTGTTAAAAATATAATTACTTTAACGATATAGATATAATAAATATTAAATTAAATAATAGAAAAATCCAAAAAATTTAGGCTTATTAGATTGTCGGCAACGTTGTTATTCCTCTGTCCGTCCCAATTCCCTAGACAATAACCTGAAGCTATTTGGCACCCACGATGCAACGTAGATTATTTGCAAAATTTCATGAATCTTCCTCACGGGTTTAAAGTTAAATCCGTGAGCGCATTTGTCACTATCCTCGTACTGTCGTCTTCTTATTCTTCTCCTGGTCTTGAATTTCTTGTATTGTATATGAGTTAATAATATGCGGAGGCTTGTCCTCTCATAGCCATATGTAGAAAATCTTCAGCATTTTCTTGTGTGTGATGGTACAGCAGCTGTTCATAGAACTTGTGAGAAAATCCATAGTCCGTGAAAAAACCCGAAGGCAGGAGAAATCGGAAGTTTTCACTATCACCGCCTCACGATCGCCAAAAATTATACCCCACTTAATATACGTTATGAATTATATATAATAATTATATAAATAATTTTTAAATTAATTATTATTCATAATTTACACTCGTTATATATAATAACATTTTATTGATATTTACATACTATATGTATATTATACATAACATATAAAATCCTCACGATTAAAATAATGCAAAACTATAAAAGATATTAACATTATCAAATTTCTCTTTCAACATATTATTAGAAAATTCTTCCGTGTTAATATATACTTGCAATTTTTATTTATTTTTTTAATCTGACGAACTCATTGCATCATCTCGACCTTCTAACTTCACCGGACGATACTGCTACTAATATACAACCTTCATTTTCGATACCCATTGCTCCTGGGCCACCCAAAATTGGAGCATGCACAATCAATATTCAATTTTATGGTTTTGATAATTTTAGATTTATTTCTACCTCTAATCCTACAAGCACAATTATCCAAACACAGTAACTGTACATCTGGATGGCGCTCGTGAAAGTTGAAATACTCAAAGAGAAACTTAATCCTCAAATAAAATGAAAAATTAAACGTCAAATGTTTATCTTCATTAAGGACTTCGAATTCCTATATCTATCATTATTTTATCTCCTAATGGGTTGTTTAGGACCTAAAATAGGTGAAATAGGATCCATTTGGGTTAGGGTTAGCCTCAGCATAAGCCTACAGGAGTATGGGGTTAACTAGGGTAGAAGAAGCATGATCGATTGAAGAAGGATAGTGGTTGACTAAGGGGAGAGGGCAATGGATTTGCCGCCTGGTTCTAAGCCTTCTTCATGGAAAATGCATGCTACTTGACTTGAAGGGATGCAGAGTTAACTATACGATCCTTTAGGTTGATCTAAAGGATGAAAATTCACTTAGATTCATCCCAAATTCATCTTTTACACCAAATCCTCCACAAATTTTCAAGCATGAAACAAGTTTCTTCATAAAACTCCTAACTAGCATCAACTATACATGCAACACTTCTACAAATATCATGACAAGTGGGAAATAATGACGCAGGTGAGTTAGGATTACAAGATGCAAAATATTTAGACAATTAGAAGCAGAGAAGAATTGAGTTAAAAGCTACAAATATCAGAACCAAAATATAATTACAAGATAGATAGAAGCAATTAGAAGCTCATAGCTTCTGCTTTTCGATTTTGATTTTCAGAGTCGATTTTGGGAGGTTATAACTTTTTCGCACATAGAGGATTACAAGCTTGTAATGTATCAATAAAAACTTATTTGAGTTTACCATGACTTAAAGCAAATTACTTTACCATTTCGTGTTATTTAGGAAGTCAAATTCACATGTTTTGGCAAGATACTAGGTTTTTAAAGAATTAATGTTATTTTAGGAAAATATTAACTTAATTTTATTTTATTCTTGATTTATTGAAATTTTATTCAGCTTCACTGCTAATTTTAGGGTTATTAAACTATAGTACCCCATGAATCAATTGCATTCACATTCTTTTTCAATCTTTTCAAACTAATACAAGTTTATTCTTCACATAGTGGTGTCTATAACATTGATAACTGCATCAAACAAAACCATAATACACCAATTCATCATGATTTAACCTTCAACTTCATAAATTAACCCTAAAATTTTCACTCTTAGTCTTACCTATGATTTATCCATAATTTTACACTATCTCTTCTCTATTCATCCAACCTAAGCTATAAGAAACTTAAAACAATAAAGGAAGGAGACGGATTGCTTGTACTACACACCAAGAGTGCACCAAAAGCTATTGCCTTCGAGCAAAGGATTTATATTAAATCCTAGCCAAAACATATAGAAATGCCTTAATTTGTTGATACTTGCTAAATTCCAAGATATGGCCTTTCCTTAAATTGAAATTCACTTATAGAAAACTACATCATCATTTGATTGTATTTTTCTCAATAATCTAATAAGAAAACTAAGATTAAGGCAATAAAACAATGCCATTTAGGAGAATGAGAGAGACAAAATATGTTTGTACTTTTGTGAATACATTCCTATTCTTTTGAAAAACAATTATTTAAAAATAACTTCTCATTGATTTGATCCTGATTTGGTAAAATAAATATAGGTGTTATCAATTCAATAAAAAGAGTAAGGGTGGAACTATAAAAATTATCTTTCTTTTCAAAATAGTTTTTAGGGCATTTTAAAATGAGTTATTTAATATTTTTATATAATGGGAGACAATGAATGATTTTGGTATGATTGAAGTATTGAAATCGATCCATAAGATATATTAAAAGCAAAGAAATTATAAAGAAAATGAGTACAAATTGAATTGCTTTTTAAACCAAATCAAACTACTTTAAAGCATTTCATTAACAATGGATTCAAGACCAAACTAAAGATGTGACTTGGACCAAACGCAACCATTCCACATTTTTCCTACTGTTGTTGCATAACATAAGCCACAACTTAAATCAAATGATACCTCAAGAAAGGGAAAATGTAGTCTAGCACATATTTTATTTCATAGGTTTTTGTTTGTCAAAACCTTTTTATCACAATTATTTTAAAATGTGTGTGTCTAATATTGTTATTTAAGAAAACATTATAAGTGATTTAGATAAGCTAATACAAAACTTGTAAGGTGGAAAACCCTATCTTATAAGTTAGATGCCACCTCGCCTGACGAACTCGATACATCGCTTCACCCAATGAGTTTGGCACATGACCTTACTCTAGGGCACTTTAAGATGGGTAGAATGTAAATAGCTTGGTTGACTCGAGCAACCATTTTAGGATGGATTTTGGGCTAAATACGATGGCCCATTCATCAACTGTTATTAGGACGGCTTCTTATCAAATTATTTTGGACATTTAACACGATGGGTATCTCTACCTACTTCTCCGATGGGATATGAAATTGATGAGGATCAATGGTGGGTAGTAGATCTCGAAAAACTAGTATGGGTTGAATGGTTATGAGGATTAGGAAGTAAAATGAGTTAGTTTTTATAGTGAATGTGAATCAATATTATGTACCAAGATATAGAAGTTAGATGCGAGTTACTAGCTTGCTCAAATGAAAAGAGGGAAAGGGGCGCGAAGGGGGGGGGGGGGGGTGTTCACTACAATCTTGAGAACAAGATCGATAAGAACATGAGAATGATTAAAAAGTTTGATCTACACTCGATAATTCAGTAATATTAGCTCAAGAGTAACCTTGCTTAAAAAAGGAAAGATTCCAAAATGTAGGAATATATTTTTTCTCTCCATATTGACGTCTATCTCTGATGTTTACAGATGTTACTATTTATAGTAAGTTCTAAATCCTAGTTGAAAAATTCAAATAATGTACAAGGTCTTAAACCCTAAAAAATGGCCCATAAATAAAATAAGGAAGACATGTATAAGAATATAAAACCGTGTGTTTACAAGGGAAATCAACATGCAGTCACTCAACATGTCTTGGAAGGAGTAGTATCCGAACCAAGTGGGATCGGCAGTTGGATGTACGGGTTCGGAAAGGAGTCCTTGAAGTCTCGTGTGACTTGACTGAGACATCAGAGAGGTTAGCCCATAATTATTGAGTTCTAAAGTTAGTTGACACTAGTCTCTTCATGCTGTACCGTGCTAAGTGGATCCCACTCTCAGCAACATGGTCTCTGATCAACTCGGTTGACGATAGACTTATTGTCGAGGAGTTATTTTTCTTCTTCTAGTTCTTCTAACTTCAGCTCGACCTCGATAAGCATTGATTAGCCTTTGCTTCAAATAGGCTTGCCTTGGCGTAAATGTAGTCAGAGGCTGATTCTCATCATGAAGCTCTAATATGTAAGATCGATCTAGCTGCGTACCTAAGAAACCCATCCAGCTACCAACTCTCCTTACCACCTTGATGACAATAAGATTGTTAGGTGGCCACCGGAGGGGCAAGTGTTAATAGAAGTTTTTGGATATAAGTCTCTTAAGTCTGTGCTAGCCTATTTAGGCTTTGGGCTGACCTAGTCAAACCTAAGACTGACGTGACCCACTAGTGTCCTACTTGATCTACTTAGTGACTAACTTACTTAACGAATCTCATTACAAAGATTCGATATGCTCTAATAATTGACCTGACAACATGACGATTATAACGGTTACGAGACAAGTGGATAAGGCTCTAAGACTTAGCCAACAACCACATTCCTATAATTTTGGAACATATAGGCTTGTACGATTAGATTACATAGATTTTATGGACGTGCTAATGTGTTGAACATACTCCTAGATCCGTGATGGTCCTCATCTATAAATGGCACAAGTGCTTCAACAATAACACATCTTGACTTCTTTATGCATTAAGCCTTCTCTAAGCTCTCAAAGTTCTCTTGTTTACTTCTTTATGACTAACTACTGACTTAAGTATCCAATTGGTTATACCGGTCAACACTCTAGCATCCTTCACCATATTCTCTTTTGTAGGCCCATTATATATTTACACAAAACCCAATCATCTTACTCTTCACCAGTATAATCATATCGTCGACATAACCCATATGTTATAAAATTCATACATTTAGGGTGCTTATAGAACTTATAAATATTTTTTACTTTTACTTTCTTTGGTTTTAATATTATATCGATTCAAGCCAACAAATTTTGATATTCAAATTGCATGCAATATTGTTTCTGAAGATAAATTACAGAAAATATAAACATAAGGATTTTTATTTTTATTTAAAAAAAAAAGAAATAAGAGATAGATTCAACCATTTGGTCAATTATTAGCCCACAAAAATGGGTTATAGCTTAGGCCAACTTGGTTAGATTCGTTATATTTATGAAATTCAATCATCATTGTTAACTAAATTGTACCACTCATGTCTTCGCTATGCTCCTTCAATTGAAAAATTATAAGGCATCTTTAAACCTAAAATATATAACATATGAAGTAATGTCTCATTTAGATCTTATGATAGGTATGATGTCATACCTTATATTTTACGAAATAACCATTGATTTGGAAACTCTGTAATTATAACTTATTCCTTTCTTATAGTTTTTAGGGTTTATAGATTCCTAAGCTTAGTTTTAAGTGACAGTATTATAGTAATTGACTTGTGCAATGAGGTTATAGGTGGCTAGCTTGTCTTTTAGGATTTCTATAGATACTCGACGATCTCTCTTCAAAAAAGGAGTTGAGCAGTTGGGCATTCAATATCAAATATAACTAAATAAACCTTCGTCTTACAAGCTTGAGATTAAAAGAGCAGCCGAGAGGAGAAAAAAAGCCCCTTACAAAAATAACTAAGAAAAGCATTAATAATCCTCCTCCTTTGTAGTGGAGTGCTCAAGTGATTGCTTAAATTTTGATTCAAATAGAGAGTGATATTATGATCTGTGACTATTTCTGAGTTATGCAAAACGAGTTGATTTTTTAATAATATTATCAGAAAATCAATGGTTATCAAAATACTAAAAAAAAAAAAAAGTTAGTAGGTATAAATTTGTTAGTACTTTTGTTATCACAATTACCAAAAAAAAAAAAAACCAGAAAAAACACAGTCATAAAAAAGTTAGTAAGTACTAACCTTTTGTCACAGCTACCGTAAAAGAAAACAAAATATTATCACAAAATCAGAAAAAGACATGAATTGGCCGAAAAATCAGTTGGGACTGACTCTAAGATTCTCCCCTCAAATGGATAATATGACGCTGACTTCTATGCCCGTAGCAGTTGAGCGTTCAATTTTTATGTCGCACCCACCTATTTTCACTGTACATCACGCTACACTTAACCAACAAAATTTAATGAGTGCATGGGCTTCGACCACCGTACGTCCGTAATCCACGTACTATGTTCATGGCCTCCGCCCATAAAATCGTTTCAATCGTGTTGCCCCGGCGCGCGCCCCACCACCCCCACCTCACCATGTTCTTGTGTTGGAGAATTCTCACGTTCTAGATAACTTTTTTCCCAATTACAATACATATTTGAAACGTTTGGGTAGGGGAAAACAAACTTTATCAATCTTGTTAAAATACCCATATTTAAGACTTTAATTTTCTACATATTCGATTATAATATTTTGCATGAGCATTCAGTTGCATAACTGCTCTTTTTTTCTCCTCCTTTTTGTTCATAGCAAATTATACATGTGATAATTTACTCATCTATACATGTATATAATGTTCCAAAGGCGACCAAACGGAGATGGGTTCTTATAACCACCCCCGACTTCCAATATATATTTTTCAATTCATCAATCTTAGGAAAAATAAAATTTCCTTAAATAATAGTAATTACTATTAGAATTTCATTGCATCTAAATACTAAAATTCCTATCTCAACCCCTTGCCAAAATCTTGGATCTACCATTATTAGCATGTTTTTTATGTCGAGGTGAATTTTTTTTTTTAATCTCTTTTGAGTTTTTATAGATTTTAAAGGTTATACCTTTTATTTGATATTATCTTTTGGCGATTTGTAAATTTTTTAATTTTTGTTACATATGGCTTTTAACACTTTTCGATCATTAATAACTATTTTCATAGACATATTCTTTTCATAGAAATAATAGTATTTATAGAATAGAATAGTTGCAACATTTATATAACTCAATATAGAATGATACAATTCATGATACATAACTATACTTCCATAATTTAAAGAGCTATAACTGTTTGTGTAAAGCATATAATCTATCTATTATAATATATAATTTGAAAAGTTTCTTTCGTAACATTTTAGTCATATTTGTAACACTTTTTAGCTATTTGTAACTTTTAATTTTTGTGACTCACACCTTTTCATTATTTGTATCTTTTGGTAATTCTTTTCTTTAACTATGTAACCAGGAGACATGTCCTGCGAGTGAATGGTAGCAAGAGTTGGAACTTTACATATCTTAATATAAAATAACATAATTCTAGATATTTTGAAAAGTTATCACTTTTTCAAATGACAATACATATTATTATATGATTTTTTTATGGTCTGTATATATTTTTGATAGGATTGATTCTGCCCCTTATCCAACCTTTAATTTCATATTTATTAGATCTCAATAATCGAACTAGTTGTTTTTTTTAATGATTCAAATTTAATTAATAGTAAATCAAAGGTGAGATGAAAGGTGAAACTGATCCCATAAAAATTATGAACGGGACTGTAAAAGTTTTCAACAAAAAAGATATTATATATAAATATAAAAACCAATTATATGATATATGAATATAAAAAGATCACCAATAGTCATTTAAAACCAATTCTTTGTATTAGATGATAGAGATTTTTTCATGGTCCCATCTTTAATTTTTATAAGACTAGTTTAGCTATTCATCCCACTCTGAATTTGTATTATTTTACATCTTAACTATTGAACTAATTGTGAATTTAATTGTTAGATTTAAAGGAGTTTAAGTTAATAGTGGGATGTATGGCTAATTGGTCCTATTAAAATAGCAAACTGGATTGTAGAAACTCCCTAGATGATAGTGATTATATACCATATTTAAAACAAATTATAAACATGCTTTATTAATATGTTAATCATAATAATATCTTAACTAATTTCTTTTCATAAATATATATACTTTAATTTTAAAATGCTATTTAAATATAATTTTGAAAGCACTTATCTTTTATATATTTTATTGTAGCAAATTACTATTCAATAATTCACTTTAAATCATCATTTATATGAAAATTATAAAATGTATTATAATACATTATAACATCCATTAATAAATGAATTAAATATTTTATGTATGGTAGATTCATTACAATCGGTCAATCATGTGCAATGGGTCTCTAATAGACTCAAAAGACGTCTTGAACTAACGACACGTAGAGGGATGTTATTGGTAAGAGGTGGAGGAAGAGGAACAGGCAAAGTCAGTACTTAAATGCACATGCATAATGGTAGGTCAAACTTAATATTCTTAATTGTTTTTAGATTGCTCTTGAGAAATTAGCTATTCAATTATTTCTAATGTGATTTCTAGAGTGATCTTAGTAGTAATATTTCTCTCAAATTAGTCAATACTCTAAATGTATCAAAGAAGATGAGAAACCTTCTATTTACAAAGTTTGGAGGTTGATCTTATTCGTTAGATGGCTTTCAAGATGGATGATTGAAATTAAGTCCTATTATTAAAGTTTTATCCTCTTTTTAGCCTTAATAAATTTGGACATGAGCTTAGATTTATTTAAGGATTATAGTAACTAAAGGAAGCCTATTATTGCTTTAAATAATCCTAAAGCACATTTAAACCTCTTAAGGCCCATTAAAGCCAAAGGAAGTTGAAATAAGCCTATAAGGATGTTTTTGAGTCTGATTTTCATGGGTGAGATAATCCAGCAAGTCTAAAAATGGAAAATTCAGTTCAGCAATCTTTACTCTAAGCTTACCAAACTAGATTTTTCTGAAACATTTCTAATTGGTCTCATTTCTTGGACTTTGTACTAGCTTAAGAAATCAATCCATGATATTAAATTAGATGAAAAGATTAATCACCAAAATACTTGTTTATAATCTAAAACTTATTTATGTTCTTGAAAATTGCATTTATTGATAAGTAATAATGGAGTGTCCATAACAATATTAGTGTGCTTAAGAATGCACTATAAATTGTCACTTGAGTACCGTTAAGTTTTGCTTTGGTCACTTAAATGAAAGTTATAAATTGTTTGTAGATCGGCTTGCTATAGAAAAATTTTATACAAAGGAAAGCACTCATATTCCAAGAGGACTCCAATATCTTTAATTACATAGGTTTGTTGGAGAAGAATGCAATGCAAAAGAGGCCTCATGTTATAGTCTTGTACTCAATTTTCACGGGGTTGATCCCACTCTTTATCTCTTCATTGATTTCTATTCTTTTAAATTTGAATCATTGAACAAATTGTAAATTTAATGATTCGTATTTTAAAAGATACAAATAAATAATAAGACGGAGGACGAGACCAATCCAATTGAAATCGAGGATGAAATTATAGATTCTCCCTCCAATAAGAAAGCCATGGCTATTTTCAAATTTTAAGACATTGCCTTGTGATGACACTAATGCTTTGAAAATTGTGGCGATAGGCAAATATTATATTGTTAGTAGTATCTAAAATAAGTAATTTCTTTTATGTGTTTGTTATTTTTGTTTTTCGTTTTGTTATTTACTTGTGTGGGATTTTGCTAGCAACATGAGGGATTTATTACACTTATTAGTTGGATCAATTTTGCTTTCTAGAAAAAATATTGATGATATCCCTTATGTGCGGCATTTACCCTAAAAAAGATGTGTCTGTCTATTTAATTGAATTTTTGTTCTCTAACTCTTCCCTTATCATTCCCCTTATGTAGATCAATTTGATTAATTAACTAATATCAAATCAATTAATTGGAGGGAACTAGAATATATATTCCCTAAACTTTTATCCTTTACTTTTTGGCACCAAGCAATACAACTTTTCTAATTCCTTAAAATGAGCAATTAAATAAAATGTATAGGCCTAATGAAAAGTAAATAAGCAGTTATAAAAACGAGTTAAAAAAGGCTAGTTGTATAACTAAAATAAAGTTCGTTTTACTTATTATAGTTACTACAAATTTGAAAGGACTAATATATATATATATATATATATATATATATATATAGGAGTCTTAAAACATATAAGGTACTAAATAAGATTGTGCACTTTAATAAAAAAGATCAAATATAATAATATATCATAATATACAACATATACATAGGAAAAATTATAAAAACGTAGCTTGTATTTTCATGTTTTGCGAATACACGGCCAGTATTTTTTTCTTTAAAACTAATGAGCTATGTTTTCATCACAGTATTTCAATGTTATTCAAAAAGAAAAAAAGGAAGAAAATTGAAAAGGATGGAAAATTGAAATAACAAGATGGCTGGGGTAGGGATCGTGAGATGGGTATTGTGGGTGTTCTTTGTTACACATCATGTTGAATAAATTTTTTGGTTTTGCTTTTACTTTCATTTTTTAAATAAGATGTGCTAAAGTGAGAACTTTGACACGTTACAAGTAATCAAAGGAAAAAAAAAAAGGGAAAAAAATTGTTGGGATTATTTTAATAATATATAAGCTTATATGTGTTATTAATAATAATTGTATAATAATGTTATCATATAATATAAATTCTAAATAAAAGTGGTCTAATAAAGTCATGGCTTAAATGCATTTAAATTAAGTGTAGAATAATATGTATAGAGACCAAAATATTATTTCAAATGTTATAATTGATCAAGTTGAAAGTAATAATAAAAGGTAAATAGATAGTTAACTTAGGGTTTTCTCTATATATGCTTGTGTGTGTGTATATATATATGGCTGTAGTTCCTAAGTTAGGCACAACAATTGGTTCTCTCTAACCTCCAATTGGTAGAATGAAGAAGAGACATATCTTAGGGAATTGTGTGATAGACAATAGACTATCAATCAGCATCATGTATTCAAGTATGCTTTTGCAACTTATTTTGTATACATGATTGTGTCGTAATTTTGCACGTATATTATTTTTAATTATTTCAGTTTATAGAATTAAGATTTTTTAATTATAACAAGTGATATATGAATTATCACCTGTAAAATTAGAACCTTAAAAAAATTATTAAGATCGTTAAGCTCCATAGCTTTGAGGGTTAGGGATTTTGGAATTAAAGGAATTGTGCATGGTTTGGCAAGCTATATGATTTGCGTGTCACATTTAGGGTTTCATTGTTGTTGGATTGTATTTTGAATATGGTTTCACTATTAGTTGTGAAACAAGCACGAATCAGCTTTTTTTTTTTCTTATGGTTTTAGTCATCGAGTCACATATTAATGAATGAATCTAGATTTAATAACATTAATATAATGATGTTTTCCTAAAGTTACCGTAAAAATCCTTATTTAAAGGCAACAACATGGATTGAAAGTCGATACACCTCAATCATGTAAAAGAGAGAAAAAGAAAGTAATGGAGAAATTCTTTCGTCTAATTGTTTAAGTGAATTTGCATATTGAATATATAGTTTTCTTTTCTCGTTTTGGACACATGAATTTGCTTAGATCCGTAGCCGCGTTCATCGTTGTTCTAGGGCAACGTGTCTTGTCCTAATTTTATTATTATAATTAAAAAAAGGATAAACTGTTGCCACACGGCAACTATTTAGTATCTTGTCCATTTGGTTATTAATTATTTTACTTTGTCAAGGATTCCTTTACGTCATGTGGGAATCATAATGGCTTGCTGTTGTAAGTAAACGTAGATGTGAATTCAATTACATGGGTTGGGCTTAATGATGATGATGATGATTAAATTATAATATTGTTGTATCCATTATTTAAGATGAATGGTAGAAATAACATGTCATCAAAATGGTTTTTTTTATGAAAGTGATTTGGTTTTTTAAATTGAAAAGGGTATGTGCATGTGAATCATGCGAATATCGACAGTCTAAAATAAAGGTTAAGATTTAATCGATTCATATATGCACTTGTATTGACAAATATGCGATAATTATTCAATTTTTTTATGAATAGTTAGTCAGTTTAAAAGAAAACCTAACATTTGATAAGAATTTATGATCAATACTTAATCATTGTTCCAAAAGTATCACTTACAAGTTAATATCTCTATCCAAAGATTAGATCTTGATGTTGTGCAAGGGATCTTATGATGAGTCTTATCATTATTTGAATTTTTATTTCCATATTTTGGCACATATATGTGAGTTTAATTTAGTTTTACTTGTTTTGTTGATCGTTTAGTTATTGATTATACTATAAATATCTTTGCTAACATCAATTCAATTCTTATGTTGAATGACGTAAATTTTAAGACATGCTAAGAGAACGTAATAGTTGTTCTTAGAGTTATGGATCTTGACTTAGCATTAAAGGAATATCGCTCTCTTATTATTATTGATAATTATACCTCTGGTGAAAAGAGGGAGATGGAAAGATAGGAGCGATCAAATTGTATAAGTTTCATGGTCATGAAATATGTCATTTTAGAAACATTTAAGGGCACTATGTTAGATAAAATTGTGACGGATAAGGAATTTCTTCAAAACCTTAAGAAGAAGATTTGGTAAGAATGAAATGGCTGAAACAAGTATATTCTTGTGAAACTTATCTCAATGAGGTGTAAAGGAAAATTGAACATTAGAGAATACATAATACATCATGGAGATGTTTACATAGCTTCAAAACTTAATGCACTAAAATTTGATCTATCTAAGGACTTTTGAGTGCATTTAGTTTTGGTTTCTCTTCCTATGCAGATTATCTAGTTTAAGGTAAGCTATAAACGTCAAAAAGAGTCTTGGATTCTTAATGAACCCATCTCACAATATGTGAGGAAGAATAGATACTTGATTAAGAAAAGGCTTGAAGTGTTCACTTAGCAAACGCAAATAAGGATAAAAGAAAGAAAAGTAACGAAGCTGCAATACAGATACTATAAAAAGAAGTAATAGGTGAAGTAAATTGAAGATGCTTGTATCTTTTGTGGTGCTAAAGGACATAAGAAGAAGTAAGATACTGATTATCATACTTGGTGTGTAAAGAAATATATGCTTCTTAATTTTATTTATTTTAAAGTTAATTTAACTTTAATGCTAAGACACACATGGTAGATAGATTCAGGTGCAATAACTTGCATTAGTGTATCACACTTGTAATGTATGCTTCTTAATTTTATTTATTCTAAATTTGATTTGGTTATAACACCAAGACATACATAGTGGATAGATTCAGGTGCAACAACTCATATTAGTATATCTATGTAAAGTTGCCTAAGCTATCAAAAGTCTAGTGATAGTGAAAGCTGCATCTACATTGGCGATAGAAAAATAGTTGAAGTTGAGGCAATAGGAAACTTTAGATTATTGCTATGCCTAGCTTATTATTTTGATTTGAACAAGACATTTGTTATAACGTTTTTTAAATGAAATTTAATTTTTATTGTCACCTTAGATAAATCTGGTTATACCTGTTTGTTTGGCAATTGTCAGTTTAATTTCTTTAATGATTCAAAATTAGTAGGTATTAGCTACTTCTTATCTTATAGTGATAATCTTTACTTACTTGATGTAATTACTTCTTTTAATGAATTTTTGCTGGATAAATTGGTGGATGAGATATTTTTCTTAAAGATTGTATACATGAACTTAAAATTTTGAAAATCTACTTACCTAAAAAAAAAAAATTGAAAATCTAATTTGATATGAAATCTACATGCAAAAATACTTAAAAAAACCAAATTTCATAATTTTTGAAAGTTTTTCTATTTTCAGTGAAATTTAGTTAAAATTGAGAAAATTGGACATTTACTAGAACACTACATTCCAATTGTTGTTGAGAGATGGGGTTTGTTTACCTACCTTAACATAGGGTTTCCCTTAAGTGTTAGTGGTGGCACCTTTCTATGACACATTTGCCTTATTGAATTGCTACATGTTCGGTTTTGTACTAATTTTTTTTATAAATTTTTCTTACCTATTTTCTCTAGTAACTTAGATTTTTCCCCTATTCCTCTTTACTTATACTATTATATGGAGAGAGTTTTTGCATTTTATGTTACGCCCCGAAGTCGCGAGGTCGCAACAGTCCCGCCGTGTAAATCACTCTATGATAGAAACTGGCCTCACAGTTCCTACCATAGAGATAATCTACACAAGGCGTCGACGACCACTCGCTTTGAAGTAAACAGTTCGATTAATGATTATACTACAAATATGATGAGTAACTCAAATTACTATTAAACATAGATAATCATATAAGTAAGTCCACAGAGCTTCCCAGGAAGATTTACATAATAACTACAGTTTACTAATTTATAGAATAACTAACAGTTTTCATCCTTTAACTACAAGGTCAGTCTGGTTACACATTAAGCTAAATAACTTGATCCTCACACCCCTGGCGTCAAAAGACTAACCTCTGGATAATTATAGGGCGGCATGGTACTTGAAGAGATTACAAATCAGAACCTGCAAAAGGATCTATAAGGGTATGAGCAACTACAGCTCAGTAAGTTGAATTGGAGACTCATGAATGCATACAAGCACAAACAGGATTATCAAACAATTATTTTCATGCAATGCAACAATCAAGTGTCATCGCACAACGTAGTCCGGTCCGTTGTGAAATCAGAGAAATTTCACCTGCTCCGATCCGGGTTGAGGAGTTCCATGTTATACAGCAGCTCACAACCAAACCAAGGCTTGTGCAATGGAGACCTCGCTCCTCTCACGACTACCTTCGAACCATTGACTTCACCCCCGCCGCGACCTCCTCTCCTGTCACTTAGTTCGACTGAGGATGAAGAAGGGACCATTTTGCAATCCTGCGCTATCCCTTTCGAAGGGGTCGGTATTTGGTTAGAGAGTCCTATGATCCCCTAACGGGTTGCAATGCATGACGTTTTCGGTTATTACGGTCGACTAAGATTAAATTCCGGTTAGGGTGTTCAAACAAGACCACAACAATTCAATCAGTCACAAAATCACTCACAGCACAAATTTCAGCACGAATTCAGATACATCACACATGCGCAAACTACTTACAATCACAAGCATATACAAGCCTAAGTCTCCGAGCACTACAAAACTAGTACTCTATTACAATAAGTAATAACCCAACTTACTTGAATTTGCTCGGTCGCTCGATCCTCAAATTGCGAGCTGATTTGTTTTTGGGTGTCCTATAATGCAAAGAGGTCCTTTTAGTACTTATTTTTATGGATTCTTATTCTAATTTATAATGTAACTCATTTTCCTCATGTATACCTACAACGTACTAATAATTCGTTGTATTTTATTTCGGGGTTCGGTTCCTAAACTAGATTCTAGTTTTAATTCCTAGGTCGTAATTAGGCTCGAATCCCAATGTGACATTAATCACCTTATGCTCGGGTATTCAAATATCCTATTGGGTCGAAATTTTGGTATTCTAACTATTCGGTACACACTAACCCTAATTGGGATATCGGATTTATTCCCGAGGTGTAAAAATCTTACATTTTAAGATATTTACTTAAAATTAAATATTAATTCCGATTTATTATTTTTCTGATTTCAATTATAATATTATTTAAATAACTTTATTTATTTTTTTTTAAATTTAGTAATTTATATTTTCACATATTCCTAATTTCTCATATTCTTTACCTAATTTCCCTAATTAACCATAATTAGTACCTAAAAGGTAGGATTAGGGTTCCACTGTAGAGATTAACTTCCTTAATCATCTAATCAAGATCCAAATCAGTAATTAACATTCTAATTACCTAATTAATCCCAAATCACCCAATTTTACCATCATTTTAGGGCTAAAAATTAACTTAAAATTTTCGAAAATTAATTTTAAAAAAAAGGCTTCATAGCACTGTTCTAAATCATATGAGAGTTCTACAGAAAAATTTTGAGCCCCAAACTACATCCCTAAGCCTATTTAATTTCCGGTTTAATCATGCTCAGTTTTGAATAATTTCTTAAGAACCCTATATTTCCAGACATAATTAAACTAAATCAATATTTTTCCCTAAATCTACATACAATAAAACCTCAGAATAACAAGTTTCATAATTTTCTGGGTAAAATAACTAATTTTACAAAATTATATAAAAATCGGGATGAGTAAATGACTAACAGGTTCAAGGATTTCTGGCCGTCCAAAACCGGTCCAAGGCTGTCGGCCGGTCCAGACGCTGGTCCTAGGGTAGGGTGGTGGTGGTGGTGGTTCGGTCCCAGGTGGTGGTGGGTGGTGGTTCCAGTTCACCTTGCTAATCTGCACAGTTTTCTTTTCTTTTTTTTTTTTTTTGGAATTTCTCTCTATTTTTCTTGTGTTTCTATTTTTCTCAGATTACAAACTGTCCAAATGTCTTCTGTGAATTTTTTCCTTATTTATAGACTAACATAGTAATTAATGTGCATTAATTTGATGTGATTTTTGCCCATTTCCTTGATTTTAGGCTTTTAGTTTGGCACATTTTTATTGGCCAATTTTTTTTTTTCAGTCACGACCTGATCCAGTTGCAGACCTCTCCTTCTGATTTTTTTCTGATTTTTTTATAATTATTTTGTATTTTTCTTTAATTATTTACTTAATTTTCGGTCTATTTTAGCAATTACGCGTATTTTTATCTACACGTAAATATATGTAGGGTACATGTGAACCTTCCTAAATATTATTTTGGTCATTCTAAAATTTTTAGTACACATATAATTTATCTCTAGTAATTTCTTAGTTATTTCATGACACTTTTCGCCTTTTCAGTAATTTGCAGTTATTATGCTTAAAATTTGAAAATTTTATAGTCTCCTATTTTACTACTTACTTTCTTAAATTTAAGTTTACAGGGTCATTTTTACTAATATTCCTCTCAATAGTTTCTAATTTGGGTTTGATCGGATCCTTTAACCGATCACCCTAAACCTTGGGTTCTAAGTTCAATCCTACGATTACTTGACTTGGCTTTAGGGCTTACATTTTATAGAGACCAATTGTAGAGTTTGTGGTTTTTCTCTTTCTTAATATGCTTTCCTCCCTCTTTTGATCAAGTTCTTAAGTGTCGAAATATTAACTTTATCCCCTTAACAGTTATCCTATACAAAACCATGCCCCATTCCTTAATTTTCTTATTGGCTCAACATTTTTTTAATATTTGTTTATTATTCATCTTATTATTATTAGCTTATTTTGCATATAACCCATTTGTGTAATCTTAACTTAATTAGGTTACTTTATTGAATATCCTAAATTAACTACTGGAACCTAGTGCTAAAGTATTCTAGCTTATATATTCCAAATTAGGTATCTGATCTTAATTGTTAAAATTAGAGGGTCTCACATTTGTTTCTTACTGAGTGATCCCATGATAGGGTTTGACCATTAAAATTCATTTCATTTTTTAAGGATTGGAGCAAAATCTTGTTATAATGCAGTTCGCAACATAGCTACCCTCTTTAGCAATGATGTTCTTCACTTGATGGTTGCTCCTCATCTTAAACTTTATCTACCTAAGTCTGATTATCAATATAAACCACCTTTTTCATTTAAAATATTAGCTAGTATTTAAGTGATTCATTGAATTAGAACATTTTAATTATAATATTATTTATCACAGGATAGGAGGTTTATCCCTTTTTAAGGCGCTTATATGGCGCTCGACTATTCATTCCTATTATATATTTACTCATATTATCGTTGACAAACCAGGCTTTCCTTTCGTGTTTATACAAAATTTTTCCAAACCTATTATTTTCAGCCAGCGTGCTTTGACATTATCATATTCGGGTTTATCATGCCATTATCGAGAGAAGCGTCAGCTCCCACTTAATTTTCTCATGGAAGCCAAATCCATATTCAAAGAATATTTCACCGGACAAACAAATTACTCGATGACACTACTCGCCACTCATTATGCCTGAATTGAACGCCTCCGCTTGCTATTCAAATCATAGATCGCAACACATGCACAGGTACTCGCATGCATAAGCACGCATAGACTATACATGCACACGCTTACAAGGGCATATCCTGGGATATTTGTCTCAAAACTTGCAGCACATATTGAAAATATTAAACAAAGAGATAATAAAGTAGTATTAGTTTACAAGCAAAATCCGTTGTAGTCTAGTCGGTTAGGATATTCGGCTCTCACCCGAAAGACCCGGGTTCGATTCCCGGCAACGGAAATCTTTTTCCTGCGTCGCTTTCCCTTTCTTCCAATTCCATAATAATCCACTCAGTCTTCCCATCATCAGATGCCCATAAACGCCACTGTATTCGGACCTTCTCTCCCTTCCGAAACTGCGAAATTAGGGTTTTCACGAAACAATTGTAGGTACAACCGTAATCCCATTTTCTTTTTAAGTTTTCCCCCAAATTGATCTCAATTCCGTGCTTCCTTTAGTTTCTAACGTAGTTCTTCTTTTTTTCCCCAAATAAAGCTGCCTCCTTTTTGTTCATTTCAACTGATTGGTTAGTAGTTAGTATTTACGGACGAGTAGTGAGAATATACTAGTTCTCAGTGTTAACTTATACTTGCTTTAACTGTTTTTTAGGTAGTTCTTGGATCCTTCTATGGTTGTGATATCGATCAAATTTCAGGTTTGTATTATGGAAAGTATTAATGTGTATGCGACCACTTGTTAAAAGCTAAGAAAAAGACAAAGAAAACTTTTATACATTGCTATGCACTTGCATTTTCGTAGTGTGTAGTCGTTCCCGAGAAGACGGGACTTCAATTAGAAAAGCCAGTTTGATCAGTTTACTAAATGTAAGAAATTCTTGATTTGTTTTGATTTTTGGATTTGCACAATTTGATATTGCTTTAGGTTTTTTCTTCTTCGATTTTAACAAGGGCTTGGTTAAATTCAAATTGAAAAAGAGATGAGCGATTGCAATTTTGTCACTTCATATGTGCAAGGGGCGTGGAAGTGTGGATGTCCGCTCAGGAAATTGAATGTAATTTGATTGAAATGAAAATTTAACAAAATAAATATTGTGGTTAGAACTGTAAACCATTCATTATCTGGGGAGTGAGAGCTAGGTTTTCTCCTGGTCTTCCTTTCATGCAAATAAGGTTTTCTGTCTCCATTTGTTGTAAATGGAGTTAGAAGTAAGTTGTACTTCATGAGTTCCTTTTGCGTTGATCTATGCTTTTATTCCTCTAATTGGAACCTCATTGATGACAAATATATGTAATCTTGTGTAAACCTTTGCAATAACTATATGTTGTGATAAAATCCAATTAGTTACCCTTTGTTTCGGTTGAATCATTTGAATTCACTAAGTTTATGCTATAATTCAATCAAGTTTTTTATGTCTCGAGTGAATTGTTTAACTCCTTTATAAGTGTGTGGTTGCACCACATTCTTCTATCGGTATTTCACATGTTGCATTGCTATGTACATAGAGTACTTATTTGGTGTAATAAATAATATAAACATAAAGGACTTAAATGACATGTTAAAGCATAAATGACTGTAGTAAATTTTTGTATAACCATAGCAGGCTTAATTGACTCTCTTAGAACATGGATTTCAGTATAAACACAGAGAGATTCCTTTGTACTTGTCCCCTAAACCTTTGTGGATACTTAATCCATGATTAAAAGTCTTGATTCCACAATAATTTAACCTGCAAATTTATGTCATTGATCTTGAATTTTTTATTTTCCGTATCTATCCCTGAAGTAGAGTGTTCCTGTGTAGCTTCCTTTTTTTTTTTTAAACCTTTAGTGGAATGTTGTGTTGAGTTTTGGTTTGATGGAAGAGAAAGGTGTTGTTTTACTTTGAGCATCATGTCTTTGCTCCTTATCTTGTATTTTTTTCTCCTATCAACGAGAAGACCTTGAATTTGTTATATCCTTGTAAATTATCCTGGTATAAATTTTGGGTCAAGACATGCATATTCTCATTTATTGAGGGACATGTATTTATATCTATTTTTCCTTTGTCCTAGATGCATGTCTCCAGCATATTGACATTCAGCTGTTACATATATGTGTTTGAACCTTCATATACTTCAATTGTCTAGGCCACATGCTTCCAATTAAGTGTACTTTTGCCTATTTTTTTCAATGATGTTACTGGAGGTGTCTACACGTTTCTTCCAGTCATGACATCCTTTTTCTATTCATCCTTGACACCGGTTTGCAAGCATGGTCTGTTGCTGCCATATGATAATATGGTTGGTAGTTTATGGAGTCTCAATGGTTGAGATTCTATGCCCTAAATATTAGGGTTCATTAGAATATGTAATTTGCATCTTATTGAGTCATAATTAAGTTTGGTTATATTGACTAAGTACTGCATCAATAATATTGCTAAGAATCCTTTGTGCTTCTCAAGGTTGTTTCACTTGGTGTAAATTAGTAGAGCAGGTTTTGTTTGTCTCTAAGGTCACCTTTGAAGTTCTAGCAGCTTAGCTTAAAGAATTCTTGAGTTCCCTCATTGGGAAAGAGCAATCTGCTTTTATTCTGGGGCACAAGATATCATATGTTATCTTCATATCCTAACAATTAGTCAATGGCTACCATCTTAGGTGAGGTCCTCCTAGATATACAATTGAAGTGGATGTTATGAAGGTACCCTAAGTTGGAGTTATTCTTGAGAAGGTGCTCCTTTGTGTGGACTTCCCTGCACACTTTTGGTACAATATTTATCTACACTAAAGTTTTCCTTTAATTTAAATGGTGAACATGTGGCTATATTCCAAGCTACTGTGACATAACACAAGGTGGCCCTATCTCTTTTTATTTGTTTGTTCTTGCTATGGAAGTTTCATATTGTATGAGTATGGCTCAAAATCTTACTTGCCTCTTGTATTGGAAATTTAAGGAAGAGGAGAGGATAACTGATCTTTGTTTTGTGGATGACTTAATGGTCTTTTGCAAAAGAGGACTTTCATTCTATTGAGGAGGGAGGACATCCATTCAACAAGCTTTGGAGGATTTTCATGAGTTGTTAGGTCTTAGAGCTATTATAGCCAAAATGTCGCCTTAGGTTATCAGGAGGGGGTGCTTCTTATGCATTACCTTGGAGTGCCCCTTATCTTTACTCAATTGAGAATGGAGGACTATGACTTGCTATTTCCAAGATTTCATCTCGTTTGCAATCTTGGATGAGTAAGTTTCTTTCTTATGTGAGGAGATTGCAATTTTTAAAATCTGTCGTATTCTCTATGAAGGTACACTAGGCTTCCATCTTCATTCTCCTTAGGATAGTGGTGAGGAAGGTAGAAACATTTATGAGAAATTTCCTTTGGAGTGGTAGACTAGACATTGCTACAAAGGCTAAGATGATGGGAAGTAGTGTGTACACTTCTAGTGGAAGGATGTCTTGGTATCCACAAATTAGAAGGTTGGAACAAGGTGGCTTAATTAAAGCACGTGTGGCATCTTTGCAGTGGAGTCTAAGGGCATTTAGGTGGGACTAGGTGTATGCAATTTTCTTAAAAGGTACAAGTTTTTTATCAGTGAGAACGCTTTCCTCTTGTTCATGGATTTAGCGAGAGCTCCTTAAAGTTGTGTGCTTCAATATGATTGTTTTTGGTTGGATTGTTTGAAAAGGACTCTATTTATCTTTGGGCTGATTTGTAGCTCCCATAGTGTCCCCTTGATAGCATTTTCAACGAGGAAAATAGCCTCCTCAAGTTTACCCTTGAATGCTTAGGTCTGTTCTTTGATGGACGATGGTGCTTAAATGCTTTCATCTTCTTAATTTTGGGATAAGGTCACTATCCCTCCAACTGCACCCAAATCCCTTGATGGAAGATAAACTGGTACAGAGGCCTTCCTTTACTGGTGGATTTTCTATTAAAAGTGTTTAGAAGACATTTTGTCCTGTTGATTCAAGAGTCCCTTGGTTGGTAGTATGGAACAAGAAAACAATCCCATGGCATAACTTTTAATAGCTTAACATTTTAGGGCGAGACTCCATCCACTTCTTGCTATTTTTGTAATACCAATGTTGAATCGTACGAGAGAGAGAAATTTCTCTCTGTTCTCTCTCTCTCTCTCTTCTACCCCTTTCTTCACTTCCTTCGTCAATCCCTCTCCATTCTATCTCTCTGCCCACCTATCTCCTTCTCTATCTCTCTCTCCTCCTGCTCCTCGCTTGTCTCTCTCCTTACCTTGATTTTCTCTCTCGTCTGCCCCATCTGCTCTCCTCTTCGTCAATCTCTTGGCCATCTACTCTTTTTTTTTTTTTTTTTTTTCCATCCTCTCTCTTGCATCTCTCTCCCTCCCTTGCTTTTGTTTTCTCTCCTCTCTCTTTCCTCCCATCTTCGTCTAACCTCTCTCGACCTAACATCCTCACCGTTGTTTTACCCCTCTCATTCCGTTCGATCTTTTTCCTCTTCGTAACTGCTTCCCTCTCTCTCTTCTCTATCTTCAGCCATCTCCTTGGTTCAAGATAGGGTTTAGTTTTTTACCATCTCTTTGTATCTTGTTTGGCCATGAGAACCTTTGTCTGTAGAAACAATAAAGTTTCTTTTGGAGCCATTGCTACAAAGGCACTCACCATGTACTCTGAGTCTTAACCAAGCCCATCTAAATGTGCAAAGAAGACAAAATCATCCAAGACTGCTTCTAAGGGAAGCAAAGATGGAATTAAGTCCTTTGCAGTTTCATCTGCCTTCATGGAAGTTGGAGATGTGGTGGCTTTAGGGGGAGCAATGGGTGTAGATTCAAAAGATGTTGAACGTATTGCTGTGCAGACATAGCAAAGACAGAAGGGAAAGAGAGTTTTTACCCTTCTTGGCTCTATCACAACTTCCAAAAAGAAAAAGGCAGTATATCCTCTTTAAATGACAAAATTAGCTCTACTAGTGAGTCTACTATTCAAGCTATGGTCAAAGTGACTGGGAGGATTGAGACATCCCACAATCATAGGAAAGAAGCATCTGATAGTGCTGCAAATCAGCAGGAGCAGCAAGACTAGACATCAAAACCACGCTCCTTTGTTGAGGTGGTTTCTGGTCAAACTGAATAGAAGTCTTCCCTCTTAGTGGATGTCACTCTTGACTACCACCCTCCAAAGAAAGTTGGAGATTTAATTTGTGTTGGATCACCCCCGGAGGTCACTCAAATGGGTGAGAAAATTTGGTGTTTTACTGCTGTAGGATACTTCCTTGGACAAGGATTATCTTTCCTATCGGTGCAAAAACTAGCAGTGGCAAGGTGGAAGGATGAGGGACTTTTGGAGACTTTGACAAATGGAAATAGCTATTTCTTTTTTAAATTCAAAGATAAAGCTTCCCTATCTAAGATTCTTAGCTAATCTTGGTATTTTGCTAAGCAACATATGATTTTGTATAGATGGTGTATAGGGGAGGACTCCAACCCAAATGTATTCCTATTTGGATAAAATTATGGAGAGTTCCAATGCAGTATTTACATCGTGATGGCATTAGCTATGCTGTAAATGCGGTAGGTCAACCTCTTCAAGTGGATTTAAATTTAGCTAAAGTGGAAAGGATTAGATTTGTTAAAGCAATGGTGGAAATTGAAGTTGGTCATGAACTTCCTATGAGCTTTGTTATGAAAAAGCTAGATGGATCAATTCCCATGGTCGATGTTGAAAACTAGAATATCTCACCTTGCTGCGTGAATTGTAAAGTTTTTGGTCACATTTCAGATAAATTTTTTGTAATTTCAAGTGGTCACGTTTCTTTAAAATCAAACTCTCATGCCCTTCCTGAAGATAAGGATGATAATCCTACAGAAGAAGTAGCAAAGGGGGTGATTAATAGAACCCCCCATGCAAGTTTGGGTATCTTTATCAAGGAATATGATCCTCATTTGGTAAAACCTCCAGAAATGCTTGGAAAAGGCAAAATATTGTTGTCTAAGTATCTTTTGATGATTCTGATAGTTTGGATGCAAGTGTACTCTTGTTGAAGAGAGAACCTTCATCTCCTCAACTGGCAAATATGGAATTTTCATTCAAGAAGAGCCTTAAGGAATCTAATGAGACTTCCTCTTTTGTTACCGATTCCCAGGAAGGATCTTTGAATCAAGACAATGAGGTTGAAGAGAAAACTTGGTCTAAGGTCAAGAAGAAAAAATCAAGGAAGAAAAAGGTCAAGAATAAGGGGTCAGCCCTTATAAGTTTTCTTTGTGTTCTTTTTTCATCTTTTGTAAATAAATTATGATTGCATCATGGAATATTAGGAGACTTAATGATCCCTCAAAAGCTAAAGAAATACGTACATTGTATTTTAAACATGGAATTTCCCTTTTGGGTATTGTAAAAAGTAAAGTCAAACCTTAGAACTTATCCACGGTTTGGTCAAGAATTTGCTCTTCGAGCATACTTTAAAACACCCTAGTGGAAGGATATGGGTTGTGTGGGATCCATGAATTTGGGCAGTGCAGATTCTTTCCTCACAACAGTTTATTCATTGCAAATGTCATCTCCTAAGTGAGGATAAATGGATCTCAACAACATTCATATATGGTGCAAACTCCATTTTGGAAAAAGAATCTCTTCGGAAGGATCTACTCATTATCAAAAATAATATTTTGGGCCCTTGGATTCTTTTTGGAGATTATGATGAATGTTGCAGAATTGAAGAGAAATTGGGTGGTAATGAGATCTTTTCTCCTGGTATGGATTCTTTTAATGTTTTTTTGTAATAGTGGCGAATTGGAAGAGGCGAAAACAAGTGGCCCCATCTTTAAGCGGTCAAATAAGTGCAACTCCAACCTTTTTATGAGGCGCTTGGATAGGGCGCTTATTAACTTGCATTAGATGCTTGCTTTTCCTGCTGCTGAAGTACAAGCAGACCCTCCTGGTATTTCTGATCATGGCTCCTTAATTATGAAGTTGAACTTAGGGAATCAAGAGAAGAGGATCCCATCCAAATTTTTTGACTTTTGGAAACTCTACCCAACTTTCCTTCCTACAGTGGAGAAGGTCTGGAACACTCATATTGAATGGACTCCTATGTTTATGGTTGTGTCTATGCTCAAGTTGTTGAAACATGAGCTTAGGAAATTAAATAGAGAGTATTTTTCTGATTTATTAGCCAAAGTTCAAGAAGCTAGACACTTGTTACAAGAAATTTAGCTTGTAAATAGAACAAATCCAACGCAAGCAGATTGGAATTTGGAAAAAAAATGTTTCAAGGATCTATACCTTCTAAAAGGGGCTAAAGAATCCTTTTTACGTAAAAAATCTAGAGATATTTGGCTAAAGTTGGGTGATCGGAACTCTTTCTCCTCCTTCAAATCCCTCAAACAGAAAATTATTGGACATCAAAAGCTCTATCTTATGCATGGAGATTACAACTCATCAAAAGTGTTATTTTCTCTCTCCAGGTATATTGGTCATCTATTTTTGTATTGCCAAAAAGTATCTTGAAGGTGTTGACCACAAAAATCAAGTGTTTCTTATGGAATGGATTGGAGGAAGAAAGGGCTAAGGCCAAAGTGGCTTGGGAAGAGGTTTGCAGACCTAAAGAAGAGGGTAGCTTAGGCATTTTGGAACTTTCTTTATGGAATAAAGTAGCTCTCTTGAAACATAGATGGAATCTGTGCTCGGATGATGGAAATACTCTTTGGCCTAGTTGGGTCCACAATGAAGTTTTGAAGGGCTGCAACTTTTGGTTCATTTTAGCTCATGGCCATTGCTCATGGTCCTAGCTAAAAATCCTTCAAACATGTTTGTGGGCTTGCTCCTTATTTTTTTGGGAAGTTGGGGATGGACAGAAGATTTCACTTTGGTATGATTTTTGGTGTCCTAAAGGTCCTCTAGCAAGTTGGCTAGGAGAAAGATCCATCTATAACTTAGGTTGGGTGAAAGATGCAAAATTAAATTCTATTATCAATGGAAGTGAGTGGACGTGGCCTGAGTGAGACATATGGAAGAGTATAAAATCTCACATCCCAGCATCTATGACTCCTAAGATGAATATGGCTGACACTTTTATGTGGAAGAGAAGTTCATCATCTTTATTCTCTGTTCGTCGAGCATACAACAGCTTGAGAAGTCAACAGGAAAAAGTTCAATGTTACAAAATGGTTTGGCATAGCTCCTTCATGCTATCAAAGAAAGGTTGTTCACTCAGAATAAATTGGTCAGCTGGGGCATCATTGATTGGAATGTTTGTGTATTCTGTGGTAACAAAGAGGAAAACCATACACATCTTTTTATAAAATGGGAATATGCTATGGCTATATGGGCAGAGATGCGAAAGATCTATCACATTCCATACATGGGAATCATCTCAGCAGCAGCGGTTAAGGAGTTTCTATTGTATTGGGCAGATTTGGCTATACACAAAGGAGGAAAATTCCTTCAGTTTTTTCTTTTTTATATTTTGTGGAAAGAGATAAAGAGTAGAAGGTTGGGTGGAGAGCCCACTCAGTACTTGTCTTTAGCTAGGAAGATTATGTGCTATGTAGACTCTTGTCTAGATTATGTTTTCGTTACTAAGTGATCCATCTAGCCAATTTTTTGGGCCATGATGGCTGGAACAATCCCTTAGTACCATCTTCTTGTATATTCTTCTCTTTCCATTAATGAAAATGATACATACTGACATTACCCAAAAAAAAAAAAAAATGTTGAATCACGTGAGCACCTTTTCTTCAAGTGTACTTTCTCTGATTCGGTTTGGACTGAAGTTATTGTTGCTTTGGATTGCCCTGCATCCTATCCACGTGGCAAGGGGCCATTAATGGGCTTATCCATTCCTCTAACAACTATACTATGGATAAGTGGAAATTGGCTCTCTCTGCTGCAGTCTACTGTGTTTGGTATGCGTGAAACTCCATTTGGCTGGGGCAACACATTCTTTACTGCCACTCTCTAGCAAGGCTAATTTTGAATTATGTCGGTGCGCTGAATAGTAGTTAATTGATTTTATTATTTGTTTGCTTGATTTTCATCAGCCTAGTGGGTTTTTCCTCATTTTGCACTTATTGTATATAGTGGCTTCACCCCTCATTGTCTCACATTGCCGATCTATATCCTTCCTTTTGGTTAAGTGGCTTGAATCAACTTAACAAACTTAGTAGAGCATGGATTCCTTATCAAACTAATACTAAACCAGTTTTGTTGATTGTGGTGCTGGGTGCCTATGTTGATTGGATGATGCGATCCTGAATTTTTTAAGTTTTTGTTTTAATAGATCTTTAGAACTCTTAAAGCATGGTTCTTGAGCGAACACATTCGATCATCCTATTCCCTTTTTTTAATATATTTAATCAAATTCTTCATGTCAACTGTTATTTGAAGTGCTGAAATTGTCCTTTAATGATCTTTTAGCCATGGCTGCTGAAGAAGATGGTTATAATGTCTTGGATTCTCAGATTATTCTTGATTCATTTGCTTCCAAGCAAAGCAAGGAGTTACTTTCCCCTGAAGACATGGCATGGATTGATTCATGCCTGGTTAAAGAGGCAGAAATACTGGATGGAAACTGGAGCTATGTGACGGATGCCTTGCTAGAAGCCCTCGGCTCTCAGCCTGAAGCGACTGGCTCCACCATGGCTGAAGGTGATGAATGTTTGGCAGAGATTGATATTTCAGACTTTTCTTCCTCTGAGAATCACGGTGCAAGCATGAAACCTTTAGATCTCCGAAATGCTTTTGCTGATAATCAGATTGACAAAGAAGAAACAGAAAATGAAAATTCTGATGGTGACAACTCTCAGCCACAAACTTCAGGAAGAAATGTTTTTCGTCCGAGTTACAGTGAGTTCCCGGAAGAGAGCCTTAGCACAAGTTCAGAGTTCAATCTTCCACCCCTAGAAATTGAATTCTCTGCTGATCAAATTTTTAAAGTTTGGGATCTAGATATACCAGATGAGGACGATGATTTTCTCAAACAGCTGAACAAGGCTCTTGGACAGAGTTCAGTTCAATCTGCTCCAACAGATAATTTAGCTTTGTGGAAGGACTTGAATGACGAGTTACTTGATAATTTAGTTGCTGGCTTGGGAGACCTGTCCTTGGGCTAATATTTTTCCTGAAATGTTGAAGAATAGCAAGGGCATATTTGACTTAATTCTGCTGTACTCATCCTAAAAGCTGGTTAGAAAAATGAGATGAATTATGAGCTGATTGAGTTTGTAAGCCTTATGATGACGAATGCAGTCCACAAAAGGGAGGGTACTTAATATATGGTGTAAAATTATTAATCTTACTCGAATACGTGGAGTGATAGTAAATAACTATTAATATTATCATATTTGTAAATATGATTTGATTAATTATATACTATGTGCATTTACGTATGGGTACTATCCATTAAATCTTTTTTTTTTTCTTATATTTACTGGGGGCATTGTTGGAAGTAGGGAAGAAAATTCCAGTTTGCTGGCCAGTAATTTAACTACTCTGCGGCTCAAAACATAGGAGGAGTATGTAGGGTTGCAAATTGAAACGTGCAGGCCATTTATTCCCAAAAGAAGTGAAGGGACTTCAATACTATGAAATTTTCCTTGGCGCAAAATGGTACTATGAAGTTTGAACACAAAAAAGAAGTCAGTTTCTCTTAAAAGCAAATGGCAGCTGTCATTCATATGAGAATCAAGTGTGGACCAGAAAACCAAGGCCCATGGGCCCATGAGATGGACTCTGTTGACTGTACGTATAGTTGTAGGGAAAAAAAAAAAAAAATCTGATATGGTCATTGACATGCAGATCAACCTCACTATCAGTGAAAAGCCTTCCATCGAACTATAACCATTAATTTAGTTGAAAGCAAAATGGGAGCCTCACAGTTCATTTTCCAGAGGAATCTCTACAGCAAGGCTTCATTGGAACTGTATCTGATACATCTGTCTACTCTTCAGGCAACTTAAAAAATATCATGGAATTTAAAGTACTTATTTTATGTTTTCTTCATGGTGTGCATAAAACTTTCTATTTCAACCACTTGCCTAAGCTGCCACATAAGCAGGTTATCATCATCCACGTAGCAATGCGAAATTGGGCAGTTCATTACAGCCTCAAATGGGACATCTTTGACACTACTTGGCAGCTATAAATTATTGAACGTCAGTGCATGTGTGGTAGTGGCAAGAGAGCTAGCATTAAAAGATAAGATTACAGTGCTCTCTTCTACTAGAGCTACATTCTCCTTGCATTTGATCGTTGCCCTTTAGAACAAAGCAATGGCATCTGCATCCCTCCTCAAGTCATCTCCTGTCCTTGACAAATCTGAATGGGTGAAGGGCCAGGCAATCCGGGCTCCCTCGGTCTCTACAGTCCGCTGCCAACCTGCTAATGCAACTGGCCTTACCATTAAGGCCAGCTATGCCGATGAGCTTGTCAAGACTGCGGTACGTTAAAACTTCATTTCAAGTGTAATAGACATTAGATTTTTCACTTGAATAATCTTTTCACGGCTTTCTTCCTTTACAAATCCCATTACATATAGCCTATGATAAATTTGGCTCCATAGCCGATTGAAAGAACTATAGTATACACATCATTATAGTATAGAGCTTCTGAGTAGTTGCACCATTACATATTTAAGTGGTTATATGATTTGGTCAACTTGAAAAGCTGGAACCTGACAAGAAAAAGAAAATGAGTTAACAGGAGATAGCAAAAGAATTTTTATACTATAAAGCTTCCCTTGCAGTACTTTCCTACGTGTCCTTACCAGTCCTGACAGAGTTAAAATACTTGTTGAGGAAAATAAGGCTTATCGTGCAATACAAGAGCCAGGAAAAAATAATTTCAAGCTGCAAAGTTCTGTTTCTGATATTTGCAGACATCTAGTAATGCACAAGAAATACTGTGCTGTACTGTTTCTTTCAAATTTTCTGTCGACCTTGAGCATTTTGCTCTCTCCAGATGTCTAGTAGGCCTAATGGATCTTTAGTGGAAACTGTCAGGCTCCCAAGTAAGAGGCTAATGAAACAACTTCACATGGTAAATTTTGATATTATTGCAACATAGAGCACATCACTAATACAGTGTTTTTCTTGGGGCAGAAAACTATTGCATCTCCAGGGCGTGGAATCTTGGCCATGGATGAGTCCAATGCTACTTGTGGCAAACGTTTGGCCTCAATTGGGCTAGAAAACACTGAGGCTAACCGCCAAGCCTACAGGACTCTTCTGGTCGCTGCCCCGGGTCTTGGCCAGTACATCTCCGGTGCCATTCTTTTCGAGGAGACTCTTTATCAATCCACCACTGATGGCAAGAAAATGGTTGATGTGCTTGTTGAGCAAAACATTGTTCCAGGTATCAAAGTGGACAAGGTAAGCTAAGACATGTGATCGGTATAAAAATAATTCCAGAATAAGTCCTTGTTTTGTACAATCAAGTCCTAGCCAAAGTTTTTGTTTTTAAGAACGAGTTCCTATGGTGTTTTGGCCATTGTAATGACAGGGTTTGGTGCCATTGGCTGGTTCCAACAATGAATCGTGGTGCCAAGGTCTTGATGGCCTTGCCTCTCGCTCGGCTGCTTACTACCAGCAGGGTGCTCGTTTTGCCAAATGGTTAGAGTTCTTATGCAAGTTTCTCACACCTGCTTATTATAGTCTTAATTTACATGGAATACCATTTAAGAAAAAACCTTTCATCTTCGATGTTTCAGGCGTACTGTTGTGAGCATTCCCAATGGCCCATCTGCTCTTGCTGTAAAAGAAGCTGCCTGGGGTCTTGCCCGCTATGCTGTCATTTCTCAAGTAAGCATTCTACTCAAGGAACATATCAACATGTTTCATTTTTTTAAGGATGTGATCATGATTAAGTGAACCTGCTCTGCGACTTTCAGGACAATGGGTTGGTCCCAATTGTGGAGCCAGAGATCTTGCTTGATGGTGACCATGGAATTGAAAGGACTTTTGAAGTATCTCAAAAGGTCTGGGCAGAGGTATTCTTCTACATGGCAGAAAACAATGTCATGTTTGAGGGTATCCTCCTCAAGCCTAGCATGGTTACTCCCGGTGCTGAATGCAAGGACAGGGCAACCCCACAACAAGTTGCTGAATACACCCTCAAGCTCCTTCACCGCAGAATCCCCCCATCTGTCCCTGGAATCATGGCAAGCATCATCAACATCGGAGTTCTTCCCCTAATTTTGCTTACTAATAAAATGGACATGGATATTTCAGTATATCTTGCTGCATAATTTTCAATAACTTCATTGAGTAGACAAAGATGATCCAAGACATGGGCAAGATAGGCAGTAACACAATTTTGGCATATAAGAGGGATCACTTCTGTATGTATAATATATTCTTACCAATCAATTCTGTATAAATTAAGATTATAGTTATCTGAGAACATTTAAAACCTGCGGTTTCACTATAGCTTTTCAAATTCTGATATGAAACTAGTTGGCTCCCTTGTGTTTATTTGATACATTGGTGCCTTGATGAGCTTGTTATATCGAACAGAGAGGTTGAATTATTTAGCTATATCAATTGCTTCATTGGTGTTAACTTTCTCATTTACATATTCTTGAACAGTTCTTGTCTGGTGGACAATCTGAAGTGGAAGCTACTCTTAACCTGAACTCTATGAACCAAGCCCCCAACCCATGGCATGTATCTTTCTCATACGCAAGAGCCCTCCAAAACACCTGCTTGAAGACATGGGGGGGCAGACCAGAGAATGTTAAGGCAGCTCAAGATGTATTGCTCGTCCGTGCTAAGGCCAACTCTCTTGCACAGCTTGGTAAGTACACTGGCGAAGGAGAATCTGAGGAGGCCAAGAAAGGAATGTTTGTCAAGGGATATGTTTACTAGAAAAGCTCTTCGATCCAGTGAGTTCCATAGATGAAGAAATATAATGGTGGTGAAAATGTGGAAGATCGATTAATTTATCTCAGTGTGTTAATGCTTATAGCTGCTATAGAGTATTTTTGCTCATTGCATGTACCTGTCAGCCACTTGTGGATTATAAGCTTCTTTGGTAAGATGAGATTACTAGCTAGCATGTCAACTTGGTAAACCATCATGTATGCATGTTACAAAAATTTGAGACCAAACATATCAAGGATGTTTTAGACATAATCTTTGTGCTCTCTTATAGGGATACTATATAATGTCCAAAAAACGCAAAATTATCTGTTTTGCCAACTTTGATAAGATATTCTCTTTCTAGGTTATCCCACACTCCCCCCCCCCCCCCCCCCCCCCCCCCTCATCCCCACCACCACACCCCCCACCCCAAATTCTTTTGCTTTTCTCCAGCTTCCAGGCCTGGCATCACCAGCAAGATTCATTATGAGAAAGAGAGCATAAGAAATGCTGGGTAGTGAATATAAAACCATGCAAGATTTTTCATCTAAAGCTTTAGAACAGATGGTTGTATATTAAATTCAATATGATATCGGGAAGGAGGTCATAAGATTGAATCTCCTTCTTGTCATAACTCCCAATCTAATTATGTGGTTACATGAAGTGTTAGGTGATCAAGATATAACCACACCAGATTTATTAGTTTAAGTTCTTAGAATAGATGATTGTAATCTAATTCTCCAGCACTTCTATCAATCAACTTGGAGTGGTTAATATTAAACATCGATAAGCGCCGATTTCCACAAGGTTATACTTCTATGCAATAAGTCTGTTGAAATGGGTGCTGGATAAACAAAGTCCTCCTTTCTTCACTCTCTTCATAATCTTCTTCAAGCTTTTCAATTTCCTCATTTCCATGCATTGCAGCTTCTATCCACTATAATCCAACTACAGACCATAAGAGGGACTTATCTTTGCATAATCTGGTAAATCCTATTATGTAATATGCGTGAGCTGTGGGCTTCCATAGAACATCCAAACTTGCATATGATGAAGCTGGTCTACCTTTGGTTATTCTAGCGGAAATGGTGTACTTATTGGGTTTTAGCGGCCTTTATGTTTCACTGATGTTTTGAAGAGAGAGAGAGAGAGAGAAATTATTTGCGCATGAGTTATCCAATTATTTATGCAGGGAAACTAGCATATGGTTATCCAAAATGGTCTGCACCCACAAAGCAACAAGACAATTTGTGGACAGATTAGCATTGACATAATGTAGACTAATGTCGTAATAATTTAAAAGAGCAAGTTATAATGACAACAAATGTTGAAATGTTAGAATGTTTCGTAGAGCAAAAATCTGCAGAAAAAGGTTTCCAGTATATGCCAGACTGATGAAGTAAACAGAAATAGACATGCAAAGATACTGCTATTCAGTATTGTGAGTTGCCAGTGTTCGATCTACCTGCCATTCCATTCCTCATGCCTTCAAGATACTGATACAAAACAGATACTTTGTTCAAGCCACAAAGTCTTCATGTGCAATTTTCTGACACACAAGCATGACTGTCGATGGATGGTACACTCATCTCACTTGTGAGCTGAGAATTCCTTTGACTAAATCCTGTCAAGTGGCCAATGAATCAAATATGAAGTTAAATAATGGCACAGGGATTGAAGTCTTGGCCTTCTACTTTGACTGGATGGTGGACTTAGATTCATAACCATCCGATCTAAAAGTTTGAAATTGTAGATCTGCTGTGGTTTTGCATTTATTGTTAACAGCGATAAAAACTGGAGTCCTTACTTTTTAGTAAAATGTGGAATAGATTGTGGTACAAAATTTGACAGTGGAGCGATGGAGCTGTAACTCATTGAACATAAAGGAAATACGATCAAGATCACCTTCGAATACAAAGGAAGAAGCCTGCTAAATACATTTCAACAGAAAACCGTCCTTTTCGAGTTGACTTATTCTATAAATGAACCAATAGCTGTTCATGACTGGCATAACTGAATGTATCAAGAAATAGAGGAAGTGATAGCGATGCGAATTACTTATACACCATCATGTAGAATCGCTGATTGCCTATCTACCATCTATTTCTGCTTTCCAGCTTTCTGAAACTGCAATGCTACCTCTTCTCCTTATCCCAAGCATGTGTATTTTACAAATCATACCAAAAAAAAGATAGCAATTACATCCCAAGAAACTTAGGGAATGCTCTGTTAGTATTAGAGTTTAACAAGACTTATGCAGGATGGCAGTCTCTCATCATAGATGATGGTGCCTCTCATTGCAAAGATCACGAAACAGAAGCTACCTTCTATGAGTCCCCTTACTGCTTGCATACACAGCCATATCTCACTGCGGGCAGAGAGAATTACCATTTGTATTAGTTGTCATAGAACCACATGAATATAGATTTAATGGACTTCAAAATATTATTCACGAAGCAAATCTACTCAGAAATATTAGTTAATTTAATTCAAACAAAAGAAATAGTGCAGTGTAAATTTCAACTTCTCCATAACTTGGAATTTCGATGTCATGGGAATGGATGTTTTCTTCCTATTTATGATTAAAGATCCCTTTATAGATTTACAAATGGTGTGCGTGAAGCCATTTTTGTTTGGTGTAAATTGGGGGTAGAACCTGTGGTCATGAGTTCTTTTCATTTAGATTACTCATTTTGTTGCTCAGAGTTGAATCTTAATTTTGTTAACAAGATAGAGTTGTGCTAAACTTTGCCTGGAAGCTTAATATTGAAAGAAAAAGAAAAAAGAAAAAACGATCTTGAAGACAATCTTGATTCCTTAATACGGTCGAACATCCAGAAGAACATCAATAGGTCTGCACGTTATACAAACTGTTCAGTGTGGGGTTTGCCAATAAAAATATATGCTAGTTATGCATGGGTAGTTCGGAAGACCACCCACCCTTGTTTTTGCATTGCACATTTTCCAAAGGGGTCTGGGATCATGTCTTCAGAGAGGTGATGTAAGCAACATTTGAGCTGGGACTCTTATCATCAAGAATCTTATTATGTTTGCAAGTTCCAAAGCCAAGTTATGGATGTTGGCATTATCTTGATGTATTTATCTCATACGGTGGGTTGAAAGAGGATGCTAGTTAGGCATGGGGAATGCATATAGGATCTTCAAAACTTTATTATACAATTGAGATGTCCTTGCTGATTTTTGTTTAGTTGCCAAGCTCATATGGGTTCTGTTTCAACGCCCTGTACTTGCTTGTTAGTTTTTGGTAGATGCGGCCATGTGGATTTTGTATATTACCCAACTGTGTGAGCAGGGGTGTGCAACTGCTAGTTTCAATAAAGATGACACTGTTTTTCCTCTAGAAGATTGGATAAAAAATTTTTCAGGAAACAAATGCATCTTTTATAATTTGTGCCTAAACATGTACAGTCACTTGGTGATCATGAAGCACTGGTAATGCCTGGAGGAGAGTGGATTCACTTCAATGACCATGTTATGTCCTTTGCTGTTGCAGCAATATCAATATTTACTGTTGCACTTTGGACAAGTGCATGGCATCAATTTACAGTTAGAAGGTCAATGTGTTCCAAGCTTTCAAAGCATCATCTACTGGTTAAGCTAGCAGGCCTAATTGATGTCAGGGCTGCAGGTTATATCCTGAATCAATATTCAGTATTAGGGATCATTAGTGTGAAACAAACCATTTATGCACTATCATGTTATGTAAATATGGATAATATGGTTGATTTCTTCCTTACTTTCAAAACAAGTTGTGATACCCTATAATTAAGTGTCCCAAATGGATTATAGGATGTTGTGATATTAGTTTATAAGATTACAGTAGTAAATACCTTATCACCATATGATTGCAACTTTTGAGCCAAGTGGTTGAAATGAATTTATTAATATTCGTTAACTTACTTATTCATTACTTTTGCCCTGGGGCATTAAACAAGTTCTACATTTAGCTTTCTTTCTGCCAGCACCATGATATGAGTGCACATTTTGACTGTAAAAGGACTTTTGTTGTTTTTGCTTATGAATCGAAGGAATCTGGATTGAGAAGCTTTGCTGATCATGGTATAAAAGAGAAGGAAATGAATGCCCTAAACTTTAAATGACCATGATATGGAAATGAATGCTCCCATTATATGTCTAAATCTAAGCTGGTAATCCCCCTCAACTCAAATATAAGTTTCCTAATGGCGAGAAATTCTAGCTTTTGGATTATTAATTTTCTTGTAGTAGACTAATCTATTTATGTGCTAGCTGTTAGGTTGATGAAGTTTAACAATTGATGAAATGATCGTGAGCAATGAATTACTTGCTTATAGGAATGTTTAGTTGAGATTAAGAAGATGAGCTGGTTACTATTTACTCCATTTTTTGACATGTGCATGAGAGATCTTCTCTGAAAACGATTAGTTTCCATAGTTTCTAGTCTTTGTCACACCATCAAATTTTAATAATTTCTGGTGTATTACTGTATTTGAAAGAAACCTTATAGTTATGAATTGTCTCAATCCTTTGTTTCTTTGATGGAATTAGAACTTGCTCTTTTGACAATATTGCTACAAAGTAGAGAAATTTAAATGGTTTCTTTATGCTCTACAACACTTCAAGTTTCTTCTTTCAACACTTACTGAGTTACTTACATAGGAATGGATACCATAATCTCAATTTAGAGCTCATTAATCTTGATTGTTAAACTTAAGAAAAAAGAATGGCAATAGGTCACTATAGGGACATGAACTCCCATCCGAGAACTTTCAGGTCTAGAAAGGGTATTCCACTTCTGAATAGGAGAAGGCCATAAAAATGGGACATATTGGTCTTGGAAGGAGGGAAATTGAAGGGAGCCATTAGCCTGATTGATAGTGAGGTAACACTTAATTGATTTTAGGAATATAATTCTACATGTCAATAATTCCTTTGCTTGATATGGGTCTTTCTCAATTTGCACTCACCGAACTAGTTTATAAATATCAAATAGGTATAGTATATAGGTATGTGAGCCCCATTGGTATATATGAAAATTCATGCCACTTTTTTTGGATGAATAAAATTAAAAAAACTTTGTGTTTTTTATCTAAATTTGGAGCTCTTTCCGCTGCCACTCGTGTGATGCTTTATTGTTCCTATGAGGGAACATAGAGATAGGTTAGAAACTGCTTGTGCTTATTTAGGGTGTGATCGATTGATTAGAAATGATAGTGCAGGACTATTATCCACTTTCGTTCTATAAGAAACTAACAAAAATATGGATTTAATGTCCAATTTACCCAACAAGTAGTCTCAAATTTCACTTTATGGAGGTCAAGCATAATATGCATTGTATTGGGTCTCTCCAATGTCATGCTATCAAAGATCCATAACATATATGGTTTCAAATTGTTAATACATGCATAGCTAATGGTTTATGAAGTTCACATGCACGGTGTACTCTCATCATACCAAGAGGAAGCTTATAATCAAGAAGTGGCTAAAAAGTACACGTAACAAACAAAAACAGTCATTAGAGCCTATTAGCATTATTAACACACTGAGAAAGATTAATCAATTTTCCATATCATGCCACAGCCATTCCGCTTCATCTATAGAATTCACTGGATCAGACAGCTTATCTAGTACACATATCCCTTGACGAACATACCCTTCTTGGCCTCCTCGGATTCTCCTTCACCAGTGTACTTACCAAGCTGTGCAAGAGAATTGGCCTTAGCACGTACAAGCAATGTGTCTTGAGCAGCCTTCACATTCTCTGGTCTGCCTCCCCATGTCTTCAAGCAGGTGTTTTGGAGGGCCCTTGCATATGAGAAAGATACGTGCCATGGGTTGGGGCCTTGGTTCATGGCATTCAGGTTAAGAGTAGCTTCTACTTCAGATTGTCCACCAGACAAGAACTGTTCAAGAAATAAATGCGTGAGAAATGTGCATCAACAAAATTATTGATTTAGCTAACAAATTTTGACCTATTTGTTTGAAAGAAAAGCTCATCAAGGCATCCATTTGTAATGACAATGAATACTTTTTTCACTTGTGAGCTGGAAGTTAACTGAAGCTCCATCAAGTGTATCACTAAAAACCCACACTAAATTTTAGAAGCTTAAGTTCTCAAATCAAACGGTTGTGGATTTAAAAATTTATCAGACAACACATAATCACAAGTGAGTGCACTAAGCTACAGAGAGATGGCAGGTTTAAACTATTATGAGATACTTATAATCTAAATTTTTACAGATATAATTTCTCGGATTTGCTAAAACTCACTTTCTATCTTGCACATGTCATTTTCAGATCCTTTTCACTAGAATGTGCTTTAGACGCTCTCTTGGATTATCTTTATCAACGTAATGAAGTTATCGAAAAGTATGAAGCAAAATTAGGGAAAAGCTCTGATGTCAGGTGATACTTGCCATGATTCCAGGGACAGCTGGAGGGATTCTGCGGTGGAGGAGCTTGAGGGTGTACTCAGCAACTTGTTGTGGAGTTGCCTTGTCCCTGCATTCAGCACCGGGCGTAACCATGCTAGGCTTAAGGAGGATACCCTCAAACGTGACATTGTTTTCTGCCAGGTAGTAGAAGACCTCAGCCCAAACCTTTTGAGCTACTTCAAAAGTCCTGTCAATACCATGTTCACCATCAAGCAAGATCTCTGGCTCAACAATCGGGACCAACCCATTATCCTGAAAGATTATGAAGCAAACTCAATCATGATTATGTCCTAAGAATTGAAGCACATTGATATGTTCCTTGAGTAGAATACTTACTTGAGAGATGGCAGCATAACGAGCAAGACCCCAGGCAGCTTCTTTAACAGCAAGAGCAGATGGGCCATTGGGAATGCTCACGACAGTACGCCTGGTTCATTAATGACAAAAGGATTTTTCTTAAATGGAGTTCCACGTAAATGAAGACTATAATAAGCAGGTATGAGAAAATTGTGTAAGAACACTAACCATTTGGCAAAACGAGCACCCTGCTGGTAGTAAGCAGCTGTGCGAGAGGCGAGGCCATCAAGACCTTGGCACCATGACTCATTGTTGGAACCAGCCAATGGCACCAAACCCTGTTGTTGCAAACGGTCAACATCTTCACAAATTTCATTAAAAGCTGGCTCTTACCAATAACAACTTAAGCTATGTCTTGATTGTGCAAAACATGGATTTATTCTGTAGGTAATTATACTGACTATAGCCTTAGCTTACCTTGTCAACCTTGATACCGGGGACAATGTTTTGCTCAACAAGCACATCGACCATTTTCTTGCCATCAAGGGTAGATTGGTAGAGTGTCTCCTCGAAGAGGATTGCACCGGAGATGTACTGACCAAGACCCGGGGCAGAGACCAGAAGAGTTCTGTAGGCTTGGCGGTTAGCCTCAGTGTTTTCTAGCCCAATCGAGGCCAAACGCTTGCCACAAGTGGCATTGGACTCATCCATAGCCAAGATTCCACGCCCTGGAGATGCAATAGTTTTCTGTCCCACGAATAGCGCATGTGTTAGTCATGTTTACTTTTTGAAATCTAACATGCACACTTATTATTTTTAGACTAGTTGGTTGTGATGCCTTACCTTATCGCCCGTATAACTAGCCATAGGCACCGCAGATATATGGGAAAAGCAAATTTCTTAAGCTAGAGATGCAATTTTAATCAAAACTTTCTATGCATTACTAGACCTCATGGAATATCACGAAAATGAATTTCACGGTTTAATATCCTAGCTCATCGTTTGCATAATAACTCCTGGTCTCCAATGCAGTATTTCCTGATCAAGATTCTAAGAACTTGCAAGGGGATGTAGAAAAGTTAACTCTTCTTCTATCTCCTCTTAATTTATTCCCTTTCTCATATGCAGTTGAGCTTTCCAAATCGGTCAGTTGAGATAAACTACTTAAATATGTTATAAGTGCAACCAATCATTGCAGTGTGAATAGTGAAGAAGAAAGAAAATGAAAACCGAACATACTGCGGTCTTGACAAGCTCATCAGCATAGCTGGCCTTAATGGTGAGGCCGGTTGCATTGGCAGCTTGGCAGCGAACGGTGGAGACTGAAGGAACCCGGATTGCTTGGCCCTTTACCCATTCGGATTTGTCAAGGACAGGGGAGGATTTTAGGAGGTATGCAGATGCCATTGGTTGTTCTGTTCTGATGAAACAACTAGCAAATACCAAGACAGGCAAATAACAAGCTTAATAGTATAGAGAGCAAGTTCACAAGCACTATAAATCTTATCGCTTAGTGCTGGCTCTCTTGCTGCTCTTTACCACACATGCATACATACACATACACATACACAATGATTTATAATTGGCAAGTACTGTCAAAAGATGTCTCACTTGAGGCTATAGTGAAATATCCAATTGCCCGACGACACGTGGCTAATGATAACCTGCTTACTTGGCATTTTTGCATCAACGGTTGATATGGGAAGTTTTATGCTCACCTTGAAAAAATGAAATAAAACACATATTAATATGAGTACCTTAAAATTCTGTGATATTTTTCTTAGGTTTGTGTTTAGAAATAGACAAATGTATCGTTGTCACTGGATACTGTCACAAGGAGGCTTGTTAGAAAGATTTTCACTGGAAAAATGAATGGTGAGGATATACAGTCCAGTCTAGTTTGGCTTTGGACTGGTTTAATGGTTATGGTTTGATGAAAGGTTTTTCCACTGGATGTGAGACGTTCAACGGCGATGGGCTTGAGCTTGGCTTACACGTATAGTCACCAGAGCCCATATTACAGGCCCATGGGCCTTGGTTTGCTCACTGGAGAACAAATGAAATCAAGTACGTGTGATCATCCCTTTAAAAACTAATTTGAATGAGTATAACTATATGTTTCCATTAATAAATAAGTAATTGGAAATCTGAATAAATAAATTAGTGTAATCGGAATTTATCTTTAAAAATTAGTCGTTTCACTTACTTGAAATAACTGATAATAGTTGTCCCAAAAAAAAAAAAGGAAATTGATGAATTCCAAATTGTATATATTTTAACTAGTGAATTTTGATGAATTTTTTCTGATATTTGAGTTTATTTTTAAATAATAATATTTAATTAAGCAAAATAATTTTTTTTTAGGTTTTGAAATGATCTACGTGAGAAAACGAGAAGATAAAAACAAATTTCATTCAAATTAAAGTTAAAATGACTAAGTTATAAAGGTTTGAATATTGAATGACACAATTGTATAGTTTCCAAGTGAATTTGAAGCTGTTTTTTAACTGTTACAGTTTAGGACATAACCAAAAAACATGATCATATCGTCGGTTGTGTCGTTCTAGTTTAAAAAGGGAAAACGTGAAACACATATTGTTACACGAATAAAAGACACGATTGTGTTCCTAGTTGTATCTTTTCCAGCCGATCTAATTTTTTTAAGCTCTTTATATATAAAGTTTTGTTAGGGTTTATTTGAGAAAAAAAAAATTAGGCATGACCTTGAAAGAGTTTTTAAAGTTAAGAATAACAAAAAAAGCATGGAGAAGCGAAGATTTCAAAATTCAATTTTGTTTAGATTTCATGATGATCCTTTTCATTACTTTCTATAGTTTGATTTTAGATTATTATTTTAGGATATGTAATGAGTGGAAACTTAGTATCTAGATTTTGTGGAACCTAGATGTATTCGTGTGATATTTTAATTGTTTAATTAATTTTTTTTATTCTTTTCTTAATTCAATTATGTTTGCTTCGTGATTTAAGTTATTATTTTCGTGGGTAATAATCTCGAGTTTGATATCTTATAAAAGAATCGAGAGATTTCTTATAAGATTATATTTAGACATAGTTGACGAGAATTGTTGCAAGATTAGAGATAATTTACATGATTCTTCTAGATTTCAATTTAAAGCGTAGATAATTTATTGTTCAATAATGCAATATTAGGTCATGCTATTGAAAAGGGATTTTAATAGGTGATTCTAAGGTTAGGATTAATTAGCTTGAGAAAATGATTAACTTTAATAGAGAATTCTCTTGGTTAAGAAAAATTAAAGAATAAATTAGATTATTTTTAGGAAATCATATGTTAGATTTAGGGAAAACAATATCTACGTACAGCGTTGCATCTTGAATTCATTGAATTGCTTTCTTGATAATTTTTGAATTTCACGTTAGTTAATCTTTTATTTAGTTTTAGCAGTAATTTAGATTTATTTCTTTAAGTTTCATGAAATTTAATTTGCCAATTAGATAATAAAAATCTAGTGAGTATTAATAATCGTAGTAGTTATTGAAGGATTGACACTTAAACTTAATCCACTATTACAATTTGATAGGGTACACTTGTATAAACATAAAAAATAAATGGAGAACAAATGAAATCAAATACATATGATAATTTGTTTAAAAACTAATTTGAACGAGTATAACTATACATTTTCATGTATAAATAAGTAATTGGAAATCTAAATAAATAAATTAGTCTAATCGGAATTTATCTTTAAAAATTAGTCATTTCACTTACTTGAAATAATTGATAATATCTGTCCTGAAAAAAGAAGAAGAAATAACTGATAATTTGTTAAATAAATACTTACTCGAGGTGCATGATAATTTTTTAAATAATTACTTACTTGAGGTTTATATTATTTTACCACCAACAGACTGTTATTAACACCAACACTGCATCATAACCTCCATAGCACTACCACCACAATTACAAATATACCACAGTGCCATTGCTATGCCTGGTATTACCTCAGTGTTGCTATCTTGGAGCCCCTAAACATGACCCCACCACTACCAACACAACCTGCATCTTTCAGCGTGAGAATTTCACCTTTTTAAGTTTAATTTCTACTAAACACACCCATTTAATATAAATTGAATGGCGAAAATCAGTAAAAGTTTTGACTTTAAAAATCTTTTCGAAAAATTTTTCTTTTCAAAAAAAAAAAAAACTTTTGGACTCATCATCAATTTAAGTTGAGAGAGAAATTATGAAAACCAAAGACATCGAGGCCTAGTAAATAATACTAAAAATAGCATATAAATATTAATAATAATACATAGTTTTTAAAAAGTCTATATTTTATGTTTTTATATATTGAAACTTTATTAATATTTATATATCATCAATTCATTCGTATAATATATTAATACTATTAAAGATTAAAGATTTTGTGGTAACTCATTTAAAACCTTAAAGGCTTTTCATGTAACAACTTCTTGGTTGACGGGAGATGTGTTTTCCTTTAAAAAAACCCTCAAATTGAAATGAAAGATACTTTACACTCGGATGGGGAACTTAATTCACATGGAAGAAAAAAGTCAATAGAACTAAGATACAAAAAGTAATATTTTGAAAATTTTACTTTTTAAATTTTTATTTTTGGGGAATTTTTTTCTTTGTTTTTTGTGAATGCTCCGAAGGATATCTACCTACACGCTACTTGGTAGGGAAGTTAATTTGGGATACTACAAGAATAATCATAAACAAATTTGTGTATAAAAAAACTCGACACAAGATACAAATGCATCAAATTTCTTTAAATATAAAAAAAAAATTGTGACTTTTTTAGCTTTAACTCACGAACTTGTTTAGTGTTAAAATAACAAATATTTTAATATTTTCTCTACCTAGCATACACCTAATTGCTACATATTTGATATTTAATATTATTATTATTTTTCTAAATTTAGATTTTTGTGACTTTCAACTTTGGTCTTCAAATTTGTTTTCACGTTTAGCATTTACAGGCTCAGGTTCCACATTTTAGTCTTTATTTTAACTTCATCTTCAAATTTTAAAGTTAAATTTCCTTTTTATCTTAATCACAAAAACAAGTCTCGACTAAAATTTTAGCTTTTTGTACGTACAATTATGAATGGGGTGTTGCATTTGGAACTTAATGCAAAAGATTGCCTATCTATAATCTTTTATTAGTAATTTATGATAATTACGCCTGTTAAACAATTTACATAGTTGATTTGATAAATAATGAAACAGCATAGATGGCTTTTATAATAAATAATAAAACGACATAAATGAAAAATAAGTTGTTGAAGTTTTCCTATGACGTCACTTCTTAGTTTTTTAAGAAAAAGTAGCCTATTGCCCTCTTATTATTTCCATAGATTTTTGGTGCATATTGGGCATTGGAGACTAATGTGAGCCAGAATAAGGAAACAAGGACGTTTATAAAGTTTGAAATGTATTGATTGGAATTCAATATGATTTTGCAATTGCTATTACATTACACGCACGTAATAAGTTTGATTTTATTGAATGGAGTTATCAGAAAATTAAAAGTGATGACTCAAATGAATTTTAGAAAGTTAAGTGCGTGCTATTTTCTTTTTTTAATGAATATATCAAGAATGATGATATGATTTAAAGTTTAAATATTGATAGCAGTAAGCTAAGAACTCAAGATTCTTTAAAGATGAATGAGAGGCCAACTTCTAGATAAATTTATCTTTTACAAATACATATACTAGATTTGAATTTATTTTATTTTATTTGATTTGATATTGTTGACTATTGAATCTTCCCGTAGGGAGGGCTTGGCCAATTAGCTTAATTCCAAGGCTTCAAGTATTCGATTTGGCTTGAGGCAACCAAGACTTGCAAAAACATGCCAAAGGGATCTCCGGTGCAAGCATTCTAACTCTAAAGTTGGTTGAATAGTAAAAGAGCAAAATATAGTAGAATTAGATACCATCCGCATACTTGGACGTTTTGGTCCCTTTTTATAAAGGATAAGGTCAAGATTCTTTAAGGAAGATACATTGTATCAAAATCGTATTTCCAAATTAGGAAAGTACATAAAGATATATTAGGCAATTGTTCCTTAAACTAATATTATTGTTTTGGCAAGTTACTGCTGAGGTGACTGTACTCATTTGGTAAGTAGAACTTGATAAGTTAGGAAACTTGCTTACAACAAGTGTTCTAAAAGCTTGACGTTGTTATGGCATCAGTAGCCAACTTAAACACAAGTTGGCTAAGAGGGCTTGATGATCTACATAATCAAGCATCTGATAGACTTTAACCATGCTGTCAAAGAGATTGACATATTGGGCCCATGCTGTAGCCACTATAGTAAGGTCCGTTTTGGCCTGGGCTTGATGATCTAAAAAGGCCTATCAATAGATATGTATAATTTTTTTTTTATTTTATTTAGGAATTTCTATTATTTAGAAGTATCCAAGCACTTAAGGCTACCAATATATTTGAACTAGAGTTGATGAGAAGAGGCATATGATGGATGAATTGATATATTAAGTTATTAGAAAACTAAAAAACTTTGATATCATCAAATTACAAAAATGGCACATGACATCTTAAATGTAATAATATATACAATAATTTTAGAATCTGCATTTAGTATTAAGGTTAAATCCATAATCAATACAATATCTCATTACAGTTATAGTTGTCAAAATCACAATTCTACTATTAATTTTAATGTATAAAATTAGTAAAATTGTATGAAGTCAATAAAATCATAAGTTTGTAAAATCGTATATGAAAGATTATAATTCTACTAAAAGTCTGTATATAAATGATTTTATATTCATTTTAATTAAGGAAAAAATTATAAAAATGTAAAATCGTACTTTTGACTCGTAATTTTAATAACCATGATTGTAGTAAAAAATTGTGTAAGCTCTTTTATATTCAAAGGATTGGTTTATGAAAAAGATAATGAACTATATTATCTTTATAAATATTTCAACATAATTTGTTTTTTTTATTAGTACAATTTTTTATATGTATATTCCTTATTGTCTCTCTAAAAGAACCGACGAAGAGTGTAATTTATCTGGCAATTACAATTTATAATAATAACTTTACGCCACATTAGCTAATTAATTTTTAGATTTGCAATTTTTAATTAGACTAATATTAAACTTTTGTTGTGTTGTAATTTTATATTTAAGTGTTAAGATTATCATTTTTATTTGCAAATGTTAAATTTATGATCGTCATTTTCTTTTTATATTTATAACTATTTTGCGAATTCAGTTAGAACTTTTTAATCAATAAATAGGACCGAGATATGAAACACATTTATTAAGTAGATCAAATTACAGGTTTAAGTTAAGTTTCCATACACGATTAATTAATAAAGGGGTTATAATGGATTGAGATATTTAAGTCACAAGCCAATTTAGAAATAGACGTAAGATATGGTGGCTTAATATAAATTGTCAACCCTACTATTCAAAATTAGACCACTCTAACTATTTTTCCTCTAAAAATAATAATAATAATTATGTTTACTCTTTTTAATTTTTCAAAAATATATTAATGTTTAAGTTCTTTAGTTTTTGTTTTCATTTTTATTTTTTGAAAATTCTAAAGAAAACCTTAATTTGAAAGTTATGCATTTGAGAAATCCTAAAATTTTGTAAATTTAAAAGAAAAATTATTATTATTATTAACAGAAATGCCCTAAGTGTTAAAAAAAAACTTTTGAAATATCAAAATTTCTAGAAATCCTTAATATTGTGTTTGTATGCAAAAATCTTCCGAAATGGAATTGATCGGAATGAAATAAAATTATAAATAAAAAAGAAATGATTAGTCCATTCCTATGTTTGAAAACTTCATGAGAATCACTAATTGCATTTAATAATTATGTTTGGTTTTATTGTATTTCGAGTGAAATGAAATGAGCGTATAGTATCCCTAACTTGTATGTTATACATAATATTACTTGTGCGTATAACATATAATCTATATAGATGTGCATATATATATTTTGTATATTACAAATATATAATCTATATATCATTATATATACACATACATATATATACAAAAGTAGATATATTACATAGATATTATATCCATAATATGTTATAAATATGAAATCTTTGTATTGTTATAAATAACTATAAGTATATATCTATTTATAACAACAAACATATAATCTATATACAAATGCCATATAAATATTCGTAAGACAAAGATGCAGTGGATATACATCGATGACAAAACCATATCGAAATTATTGTGTCGTAATTTCGTATCAAGATTTAATTACAAAAGTTTTTTCTGTAGTACATATTTTATGGTCACTCTCGATCGAAAAAGAAAGTATTTTTTTTTTCCAAAAAAAAAAATGAATTTATATTCATCTTTTTCTCCCGGCAATAGTTCCATTACGTACATAAGAACATATCTATAGAAAATAAATTACGTACGTGGTGGGAGCTTCAAATACGACTTTCCTAATGTGCTTCTACAGGTTCTTCCTTCTTTTTTTTTTTTTTTTTAAGCCGAAGGAAAGCTTGAGCCTTTTTGGTGATACGGTTCCTAATGTGTTTCGTGGCTTCCTTTCTTTTCTTTTTTCTTTTTTTTTTCCCAAGCTAAAGGAAATAATTAATGGGGTTTATATTATTATATATTAATGAGGGTTAGTTATATGATTATTTATGTAATTGTATGTTAATTAAGGTGGAATCCATGGAACCATGATTCTGGCATGATTTTGACTTCTCCAATTGCATCCAAACATAAAATAAGGAATTGAACCCGAAAGCGTAACATGCAATCAAACATTAGATTATAATACAAAAACATACATAAACATCATGCAAAATCAATTAGTCATGTAAAAGCGATGGAAAATATATCATCATATGAAATCAAGTTGCATACAAAATTTTAAGGAAAAAAAAATCATCAACTTTTACTTTTTCGTGTTTGTTTTATTAGACACATGTATGTACACACAGAAAAAATCACGTAAAATTGAATCAAATGTGATAAGCATTGATTCTTAGTGTTTAAGAAATTTCTTATCTTTGTTTTTCTTTTTTTTTTTTTGAAAGAATAAAAATTAGAAAAATAGAAATTAGATACTTACTAGGTACACACTTCAAAGGCTTGGATGAGGAGGTTGCATCGATTATAGATGGGAGTGGTGGCATCTATGGCATTCCTAACTTGATGAATGTAATGGTCACTACCAACAAGCTTAGAGGTAAAGATGAGCTGCCAATGAATTGAAAGGGTGTAAATTGTAGAGGACCAAATTTTATAGTGGGCTTTAAATCCATTGATTAAATGGATTTGACTTATTGGGCTAAGGTGGTAGGAGTCGAAAAGCCAAGCCCATAAATTATTGGGATGATCAAGAGAGTTTTGGCTCGGTAGGCTTAGAGTAGGGCCCGTTGGATCGGTTCATTCGATCCAACCTTTATTGATTTGGCCTATACTAAAATAATAAATAAAACTTTTATCTAATTGCCTAAATCTAGGAAAATAACCCACTTAAGATCCATTAATAAAATGTTTCAATCTTAACCATTGATCATCATTGTGATCTGACGGATGTGATCAATTATCATTTCCTATAAATACCACATTCACATCCTCATTTAGATAAGAGAAGAACCCTCATTAATGTTGTTACTCTTCCGAAATTTTATCTCAAATATCAAACACCTCAAGAACTCTACCTTGTTCTTCATCAATCTTAAAGTTTGATGCCAACGCACTTTTCCACCTATTACTATACACATTAGAGCCTCATCAAGATTACCTACTTCTCCTCCTTACATTTCTCTCCTAATTATCCCACTCAAATCATTTTCTTAGTCATGTATAGTGCAACTTTTCACGTAGCACACATGTGACCCTTGCATCTGTATCCACACTCCCACATTTTTTTGTGACTCTACTGAGGAGAGAAGCCTCGATACTCAAATTATGATACCTCTAAGGTGAAGACAACTTAATCCTACTGATGGAATTAATCAAGAGTAAGATGCTACTATTGTGACCAATGACTAAAATCCACCTCCAGTTAGAGACACTAATCAAGGAGATGGTACATTGGAAATTGAAGTTGACAATGTGTAATTAACGCATAAGATGCGAGAGACTAATTGGAACCTAGGTAAACTCATGGAGATGTTTGCTTAATGTGTGCCTGTTTTGGTTGCCTTTGCTATTTGTCGTTAACAAGCATATCACTCATAGAGTTAAGGAACAACTTCCTACTATAGAACCTACAGAGATGCAAGATTTATTACCTAAAATAGGGAGCCAGTGAGTTCAAATTAGAGGTTCGTCATCCTTTTGTGCTACACTATGTGTTACGATTGTTAACTTTGTGTAACCAATACCAATAAATCCCATGTCAATAAGATCTATACCTGTGAATTTCACTCCTATGCACCCTTCTCCTGTGATGTCACTAAGGGAGGAAGCATTTACTCAGAGAGGTTCATTTGTGACCAAACAAGATTTAGATGTGTATTTGGAGGAGATATAAGCGAAGCCTATGACTGAGGTATCGAAATTGAAGCTTCCATATCACCAGTGCATCACTACAAAGCCATACCCTAAGGATTACATAAGTCCGAAGTTCATGTTGTTTAATGGCAAGAAGGGGAGTGCCAAAGAACACTTATTAAAGTACATCAAAGCCTTAGAAGTATACGGTTTAGACAATGATTTGAAACTGAAAGAATTTTCTAAATCACTCACTGAGAAAGCATATACTTGGTATTTTTAGAGAAGTTCTTCTCTACTAAAGAAAGAGTTATTGATGGGAATCGAGCTATTGGCCCTTTAACCCGTAGCCGAGCCTGATGACTAAAAGGCTTGAAGAGACGAATTTCTCTACTCCTGCCGAGGTCAAGTACTTCCCTGTTGAGTCAGTCCTTAAGTTATGTCGAATGACTACCAATCTCTCAAAGATAGAATGCCGAGAAACGGATGGCCGAGACAACATCCAATCCTCCCTCATGTCTGATCGCTTAATTACTCAACATTATCTTTGCCGCCATGTTGAGAGAGAGAGACCGGACTACATGAGCCATCCCTGTTCAGACAAGATAGCTAGCCGTACAGTTTGTCCGCATCTTTTAACGACCTCACCAATATAGCATCCTTACATGTACAGGTTCACATGTATTACGTATATAAGACCACATGTAAAATATAACCCACTAATTATTGCTTTTGCAAATATTCATTTCTACCTTTTTGTATTGTTGTACATTACTACTTTAAGGTAACATCCACTTTGTCTTTTCTCCTTTTAGGCAAGTTGTCCTAAATTCTTGAGTATAAGTACCCTTTGTATTTGTAAGCTGTAGACAGATTATCATTAATACACTTAAGTATTTTTCCTTCCTAGTGTAAATGCTCTATTGTTTTACGTTTGGCATCACTCTTATCTTTTCTCTTAAGCAAGGTTAGGTGGCGAATAACCTCATCGGATAAATTCATGTGTCATATCAAATTGCGTCATGAGTCCTTGGAAGTTTTAATGATTCATATCATCTGGTGCTGTTGGGGGGGGGGTTTGCTTAGCTTTCATTTGTTACAGTTCTTTCTCACATTTTCCTCATTACTCTTTTCAAGCTTTCTGCAAACTTGGACCCATTTAGCGATTGGCCTTATTGATTCTTGGTCATGCTTCCCACCAGTCACCTTACCGATATGGGGAGAATCCAACAAAAGCATTAAGAAGATCCCATGGATTACATTGAACACTTTAAGGAGTGTTCCTTGGACTTACAAGATGTTTATGATGAAAAAGAGTTAGTCAAGATTTACATTTTAGGAATGTTTATTAAGTACGTAATGCATCTTAAAAACCTCTCGTTGGTTTCTTTTGTTGTATTGGTTAAGAACACGTAAAGGACCGACAATTCAATAGCACCACAAAGAGGTGAAAACACAAGATTTAATAAACTCACAACATTAATGAACTTAACTTAAGAGGAGAATCTAAGAAGAGCAAAGAAATTTAGAAGTGAGAAGCTTATGAGTACTAAACCATCTTTGGCATACCCATGCTCAATGGGAAAAAAAACACACACTTCCCAACTAATGGTTACGTGATGGGAATATTAGACTCCTAAGTATTGGGTGTTTAACAATAAATGAAGAGAAGAGTGGCCCTAAGTATTGCAAATTTTATAGGAGTATAGGCTAACCTACGAAAGATTGTTACACTTTGAAGAAGATATTTAATGAGCGAGTTCAAAATGGAGAACTAATCATTGAAGATAATGATTTCAGGAACAACCCACCTCTAGCTCATAACACCCAATGTGGTGTTGTGAATGTTATTAGTTACGATCCCACAAAGATGGAAAGTATGGACATGTAGCCAATTGAGGCATACAAAGTTAAGCATGAAGAATTTGAGATTAAGACAAATGGAGATGACAGTATTGCTCTTGCTTTGTTGAAGATCGCTAATGTTAGAAATTTCTTTGATTTACTTGACTTTGATGAGCATGCTCCTCTCGAGGTAGCAGTTGCACTCATGAGGATCTCATAAGGTCAATACAACAAACATCCTATAGTACATCCCATATAAAGAATCGTTTTAGTAAATGAGGGTGTAATTACTTTTACTAATGTTGACATTTGTACAATGAATCCTAACCACAATCACCCTTTATATGTGAAAAGTGTACTTAATGGTCATTTCATTAAGAGGACATTTCTTGACAATGGATCTTCACTTAATGTTATGATAATTTACTTTTAAAGCTGTAAAGATAGATATTTGAAACTTAGTGAGCAACCAATCACAGTAAATAGCTTTTACGAGTCTTACATGAAGACAATGGGGTGTGTTGAAGTAGACTTTGATATCAGACCTTTACAGCTCCATGTTGTTCCATGTGATCAATGCACCTACATTTGACTATCTCCTTATAGGAATGACATAACTTTATAATTACAACATGATACCCTTAACATGGCATCAATGCATGAAGGGTTATTAGAATGAGCAAGACATCTTCATTCTTACAACAAAGAACCCATTCATATGTAATGAGTCTTACTTCACTGTAGCAACATTCTTTGACGAGCATGTGAATGAAGGGGAGACACTCTCAGTGGAACCCCTCGAGGCACAGCTACCTATAGGAGAAGAGGCTTACACTCAAGCATTCAAGAAGAAGAGGATGCATGGTTGTCGTGGGGGTGTGAAGAAACAATAATGAACCAATGATATTATGAAGGTAGAAGATACGTTATGAGTTAAGAAGTGTGAGAACTATTGGTAGCTAGAATGTGTTCTCATTGGTTTTATCCCAATTTTCATTTCATTTAATATGTAAGCACAGTAACAACTGCTTCTCGTTAATGAAAGTTCCTTTTCCCATCATTGATATTTTCTAATGAGATTGTGATAAGTGTTTAGGTATTTTCATTTTATTATTATTGTTGCTATAAAGTAAGGGACTAGTCACCTTAGCGCGCAAAGTTAATTTTACAAAATGGTTTACATCTAAATGGGGGAAATTAAAGCCCTCGATCAAACAAAAGAAAGTAATAATTAACATAATGTATAGACTACACATTGTTCTTAGCTAGTAAAAGCTTGGTCTCCTAAGCGTACGATGGTGAGCTTGGCTAGTATGTCGTGAACTAGTAAGAGCACTGGCTCCCAAACATACATCATGCCATGATAATAATGTATAGATTTCATACTATTTAATATTGGTGTTTCTTGCCATCAAGTAGTGTAGGTAATCACATTGATAAGCACTTTAATAAATTAACATTTAAACTTAAGTAATATCCTAATAAGCCATGCTATACAGTTAAGTATTGGGAAATACCACCTTCACTAATGAAAAAGAATTATTGATTCCAAGCAATCATTATCATTATCGATGCGTATGTACAATTGAACACTTCTTAAAAGGGATTTTATATCTATTATCATTAATAAGCAAAAGTCTTGCTTTAATATGTGAGATGACATGTGAAATCCCTTAGACCACTTAGTTTAAATAGTTTCACAATTATAGCTAATGTACAAGAGGCCTTTTAGATCAAAGAGTCTAAGTAGTCTCAAAGTTATGTCAATCTAAAATTTGAAGCTCATGATTACTTAACACTATTGTGATTAGGTCAAGCTTTTGCTCCTTATCGCGTGGTGTTATTTTTAAGAAGCAAGAAGAGATAATAAGGGAATATTACTACTTTATGCTAGATAATAGTATCGCTTAGTTGAGGCATTACTCCTAAGCGCACTGCGTTTTTAAGATATGCTTATCCCTATCTATCAAGACATTGCAAATCATTAACGAAATCGAAGCTACCCCACTACATTATTGTCTAGCATGCTACTACTAAGTGAAGAGCTATCACTTCTAAGTGCATAACGATAAGACACTTTTATAAAAGTTAATGAAAGCGCCAAAGGGATAAAGAAGCAAGAAGGTTGGTCAATGAAGTTCATTGTTGTTAATTCTACATATTTAATTGCAACTCATACTTACAAGGAAATATAAGAGCTACAATCGAGTAATCAAGAAGATTACAAAAAACAAGGCTAAATCAGTATGCCCCTTTAGGGTATCGTAACTTTTAAAGACTAGTATACTATAATACGACACTAGGTCCTTGATGGTATTATAAGGTAATGAAAAGCATCAAGACTAGATGATTATCTCTTCTCTATATGTTAATAACTAGAAGAGGAAAATTACAAATGAATACGGTATATGGAGAGGTTATTCTTGATTTTGTTTGCTTTATGCAACACTCCTTATGCATGATGTTCGATGTGCATGTGTTTGTAAGGCTTTATGCATGTGTACTCGAGATGCTCAAAGCGCACATATGCATAAGGTTCAATACATATGTGGCACTCGATACATGAGTGCTTTAGATATTTGATACACTATGTTGATTTATGACATCCCCTTTTGCCTAATCTGATTGATAACGGTATTAGAGTTATTTAACACATGAGATTATTTATATTTGATGTCATGCCACCTTCTCATGATGACTCTTGAAAAGTGGAGGCAAAGTCAACTGTGATTGCTACCCCTTGGGGGAGGAGGAATGAGTGAAAACCAAGGACAATAAGCAAGTTAGTAAAGTGAAGTGCAAATAAGATAAAAATCATGCAATTGTACAAGTAGGAAGTTGAAGAAAACATGACAAGGTGATAAGTATAAATCACTCTATACTTTTTAGGCACATTTAGGTATAAATTGATCATAATTATGTTTATTTCTCAAGTTCTTTGTAATTCATTGTGTAATATATCAATTTTAGATGATTCAAAAGCAAGAGGGACAAAATTTGACAAAAACAAGGAGATTTAGAGCTATTACAGCCGTAATAAAGGAATAATGTTAAAGGAAGATTAACCGAGACTCATCACGGGCATGATAAAAAAGAATTTGAGTGCTTAGTGCTTGTCACTCCCTCTATCCCGATTGTGATCAAGGGAATGATTAAGACTAAAGTTATTTTTCTATCTGTTCATTACGGCCCTGACTCCACCTCAGAAGGATGATTACACCCTCAATCATGGGAGTGATTAGGTGGAATGTTTGCAACGAGAAGATCACTCCCGAGTTACGGGCATAATGGGAGTGGACATAATGATTATTTTTAATTCGTTTCATACGAATTGGTGTATGTATCAAGTCTAAATGTCAGGAGGTGTCTTCAAGTGGTGTATTTCGAGCCTTTTGACGAGAAAAATATAAATACGCCACAATTTTCAGACAAAAGGGGGGATTGGATCATACATCCATTCATACATCTTTGTACCCATTGTATTTTTTATTATTTTCTTTTAGTATGGTTTCTAAGTGTTGTACCTTGTGCCTTTCTGAGAATTACTTGAGAAAGATGATGGGAATTCGTTGTTCGTGTATTTATCAGATTTTTACAGTGGAATTAGAAACAATGTTGTATTCTTTTACTTGTTATATGTTAATTTCTTTGTTATTTTTGCATTTTATTGATATGTTTTGTTTCTTCATTATGTGTGAGTGGTGTGTCAGGATTTGCTATATCACTTAGTATGATAAAGTGCATGAAATAATGGTTTCTTGATAAATGTTAATTTCGATGAATTGCACTTAATGAATCTAAATATAGTGTAGTGCATGACATTGACTTAGGACGGATATTCAATATAATATGTCAAGAGACAATTTTATTGAATAGATTTAGTTCATTGGAGCAACTTACTCCTAATAATAGAGATATTATTAGGAAAGCTGTTGCATCCTTAGGAGAATCGATATATTAATATGATATTAATGTGATCCAAGTTGGTTGTTAATTAGGAAGAGATTCCAATAGGCATAATTAGGATTAAAAGTAAGTAGTTTTGAGAAAAATGCTTACATACTGTAATCTCTTATAGATAATAAGTATTAAGACAAAAAATATTTTAGTAGTATCATGCTAAGTGGTGAAGCAAGTCTGCATGTTAAATGTGTTATTAATAATTGTTTTGTAACCATTGTTTTAGTAGCATTAATTTGTGGGTTAATGTAGTTTAGTCATCAATTTAGAGTTTTAATAATTAATCACTTGATAAATTGGATTATTAGATAATAGGAAGATTAATTAGTACTAATGTTTATAGCCGTTCCCAATAGAGACAACCCCATACTCATCTATGCTATAAAACGATAAGTACACTTATTGAACTGAGTTAAGGATAGAATATAGAAATTTAATTTGTAAAACTCGAAAGCTCTATTTAGAGGCGATCACTAGGGCAGTACAAAGGATGAAGCCTTATTGAGGACACATGTTTAACTTAAAGATTTGGCTCACCCATGTTCATATCATAGGACAATTCACATCTTGTTACCAAGTTCATGTTCAACTGCAAATGCTTGTGCATCTTCATCTTAGAGAAATTATGTTCGACTTATATGTTCACCCTGCGTGTATTTACGTTAGAGGACTCATATTCGACTCTCACATCAAGTCTCATGTTAAGATAAAGCCCCACTTCATAATCAACTCTCATGTTTATTTACTATGTCGAGAAAGCTCATGATTCAACTACTTGGATTCAACTCACATTTCAAGCACCATACCTATCATATGATTCCAAGACCTACATCATACTCAAGCCTTACATCGTGTTCACGGGTTATGCAGTGCTCAAGCTTCACATGATGTGCATACCTTATATTGTAGTTAATGCTTTTATCATGTTCAGACCTCATATCACTTTCATGCCTTACGTTAAGTTTAAGCCTTACATCATATCATGCTTAAGACTCATGACATGTTTAAGATTTATTTTTCATTTAAGGCTTATGTTACATTTCAAGGTTCATGTCGAGTTCAAGGTTCACCACGAGTTCAAGGTTTACGTCATGGTTAAGGTTTATGCTTAGTGCTTATCTTCAATTCTCATGTTAAATCATGTTCAAGGGTCGTTGTAGATACCTCATTTTTGCTTCTTTTTTTTATTTTTCATTTTTGTTGAGACAGGTTGAGAAATAAATTAAAAAAAACAAAAAATAAAAACATAATAATAAAAATCAAGTCATGTTGTATTGAATCGAGTCGTGACATATTGAGTCAAATCGTATTAAGTCAAGTTGAGTCGAATCTTATCGAGTCAAGTGAAGTCGAATCGTATCGTATCGAGTCGAGTCGAGTCACATTGGATCATTTAATATCAAAGTAAATAACGGTATGTGATTAATTTAATAAATTCTTAATTCATTGGAAAATTGGGCTTCATTAAAATAGTTTTGACCCAGTCTGATTTAAAGAAGATTTTTATCTAATTTATAATGAGCCAAAATAAACTTAGGATTTATTAGATGAGTTGTTTAGTTAAATCAAATTGGATCGAATTGGGCCTAATATATAGAAAGCCAGAGTAAGGTTTCTAAAAACTAGGTCAAATCTTTAAAGAATCGTAATCATATCCTATATGTATCTTGGTTTGATTGGAATAGAATCTATATTTAAAACGATACAAAAGATTCAATTTTAGGGTTTATAAATTGGCAGGTGATGTTGATAACTTTTTTTTTTTAGTTTTTCAATTTAGAAAATTCTACAAATGACAATTCACAAACATAATTTGGACAGCAAATTTCCGAACACAAATCTCCATCTTCAATCCGAAGTCCATCCAATCCGTCCTACGCCATCTAATCTGTTTGCTTCACCAAATTCGAAATTAGTTGCAAGCTAACCACTAACAACGTTACGCTGGACAGCATCCCATATTGAGAGCCCTTCATGAAATCGAACAATCTAATGCTAAGACGAAATCCAAAATCAAATTTCTGAAACATGACATCCAATTCCGAAGTCGATTCAAAATCAAATTTCTGAAACATGATGTCCAATTCCAAAGCTTGACATCTAATTCTAAAGCTGATCTAAATCCAACATCAAGTCGAAATAAAAAAAACCAACATCAAGCTAAAATCAAAATCCAACATCAAGTTGAAATCCAAACCTAATGTCCGAAGCTAAAGTCTAGAAATTCAAATTTCCAAAACTTGACCATCCAACGAATCAAATGAAACCGACGTTGATCCAATTTGCCGAACCAACGTTTACATCCAATGCTGACCGACAAACACCCTCAAGTCCGTCGCTTGACGCATTTCCTTCATGTTACTTGACATACGAAAGTTGACTACTCTTCGCTAAATTTTGATCCACTTCCTAATCACGACATATGATCACATGTGATTTGATTCGGTAAAAAATATTATTTATTTTATTAGTTAGTTTTATCATTTTTTTTTACTAATCCATTTTTTTAAGTGCAGGTCTATTATTATTTTTGTATTTCATCTTTGTTATTTAAGATAATCTTAAATTTTCATAAAATTTAGTTAATTGAAAAATTATGTTTTTTAAATAAAATCGTGTTTTTTTTTAAATATACGTATCATGTGTTTGAGATACGTATCATGCGGTTGAGATACATATCTTACGGTTAGGATTTAGAGAAGATACGTATCAAGATATCTATTTTACAATTAAAATATATAAAATATTCGTGTCAAGATGCGTATTTAGTATTTGGAAAAGGTACGTATCTAGATCGTATCTTTAACGTATCTTTTAGTTAGAATTTAGAAAAGATATTTTTTGACACGTAGTGGTTTTAAAAATAAAAAAAAATCTTAACTTGGGTTTTCAAAAAGATTTTGTTAGGGTTTTTCTTTAATTCGGGAAAATTAGATTTTTTAGGTTTTTCTTTTTTAAATAATAGATTGATAAATAAACATAAACCTGGCTTGGTTTTCGAAATAAAAAGAATCCATCCACTAAACTTTTTTATAAAAAGAGAACTAAGGTTGGTTTGATCCCGACTAACGTGTACGTAGGCACCTTCGAGGTAACAGCATAAAAAATAAAAAATAATTTTTTTCCTTTTTCTTAAAAATTAGTAATAAAAAAATAAGAAAAAAATTTATTTTAGTTACTTCTTATATGTTTAGATATATTTTTTAGAATTTTTTTGGAAATTATAAAAATAAAGCCCATCAATTTTTTTTTAGTTTTTACATGGTAACTTAGTCTTAATAGGTTAGCCTCCGAACCCGGTTTTCCAAGTTTAATTTTCTAAAAGTTAAAATTTTTTAGAATATCTACAAACTAGTAGTCAAATTAGGGTTTTTTCACTTGAAAACCCTAATTTTATTTTTTACTAGTTGAACTAGTTGACGACTCCAATTTTTTAAATTTTTTGAGAAAAGTATTTTCTTAATTTAATATCGAGTAATTTTTATTAAGCAGGCTGGGCTTAATATAGGTTAAATTAAGGAAATCGAAATACGACTCAACAGAATTGACGACTTTACTAAGAAAGCCTGGTGAGCTAGCTTTGTAAAAATTAAAAAATTATTGATGGGCTTTTGTATTTTTTTTTTTGTTTGTATCATAGTTATACTAATAGGTTTTTAGTAATGCAGGCCCTAAGAAAAAGCCCAGCCTAATGGGCCTTATTAGGGAATTATGAGGGGTTCTTATTTTTGTAATCATTTGCATATTTAGATGTGGTCAAACTTGAGTCACCTTAGGAACTTAGGACGAGCGGCCATTGTGTAACTTTCAAGTCACTAAGATTTTTACCCTCGCCTAACGGTGATAGGCGAGCTTACTCAAGCTTCGATGTAGCCCATTAAGTTTCCCTTCATAAAGTTTTGGAGTTATAGAGCTTGAGACCCGTAGATCCTACCCTCTTGCATCATTCTTTTTAGAACAAGGGTAGTTTTTTTTTTAAAATAGGAAAAGCTTGATTAATTTATGGTTGGTTCGATTTTATCTTTCAAAAAAGAGGAAATTAAAGAAAACCAATAACCTTTATATATAAGCATTTGCAAGCTTTATTTTTTTTAAATCCTATTTTGAACCTACTTATATATAAAGGTATTTTTCAACTGCCGATTCATCATATTTCCTATAATTTATTAATTACCGAGCCCTAGTGCATTGCTTGAGTGTGTAGCATATTGCATTTTTTTATTTGATTTTACTTTGCCAATACTCGTTTCTATTTAATCACTTTCATTCCTTATATTATACGTGTTTTATTTTTATCGTTTCTTGGTGAGTGAAATGCTGCATAATTTTTGAGAAAATTTATGAAAAAGCTGCAAAATTATTAATATCATATTCAACTTTATTATAAATTTAGCTATCTCATTGTAAATAATCACATCATTTCATAGTTTTATGTAATATAGATATGGAAAGTCAAGTCAGTATCAACCCCATGAAGCTCGTCCGAGCCAGATTCGTCAACTCGTATAGATATAGGGTTGGATATTTAGGAAGATTAGTTTGGATGTTTTTTTCTTAGTTCATTGAATAGGTAGGATTTTGTGATTGTTAATAAATTTGCAACTGTATTAAATGATAACATTTATTGATTATAAAGTTTTTTTTATTCATTTTTTAAATTTCTTGATAGTTTCCTTAAATAAAACAAAAAATAAAATAAAATAAAGAAAAACAATAAGAAAAAACTTTTGTATCTACTGATAAATTTTTAGGGCATGTAATCATGGAAATTAACTGTGATAAAGATTATTATGGAACTGTTATTTTTTAAATAGCTTTCCAATATTTTTTAAAAAAGAGGAAATTTCAAAAGAATATTTTATGATAAAAAACTAGTTTCAAAATAATTTTTTACTTAGTAAATTTCTATTGCAATGCCCTACATGTATTGTACTGTTAGGAACTAACAAAATAAAAAAAAAAAAAGATAAAAAAAATTAACTATCAGATCCTTATTGTATCTTAGAGTCAATAATCTTATAAACGTCTAGGTTCTTGTTCTCAGTATTCATCCATTAAGTTATCATGCTCCTCATAGAGTTTTCTCCATGAGTCGTCACTCTTGTATTGTCTATTCAATAAGTTTCTCATTGAAAAATAATTCTCGTTTTTTCTATATTACCTTTGTAAGATAATCGTCATCCTATGTCACCAATTGTCAATCCTAATATTTCCAATCTTTTTAGATTCGTCAATGTCAATATTAGGTTATCTGTAACGTAAAATAAATATTGATTTTTAGTAAAATTTTCCAAAAGAAAAAAGAGGTTTTCAAAATCAAAAATTAGATTTTTTAAAAGAGAGGGAATGCAATGTTGTTAACAAGAAAGGATTCTTATAAGCTTTGAAAGATTGTTTTTAAAGTGATTTGGCCCGACTTGAACCCCGTAATCATTTTTTGAAAAAATCAAAGATGTTTGAAGCTCTTGAATTGAGAATAGCCACAGCAAAGGAGTCTTGAGCAAACACGAGAAATAAGTCAAGGCTATAGCTCATACCCAAGCCTAAGTGCCAATTGATATATTATCTCAGGCATACAATTCTAAAGATTTGCATATTCAAGGGCCCATTATCAACGTAATAAGAAGTTTGGAAAAGTTGTCAAAAATAGATTTGAATGATCAAGCCTAGGGGGTATGTTATCGCCAGGGTCTGGAAGAAAGGGTTGCTGCTCTAGAAAAAAAAGTTGGTGATATTAGAAGAAAGGTTTACTAGCACAAAAATGGCGATTGGTTATGCTCTCAAATAGTTCGAAAACCTACATCCTAATGTAAATAGAAAGTTACAGCCTAAGCATGAAGTTGATTCAACAAGAGAGAAATTAGGAGTAAATGTGCTGATTAGGAAAGCCCATAATCAAGATAAGCCCATCTACAACAAGAGGAGGCAATTTACACAACTCGAGATTCCAATGGCCTAAGTGTTCAAGCGATTGAGAGACGTAAGACTACTGACATGCGAATACTCAACAAGGAAATACAAGTTGAGGGATTGTGACCCAAACAAATGGTGTGACTATCATGTGGGCCAAGTGGGGCATATCATCGAAGATTGCTGGAAACTAAGGCATAAGGTGCAAAATTTGATTGATGCCAAGATTATTTGACCAAATTTTCTAAACACTAGTGGGTCGATTAGCAGTGGCATTTTTTCCTTAAGTTTTGAAGAAGCATCGAACATATAACTTCTAGTATTAGGCATTAAAGATTTGCTTCTATCGTTTGACAAAGTGGCTTACCATTTGAAGCAGTTGGGTATTTCTCCAAAAAATCAATTCAACTAAATGTACCAAATTCAAAAAAGTGACAGAAATAGAGTTAAGAAGTAGAAAAGAATTTTAGTTCTTGCATTTTTTTTAGAATAATCTTTCATTTTGGAGCTTGTAATAAATACGAGTTATTGAATAAAGTAGTTTTCATGTGTATACTTGTCTTTGTATGCTATGAAGCTAGCTCAACTCAAATAGGGGCATTTTAAACGAGTGATTATGGATAAAGAAAATATAAACTCAAAACTTTCCACCTAAGGAAATGATAACACATTGTTTAAAAGGTTTAGGATGAAAAGAGGCAACCCATGTCCTAAACACTAACCCTAGATACATACGAGAGTTGAGCGTCATCAAGGTGAGCAATTGGGTTCATTCCTTAAGGGAGGTTTGTCTTGAACTTGGTACATGTGTCAAAATGATATTAGGCATTCATTTCATCATTCTTAAATATAATTATCCCTTGCAAACCCATTTAAACCTTTAGGGGATTTTTCTTAAAATTAGCCATGCTAAGAACCACCCTAAATTGGGGCAATTAAGAAGTTAAGGTAATTAATTTAAAGAAAATGAGGAGATTAAATTATACTTGCCTTAGTTGTGCCAATTCATGTGCAAATATTGTCATATATAATTCAATTTCTTTAGAGTAAAGAAGAGCTTCAAACAATACATACCTCACTTGGCTCGTACACTTATTCAAACACATCAAGTCCATAGACTCTTTTCTAAGCACTTCAAAGCCGTATACACTTTTACTAAGCTTATACACCTTAAACCTACCTTTTGGTGCTTCAATTCTTATTAAGTGAAAGCTTAACAATGGAAGGTGACCACCATGATCGAAGAAAAAAAGAGAAAACAAAAACGAAAAGAAAAAAAAGAAAAAAAAAAAAAGAAAAAGAAAAAAGGTGAAAAAAAAGAGATTGAAGATATTAGCAAGGTAATCACCTTCGAAGAATAGCTAAATTACCAATAAAGCCAAAAGTCTAAACTTGTGACGATATCTAAAATCTGAATACTTTCAATTCCTAAGCTCCAAAGCAAATCCTTTATTATATGATCCTACCTACTTTACCACCCTTGATAAAACTCTTTTGACTAAAGAAATCGAATTATCTTAAGCAAAACTTGCTCATGTTTAGCTCCCCCTAGGTTATTGGCTTGTAAACCTGGGATAGATTGTATATGATCTTTGTTTTTTTAAAAAATTAGCTAAAGGACATTAATATCCATTTGCTTAAACCATTGACCAAAAGCCTTACGTTGCAAACCTAGAAAAGACTTATTGATTGACCAAAATATATCACTTACAAGATAGGCTACAATTTTTGGAATTGATGCTGAAAGTGAAAATAGACCTATGAGAGTGCAAGGAAGTCTAGTTTGACTAAATATTTTAAATAATGATATCTATCCCCTTAGTGGAAAATTGAAGAGTTGAGTATCTTGTCAAAAATAAGAATGTTCATTTATCCTAAGTTGGAAACCAATGCTTCTAAAAAAGTTCAAAAATCATGAATTATGCTCTAGGAAATAAGACTGAGAGAATGAGTGATCAACAAGTAAGGGGCAAGCCAACCTCTTATTTGTGATCTTTAGAGTTTCGAGACTTTCTTACTTATTAGTAACACAATTTTCTATTAAAGAGTGTTTTCTTTTTTATTTCTTGAAAAAAGAAGAAAAAAGAAAAAAACCTTTCAAAAGAGGAATGAAACTTTAAAGTATCAAGAGAGATTTCTAAAATAATAAAATAAAATTTTCAAGGAGTCATCAAAATCCCTTAAACACAAGTCACAGATCAATTTGTCAAAACTCATGAAAGTTTTCTTTCTTTTTAAGATCGCTTGCTCATAGGAGCACTATTTTATCTACTCTTTTGCTAGAATCGCTATCTTATCTAGTCCTTTTCTAGGATCGTTTGCTCAAAGGAGCACTATCCTATCTATTCCTTAGTTAGATCGTTTGCTTAGAGAAGCGTCATTTAGTCATTTCAAAGATCACCTGAGAGTGTTGTCTCATTTTGTCTTCAATAAAATGTCATCTTATCTTGTCTTCAAAAGATCCATCCTTTTAAGCAAAACGAATCTTAAAGAAATCTATTCTCTTCGGATTATTCAACAAGTCCAAAAGAATTTCTAAGAAATCTATCATTTTTGGGTTATTCACCAAATCAAGAGAAATCTTAAAAAAAATCTATCCTCTTTAGATTATTCACCAAGTCAAAAAATCCTTAAAGAGATCTATCCCCTTTAGATTATTCACCAAATCAAAATGGATCTTGAAAGGACTTATCCTTTTCAGATTCTCCACCAAGTTAAGAAGAATCTCGAAGAAATCTATCATCTTTAGATTATTCACCAAAATAAGAAATCTTGAAGAGATATATCCTCTTCAGATCACTAAAGTAAAATCAGTTTTTCAAATCTTGAAGAGATCTATCTGTCACGCCCCGAAGCGGCAGAGTCATAACAGCCCCGCCGTGCAAACCATCCTAAGATAGAAGTTGGCCTTACAACCACTATCTTAGACCTGATCTACACAAGGCATCCATAACTAACCCGCTTTGAAGTAAACAATTTGTAATTTAAATAAATCATTTACTTAAGAAAGTGAGAAAATTTATATATATACACTATAATTCAGTTATTACATTATTCAAAAATGAAAAATTCTAAAATAAAACAAAACTTAGACCTTAAGAATATATGTTTGTTCTTCAAATATTTTTAGGCACTCCTTAGGATCCAGCAGTTGCTAGCTTTAAAGTAGTTATTTGCCGCTTCTTAGCCAGCACTTGCACGACGTTTATAGGGATGTGAGCAACTACAGCTCAATAAGTTAGGATGGAGGACTTAAAACTATACCATAAACATAACAAGGTTATCAACCAACTTATTAAGTACAATGCATGTTCAAGCAAATGCCATCGCACAATGTTGTCTGGCTCGTCGTGAGATTAGAGAAATTGCACCTGCTCTAATCAGGGTTGAGGAGTTGCCATTAATGTAACAGCTTACGACCAAACTCAGGCTTATGTAATGGAGACATGGCTCCTCCCGCGACTACTTTCGAACCATTGTCTTTACCCTTGCCGCGACCTCCTCTCCTGTCACTTAGTTCGACTAAGGATGAAGAAGGGACTATTTTGCAATCCTGCGCTATTCCTTTCGAAAAGGTTGGTATTTGGTCGGAGAGTCCTAAGTTCTCCTAATGGGTTACCATGTAGATCCGATTATGATTATAGGTTGTATATTTGATTAGGTCCAGTTTAGGTTGATCAATCATTTCATACAAATCATACAATACAAGCCAGAACAATAAACAAATTCATAGCATCACTCATAATCAAGCACATGTACACATCCAACTATCTAACAAGCACAACCAAACATAATCTCAAGCCTCCAAAATACAGCAACATATAAATTCCAACTTACTTCAACTCCTTACTCACCCACTCGAGGTCCGACTTGTTCAGGCCATCGCCGATCATCCTTATAACATAAACGTGGTTTCAGTTTTTCATATAACTATTATAGGTTCATTTTATCCTAAAACACTTATTGTTATGTTTTGTTTAGGGTTTAATATGCCTAATTATCTAGATCTTAAATCTTTTACAATTATTCTAGGTTTAGGATTAGGTTCGGGTTTGGTTTTCGCATCGATTTCTAAATTAGGTTCTAGTTCGATTTCTAAGTATTGTTTTATACTCGAATCTTATAAATTCGTTTCAACCCATAATGTGAAATTAATCACATTACTTCCGGATCTCCTAAATATTATCATTACTCCTAGTCAGTATTTTATTTCACCCGGTACACTTAAATCCGTATTAGTGTACCGAACTCACTCCTGATGTAAGAAATTTTTGCATTTTTCATATAATTACATAAATTCAAGTCTTCCATTACCTTTATTATATATCTCTATTATTTATATAATATGAATTTTTATCCTAATATTTTCTGTTTATTATATATCTAATAATTACATATTATGCATTATCACCTATTATGTATATAATACACTTCTAATATTTCTATCACTCTAATTACCATCTCTAAACATCAATTATCATTTCAAAATGTCTAAATTCATCCTAAATCAGGTTTTACATTTAATTATCCTAATTTACAAAATTAACTTATAATTTACTATTTTTCCTTATTACTCATTTACTACATAATTAACCTAATAATTACATCTAACACCCTAAATACTACAAGTATCGTACTCCATCAGATTTCAACATCCTAAAACATATACTTATTTACTAAATTAGTAATTAATTACTTAATTAACCATAAATTACCTGTTTTATGCCTCATTTTAAGGCCTAAAAATTATCTAAAATTTTCAAAAATTAATTTTTGAAAATGGGATTTATAACACTGTTCTATATCATCTAAGTAGTCTATACAAAAATTTTTGGTTCAAAACTACACTCTTAAGGTTATTTATTTCTAAACCGACACTTGCTCAGTTTTGCATGATTTCTTAAGGACCATATATCACGGAGTATATTTTTATCAAAATAATATTTTTTTCTAAAAGCTACATACAAAAATATTTCAGAATAATAAGTTTCATAATTTTTTAAGAATATTTACTATTTTTACAAAATTACGTAAAATCGGGCTGGAAATCAAACTCACCGATTTGGGTAGCTCTGGCCACCGTCGATGGCCATGGGTGTGTCGGCCCCACCTGAGCGCTGCCACCACTGTGTGGTGGTGGTGGCCGTCCATTCCCGACTGCTCGTCGGGTTTGAGTTCTTCTTTATGGCCCTAATTGCACAATTTTCCTTTTCTTTTTTTTTTTCTTTGCTTTTTCTCTTGAATTTTCGAAGCTCTCTATTTTTATCACTTTCCAAATTGACCAAGTGAGCTTCTAAAAAATTTGGGGTATTTATAGAGCTTTTTGGTAATTAATGTGCATTAAATTGGACAAGACATTGTCTAAATTCCTTAATTTTTGGCTTTTGTGTTGCTCTAATTTGATTGGCTGATTTTTTTTCTTATTTTCTCCAGTTGCCACGACCTAATTCTGGATTATTCCTTATTTTTTATTATTTTTATTTATTTTTTATTACTTAATTATGATTTTTCTTTAATTATTTAGTATTATTTTAGTACATTTCGCGTATTTTAAATAATTACGCGTATTTCTACATACATGTAAATTCATATATAGTACAAATAAATATTCCTAAATATTATTTAGATTATTTTATAATTTTTAGTATACATAAAATTTATCTCTAGTGATTCGTTAATTATCAGAATGCATTTTACGTATTTTCGATAAATAACGAGTTATATACTTAAAATTTGGAATTTTTATATTCTTTTATTTTATTGCTTATTTTCTTAAATTCAAACTTACGGGATCATTTTACTAATATTTGTAGCTTTACTTATAATTTAAGCTCGATCAGATCTTTCAGCCGATCGAAGCCTTGAATAACTGGTTGTGGAGCTTACATTATCCCCTTCCAAGCACCAAATTAAAATAAGTTTTTAAAATCTCAAAAAGATCTATTCTCTTCAATCACCAGAACAAAACCAGAATCTTGAAAAGATCTATACTCCTTAGATAAAACAAAACAAGAATCTCGAAGAGATCTATTCTCTTTAGATTAAACTAAAATAAATCTTGAAGAGATCTATCTTCTTCAGATTATTTAGCAAATCAAAATGATTCTTGAAGAGATCTATCATCTTCGGGTTATTCATCAAAGCAAGTTTTTCTTGAAATCTTGAAGAAATTTATCCTCTTCGGATTATTATACCAGAGTAAGTTTTTTTAAAATCTTGAAGAGATCTATTCTCTTCGAATTACTTATCAAGGTAAGTTTATGAAATCTTGAAGAGATCTATCTTCTTTAGATTATCAAACTAAAGCAAGTTTTTTGGAAATCTCGAAGAAATCTATCATCTTTGCATCATCTACCAACTAAAACAAAGTTTTTGAAATCTTGAAAAGATCTATTCTCTTCTGATCATTCACAAAAGAAGTTTTTTTGAAATCTCAAAAAGATATATCCTTTTCTGTTATCCACCAAAGCAAGTTTTTTTTTTTAAATCAAAAAGAGATCTATCCTCTTCATATTGTCCACCAAAAGAAGTTTTTTTGAAATCTCGAAAAGATTATCCTCTTTGAATTTTCCACCAAAGGAATTTTTTTTTTTTGAAATCTCAAAGAGATCTATTCTCTTCGGATCGTCCACCAAAACAAAGTTTTTTTTTTTTTTAAACTCAAAGAGATCTATCCTTTTCGAATTGTCTACCAAAAGAAGTTTTTGAAATCTTGAAGAGATCTATCTTCTTTAAATCAACTAAAATGAATTTTAAAAAGATCTATCCTCTTTGGATTAATCAAAATGAATCTCGAAGATATCTATTCTCTTCAAGTTAGCTAAAACGAATCTTGAAGAGATCTATCCTCTTTGAATTATCCAAATTGGGTTTAGCAAAAATGGGTATCTCTTTTATCTTTGTAGCAAAGTTTTAATTGAATTTCGCTACAAAGAGGGGTAACTGTAAACACCTTATTTTTTACCCTTTTTTTTTCATTTTTGTTGAGCCAAGTTGAGAAATAAATAAAAATAAACAAAACAAAAAGTAAGAAAATAATAAAAAAATTTAAAAACGAAAAATAAAAAATATAAAAAATTGAGTCGTGTCATATTGAGTTATCGAATCGTTTCGAGTCAAGTCGTGATGTATCGAATCGAGCCGAGTCCAACCGAGTCATGTCAGATCGTTTAATATCAAATCAAATAATAGTATGTGATTAATTTAATAAATTCTTAAGTCGTTGGAAAATTGGAATTTATTAAAATAGTTTTGATCCAGTTCGATTTAAAGAAGATTTTTATTTAATTTATATTGGGCCAAAATAGACTTAGAATTTATTAGATGAGTTGTTGGACTAAATCAAACTGGATTGGATCGAGCTCGACCTAGTAAGTAGAAAGCTTAAATAGGGTTTCTAAAAGTTATGTCAAATCTTTAAAGAATTGCAATTGTATCCTATGTATTTTGGTTTCATTGGAATAGAATCTATATTTAAAATGACACAAAAAGATTTAATTTTGGGGTTTATAAATTGGCAGGAGACATTGATGACGTTTTTTTTTTTCAATTTAGAAAATTCCACAAACAACAACTCACAAATATAATTCAGATATGAAATTTATGAACACAAATTTCCATCTTCAATTTGAAGTCCATCCAATCCACCCTACACCATCTAATCCGTCCCCTTTGCTAGATTCGAAATTGGCTGCAAGCTAACCAACCAACAACTTTATGCTGGACAGCATCCCATATTGAGACCCCCTCACAAAATCTAACAATTCAATGGCAAGACGAAATCTAAAATCAAATTTCTGAAACGTGACGTCCAATTCCAAAGCCGATCCAAATCCAACATCCGAAATTGACCAGGAATTCAAATTTCCAAAGCATGACCGTCCAGCAAATCAAACGAAACCAATGTTGATCCAATTTGCTGAACCAACTTTTATATCCAATGCTGACCGACGAACGCCCTTAAGTCCATCGCTTGACGTAATTCCTTCATGTCACTTGACATACGAAAGACGACTCCTCCTTGCTAAATTCTGATCCACTTCCTGATCATTATGTATGATTACATATGATTCAATTTGGTAAAAAATATTATTTGATTTATTTATTTTATTAGTTAATTTTATCGTTTTTTTTACTAATCTATTTTTTAAAGTGCAGGTTTGTTATTATTTTCATATTGCATCTTTGTTTTTTTAGATAATTTTAATTTTCCATAAAATTTAGTTAATTGAAAAATTGCGTTTTTATAATAAAATCGTGTTTTTTTTTAAATTATACATATCTTGCGGTTGAGATACGTATCTTATGGTTAGGATTTAGAGAAGATACATATCTTACAATTAAGATTTAAAAAATATACGTATCGAGATGCGTATTTGATAGTTAAGATTTGGAAAAGATACGTATGAAGATACGTATCTTGATCGTATCTTCAACATATCTTATAGTTAGGATTTAGAAAAAATATATTTTACAAGTAGTGGTTTTAAAGATAAAAAAAATCTTAACCGAGGTCTTCAAAAAGATTTCATTAAGGTTTTTCTTTAATTTGGAAAAAATTAGATTTCTTGGGTTTTTTTAAATAATATATTGATAAATAAACGTAAATCTAACTCGGTTTTCGAAATAAAAAGAATCCACCTACTAAACTTTTTATAAAAAGAGAACTATGGCTAATTTGATCTCGACTGACAGGTTTATAGGTACCTTCGGGGCGACCGCATAAAAAATAATAATAAAAAAACATTTTCCCTTTTTCTTAGAAATTCGTAATAAAAAAATAAGAAAAAAATCGTTTTAGTTATTTCTTGTATGTTTAGATATACTTTTTAGTATTTTTTAAGAAATTATAAAAAATGAACAGTACGGGTTAGATCTATTAGGAGATTAGCTACCACATCAAGCCTCTCACCGTGCTTTTGAGGGTTCCTTGAGACTGTCGTTCATGGTAGACAACTCCTCTATTATCACCAGCATTAACATTCATACTTGGGTTTGTTATTTTTCCTCATAAAATTACATTCAAACAAATATTTCAGAAAGTGAGTAGTCAAATAAACATAGTAACTAACTCTGTTCCACACACGCAAAACAAAGCACACTAGAACTTCTAGAAGAACTAATTATAGTTCATACAAAACCTTTGCTCTGATACCAAAATGGTATGAATCGTAACTAAAAACAGACAAGACCAATCACTGGATGGGTCCAAGCTTGCAAAAAGCTCGAAAAAGGATAAATGGGAAAGGGTACAAGAAGAGTGACAAAGATGAATGGAACAGTAAGCAAAAACCCACGAACAGTAAACAAAACCCCACGAACAGTTCTAGAGGATATGACGCACCAAAGGAACCTCGAAAAACTTATTGCACAATTCAATATGATGCACGAATTGGTCTAGTGAGGTTATTTGCCACCTAATCTTACTTAAAGGAAAGGATAAGAGCGATGCCGAAAGTAAACAAACAGTGTTTATGCAAGGAAGAAAGTACTCAAGTATATCAAAGGTAATCTGCCATTACAGCTACAAGTACAAGGTATTTATATCAGTGAGTTAGGGCAACTTACCTAAAAGAGAAAAGACAATAAGGATATTTCCTAAAGAAGCAACATACATGATAGAAGAAGATAAAAATGAGTATACAAGGAAATCAATCATTGGTGCTACAGATTTTCCATACGATACTGTATATGTGGCGATATTGCATTGGTAAGGTTGTTAGGAGATGTAGACAAAAAGTATCAACGGGTGGGCTTGTCTGAGTAGGAATGGCCTGGTGAGTCTGGATTCTCTATCTCTTAGCTTCTTGGTAAGGATGATGCCGAGTGATTGTAAGCTCCACAATCAGTCACTCAGGGTTTCGATCGATGAAAAATCCGATCGAGCCTAAATTATAAGTAAAGCTACAAATATTAGTAAAATGATTCCATAAGTTCGAATTTAAGAAAATAAGTAATAAAATAAAAGAATATAAAAATTTTAAATTTTAAATATATAACTCGTTATTTATTGAAAATACGAAAAATGCATTCCGATAATTAACGAATCGCTAAAGATACATTATATGTATACTAAAAATCATAGAATGACCTAAATAATATTTAGGAATATTTATTTGTACTATATATGAATTTACCTGTAGGTAAAAGTGCGCGTAATTACTTAAAATACGTGAAATGTGCTAAAATAATACTAAATAATTAAATAAAATTCATAATTAATTAAGGAAAAATCAAGAAAAATATAGAAAAATGAGAAAAAGTCCAGAATTGGGGCGTGACAATCTGATATTGAAGAAAAAAAATCAACCAATTAAAATACAACAAATAGAAAGTGGCAAAAAAGAAGAGATAAGGCAATTGTCTTGTCTCATTAATGCACAATAATTTCCTTAAAGCTCTATAAATACTCCAAATTTTTTAGAAGCTCATTTGGTTGGTTTGGAGGGTGAGAAAAATGGAGAGAGGCGAAATTGAGATAAAAATTAAGGTTAGGAAAAAAAAAAAAAAAGAAAACTCTGCAGTTAGGGCTTGTAAGGAGAACCAGACCTAACGAGCAGCTGGGAGTGGACGGTCACCACCACCACAAAGTGGTGGTAGCGCCCAAGTGGTCCAACATACCCATGGCCACTGACGGTGGCTAGAGCCACCCAAATCGGTGAGTTCAATTTCCAGCTCAATTTTGTGTAATTTTGTAAACATAGTAAATATTCTTAGAAAATTATGAATTTTGTTATTCTAGAATATTTTTTTATGTAGTTTTTATGAAAAATATTATTTTGATGAAAATATATCCCATGATATATAGACCTTAAGAAATCATGCAAAACCGAGCATGTTTCAGTTTAGAAATAAATGACCTTAGGAGTGTAGTTTTGAGCTTAAAATTTTTGTGTAGACTAATTAGATGATATAAAATAGTACTGTGAAGCCTGTTTTCAAAATTAATTTTCAAAATTTTTAGATAATTTTTAGGCATTAAAATGAGGCATAAAATGGGTAATTTAGGGTTAATTAAGTAATTAAATAGTTAATTACTGATTTAGTGAATATTTATATGTTTTAGGATGTTGAAATCTAATGAAGTATGATACTTGTAGCATTTAAGGTGTTAGATATAATTATTAGGCTAATTATGTAATAAGTAAGTAATAGAGAAAAATAATACATTTTAACTTAATTTGGTAATTTAGGGTAATTAGGTGTAAAATCTGATTTAGGATGAATTTAGACATTTTGAAATGATAATTAATGTTGGGAGATGGTAATTAGAGTACTAAAAATATTAGATGTGTATTACATATATGATAGGTAATAATACATAATATGTAATTATTAGAAATATGATAAATAGAAAATATTATGATAAAAATTGATATTATATAAATAATAGGGATATATAATAAATTTGATAGAAAACTTAAATTTATGTAATTATATGAAAAATGTAAAAAATTTTCACATCAGGAGTAAATTCAGTACACTAATAAGGATTTAAGTGTACCGAGTGGAATAAAATAATGACCAGGGGTAATGATGGTATTTAGGATATATGGAAAAAATGTGATTAATTTCACATTATGAGTTGAAACGAATTTCTAAGATTCGGGTATAAAACGATACTTAGAAAATCGAACTAGAACCTAATTTAGAAATCGATACGGAAATGGAACACGAACCTAACCCCAAACCTAGATAAATTGTAAAGATTTGAGAACCTAGATAATTGGATATATTAAACCCTAAACAAAACATAACAATAAGCGTTATAGGATAGAACCAACCTATAATAGTTATATGAAAAACTAAAACCACGTTTGTGTTATAGGGATGATCGGCAATGGCCTGAGCGAGTTGGACCTCGAGTGAGTGAGCGAGGAGTACGGGTAAGTTGGGATTAATACATTGCTATATTTTGGAGACTTGAGATTATGCTTGGTTGTGCTTGTTAGATAGTTGGTTGTGTGCATGTGCTTGATTGTAAGTGATGCTATGATTCTGTTTGTTGTTTTGGCTGTATTGTATAATTTGTACGAAATGATTGATCACCTTAAACTAGACCTAATCAAATATACGACCCGTAATCATAATTGGACCTGTATGGTAACCCATTAGAGGAAACCTAGGATTTTTCAGCTAAATACCAATCCCTTCGAAAGGGATAGCGCAAGATTGCATAATGGTCCTTTCTTCATCCTTAGTTGAACTAAGTGACAGGAGAGAAGGTTGCGACGAGGGTGAAGTCAATGGTTCGAAGGTAGTCGTGGGAAGAGCAGTGTCTCCATTACACAAGCTTGGGTTTGATCATGAGCTGTTGCATTAATGACAACTCCTCAACCTGGATTAGAGCAGGCATAATTTTTCTAATCTTATGACGGGCCGGACAACGTCGTGTGATGGCATTTGTTTAAACATGCATTGTACCTAATAAGTTGATTGATAACCTTGTTATGTTTATGGTATAGTTTTAAGTCTTCCATCCTAACTTACTGAGCTATGGTTGCTCACATCCCTATAGACGTCGTGCAGGTACTGGTTAAGAAGCAGCATACAACTACTCTGAAGTTAGCAACTGCTGGATCTTGAGGAGTGAGGAAAAACATTTGAAAAACAAACGTATATTTTAATTATAATAACTGAATTTCAATGTATATATATATTTTCTCACTTTCTTAAGTAAATGATTTATTTAAATTACAAACTATTTACTTCAAAGCGGGTTAGTCGTGGACGCCTTGTGTAGATCAGGTCTAGGATAGCGATTGTAAGGCCAATTACTATCTTAGAATGGTTTACATAGCAGAGCTGTTACGACTCTACGGCTTTGGGTGTGACAGTGATTAGTTGATTCGGCATTAGAGTAGTCATTAATTTGGCATAACACAGAATAAAGGGCGGTCATTCGGTATGGCATTAAAGGTGACTCAGTAAGTAAGTACTTAGCCTTGGTAGGGGTTGGTTAGAATATAAAGATTCATTGAACTAGCCCCTCTAGTCCTTAGGCTCAGCTGCAGGTCAGAAGTCCCATAGCTTGACTCTCATCACAAGTAATATACGTCTTTACTGTCACCTGTTGATGATGATTAGTCCTCGTTAGCCCTCTGTTTGCAAACAATCATGGTTCAGGCGGTAAAGAGTCTACTTTCTTTAAGCCGTGTCGGTTTGCTAACTGATGCAAGGACAAGATCTGGTCCTTAAGTTACAATCGTAGACTTTTCACCTTCAGTTGGCAAACAATTACAGTCTGGCTGGTAAAGAGTCTATCCTCTTTAAACCGTGCCAATTTGCTGATTGTTGCTGGTTCTAGATGTGGTCTTCAAGTTACGATCACAGACTTTTGACCCTCGATTACAAGCAGTCGTTGTTCAGGTGATAAAGAGATCCTCTTTAAATCGAGCCTGCTGACTGTGGCAAGTCTAAGATAATGGCCACTTAAAATGTAATTGCAAACTTCTAAATATTGGTTATGCTACTTGCAAAACATGGATAATGAAGATATGTCAGTTTAAAAAAAAAAACTTATGGTGGAGTCGATGACACTCTAGAGAAGAATTAAGTAAGACATGAAGTAGCTTAAGTTGGCAAAATTGATTGCAAAATTTGGGAGTCAAACTAAGGGTCAATATCAATGAACTTCATAAGTAAAGGAAAAGGAAGGAGAGATTTGATGGTGATCAAGAAGGGATTTGAAGACTCACTCAAAGAATTTTAGTACTGTTATCTATTGATTGTATAGATGAAGTTGTAGACAAACGAGCTATTACCACCAATTGAGGTATGCTAGGAAGGAGAAGGAATTTGGTTTCAGTGCACTGGTTTCATTGGCACTTACACCTCGATGTCTACTTTGGCATGGTCAAAGGGTTTCCATTACTCCAAACACAAAGGAAAACAACGAAATAATTTTAGGTTTGGTCGAGGTAGTTCATGATTAGCCAGCAAAGAGACCTATGAGGTCAAAACTTCTAGTTTCTATTCCTAGGCAAAGGAAATGGAGCTTGATTAACATGCTTATATCACTTTGACTTAGGACTATCATTATATTGGTTTTGTGCATTAAACTAGAAATTTACTTGACAATATGACTAGAAAGAGCATCGTTTCGGATGAAGTTGTTTATAATTGTTTCCTAAGGAAGTACATCAAGCGAGGTAATTAAACCAAAGTAGGTGAACCTTATCTATGAAGCTAAAGGATGATACTGGCCGTTTAACTTACTCGCCATGATCGAATACAAAGATTGGGGGACGAAAATCACAATTCTACAAATTCAAGTAAATAAAAAAGAAGGGGAGTTATTATTATGCAAATCTCTTGAGGCTTTTATTATATTGTGATGATAGTGAACCAAGAAGTTATAACAAGCAGGATAACGGAGTAGGAGTAAGCTATGTTGTCGCACCACAATAGTGAAGTCTATTTTAAGGCGCAAAAAAAAAAAAGAAAAAAGAAAAAAGAAAAGGTTAACTTAAGGTACAAGAAGAGGAAAGAAGAATGAAATATGGGAAGCAAGAAACATACCTAGATGACAGTGGACACAATCAAGTTCCTTCACTTGTGCAACACAAAGAAGCAAGGTAAGAGGAGGAAAGGAGAGAATATCATAAATATGGAAAAGCAAATAGATAAAAGGCGTATATCAATACTAAGAAATGTATGTGTTATACAATAGATTCTTCCCTCCACAAAAAACAACCACCACTAAATTGTAGCTAAAACCTACTCTTAGTTAACTGTGCTCTACGCTTTCTAGTAACCTTTATTCCTCTTTAAATGTTCTCCTAAGGACACAAAATACTTTGTTGTTCTTGTGAACATGTATACAAAGGTTCAATACGATGCAAAGTGTTTCTACAGAAGAGTAGTATTTTGGGTTCCTGGAACTTAGATCCATAACCTCGGGTGCAACATAATTTGGAGTTCCACGTCGTATGAAAATGTTCATTTGCCTACAGATGAATAGTTATGTCTAAAAATATTGAAGATCGTGCTTACTTGTTGAGGCAATGCACTTGATCCAAAATCAAACATCTTTAAGTTTATATAGCTATCAAAACTTTATAGTTGACTCAAGAGAAAAGTAACTTGCTAGTGAGTACCAAAATTTTTCTGAAGAATATTTTACATCTCATTAGGAAAGATGAAAAACAGTCTCCACCTTTAGGTCTCTATGACACATGCTCTTGATATGGTGTGAGTCACACCATTGATCAATGGTTGATGAAATCTCCTCAATTCAATTTCAGAAAACTTTTTCTTGTGAATAATCCTATTAAATGTGTCCCTTCAGCAATAAACTCAAGAATAATGAATATCTTCGTGTGGCTGCAATAAGGACTCACCTGAATGGCAGCGAACTCAAACTTGTGACAGGGAGCTATGGTTAGGCAATTCACTAACTTGATAGATCCGAGGCTTTGGGCTAAGAAAATAGTAGATGACAGCAACTATATTTTGAATTTGAGGAAGAACCAAACACCAATGAACAACAGTAAGAGCGGTTGCCCATTTGTGTCCGAAACACTCCATAACTGGTTTGAGTTACTATAATGACCAACTGAGTCGCACAAAAGTACCATGTTATAGTAATTTAAGAGTAGTTGCTGCACTTCCCTAGCTGTAGTTAGACAAAATCGAGCAACAACAGGTAACATCCTACCATTGATATGCTTTTCTTACTCCTCTCCAACCAAACAACTTTTGGAGTGAAGATGAGCTAAGTTACCTACTTGTTAAGCATGAGAAGGTTGTGCTTTGAACTCTCAAGTCCGATGGAGAAGCATGTATCTGAGTAACAAATCGTAGACAACAATAGCTGGAGTAAGTTCAACTTAAGTAAGACGTGAAGAAGAACTACTGTTTATAAGAAGGTGCAATGGCTGGCAAGTGGCGACTACTGAAATAGTTGATAAGCCCTTAAGTCTTTAAGGTAAAGTTACCTTTAGTTATGGTTTCCTTTTGATGGATAAAAATGAGTAACATTGGGCTCTTGAATTGTGGGTTTCATAAGTGGATAAAATGATGAGGCAAATAATGTATTATAAGCCTTTTACAAGTGTTAAACAATGGGTTGTAGTGAATCGTAGGTTAAAGGTGTGGTAATAAAACAAGGAGTTGAGCTTCCACTTTAATTGATTGAAGTAAGACTGTGATATTTGAGGAGGACTCAATACATGAGCCTCATAATGGAGATGGATTCGAAGATAACCTACAAAGGAAAAATAGCTTTTATGTGCTAATAAAAAAAATTGAAATTAGCCTATATCACGGGAGGCTTCGCCCCTCATACCCCCCAATTGGCTCTTGCTTTCCACTCCCACCATAGACCTTTGCAAAAAATTAACATTCAAAATTGTGTTCTTGAAAATTTTCACATAGTTGTAATTTGGGTTGTATAACCACGATTTGAGGCATTCAACAACTATGTACATATGAAAAGCTCTACAAGAAGAGTTTTCCTCTATTTGAAGAGGATCAAGGCAATATTAATATATGGAAGTCAGCCCCAATGAGATCGCTAATGTGACGTTAGTGTATAAGATACAGCTCGATGGAATCAATAACTTGTATAGATCTCATCAAAGAGACTAATCAACTCAAGAAGAGACAACTTAAAGAAGGTTTATTTCAGAATGTTGTCTTGGAGGCAATTTGTAACTCAATTTAGTGAAGGCATGACATATGATTAAGAGGCATGGCAAACTCACGCACTCAAAGAACTTTCAAATTAATTTGGCAGCAACATAACAGTTCAATAAAGCATCATCTAAAAGGCTCATTTAGTACCTAAACCCCTTCAACTCTGTCCAAAGGAATTTGGTCAAAGGGCAAAATGTAGAGGGTCAAAGTTAATATTGGGTTTCAAGTCTATTGATTAAATGGATTTGACTTGTTGGGCTAAGATGATAAGGCCTGAGGAGCCAAGTACATAAATTATCAGGAAGATCAGGGGAGTTTTCACTTAGTAGGCGTGGAGTAGGGCTCATTGAATCAGTCCGTCCAATCTAACCTTTTTTAGCTTGGCCTACACTGAAATAATAAATAAAGCCTTTATTTAAGCTTAAATCAATGAAAATAGCCTACTTAAGATCCATTAATAAAGGGCTTCAATTTTAACCATTGATCATCATCATGATCTGATAGGTGTAATCAACTATCATTTCTTATAAATACCGCATTCACATCCTTATTTGAATAAGAGAAAAACCCTCATTAATGCCATTATTCTGTCGAAATCTTATCTTAAAGATCAAACAATCAAATACCTCAAGAACTTTGCCATGTTCTTCATTAATCTTGGAGTTTGATGCTAACGTACTCTTTTACCTATCACTATGCCCGTTAAAGTCTCATCAAGATTGCCTACTCTTTCTTCCTACACTTCTCTCTTAATTATCCTGTACGAATTACTCAAGTCATTTCCCCAATCACATGTAGTGCGACTTTCCATACAATACGCACGTAACCCTTGCATCTGTACCTACACCTCCCACATAAACAAATTGGCAAGTTGCTTGTGGTACTTCGTTAATCATGTTTTAGATGTTAATGGTTATACTTATAGGGGTATTAGCCAACTATAAATGGTAGGAGTTGTCAAAAGCTCTCTATCAATTTCAAACTCGAATTCTCACAAGTGCTCCAATTTCAATTCAATTAAATTATTCAAGAACTTAAAAGAACATTGATTTTCAATCACAAGAAAAAAAACATATGTTAGTCGTAATCTTGCTTTAAAATTACGCAATTAGACTTTTTTTTTTTTAATTTATTGGGTGATATATCTATCACAAGGTTTAATCTTATCCGATTTGGTTGAAATTAGGATAAAATCTAGGGAGAGAACCTAAGACTTTCGAGTTATTTCTTTAAAAAAAAAATGATATTGGCTAACTTGATCACGAGTTCAAAAACCTTACTTAGAAGCACTTTAATGCCCTCAATCCAAAAATAATCAACAATCAAGCTAATGGTAAGTAATAAGCCTTTTTAACCACTTGGTTTGAAAATTTTTAGTCAGTATTGACTTAATATTTTCTAATTTAAATCTATGTTCATCTTTACTCTTACGAAGCATTCCAATTGGCCATATGGAAGTGAATGAGAATGGACAATGTGCGGTTTTTAACATTAGTAATTTTCTATATGATGTTTGTAGAAAAATATCCTTTAATTGATTATTTTATAAAAATGATGGTATTGTTGTACATCATCTAATGGTGAGTAAGCAACCTTGTCATGAAGGACTTTACTTATATCCTACTTAATCAGATAGGTTTTAAATAGGTATTAAGAGTCATAAAATAGGTTCCACATACTAATTTCTCAAAACCTACTCTTTAAGAGTAGGATATGAATATAACATCTTTGTATCCCATGCCCATATTAAAAGCTGTACCCTAAGGTCTATATGTATAGGTTTTAGATATCTTATACACACCTTCAAATAATATATTAATAAATGAGAAATAAATCTCATATTTTTTTATATCAAGAAAACTAAAAGAATAAATGCAATCTTATATCGATGTTAAAAAAAAATCCACTCAAGTGTAATACAAACCCTAAACCTAAAATTAATAATCAAAACGTAAAGATGATGATTTTAAACTTCAGTAGGCAATATTTGTTGTTAGTTCTAAAGAACTCATATTAATGTTTCTCTAAAGTACTTTCTTAGTGTTCTCTCCTCCATTATAGACTAATCTAGTTAACAACCCATCCTCTACAATGAGTTTAAAGTAAGAGCTACAACTGTCTTTTCCTTTGTGCATGTACCTTCATGCATTTGCCATTTAATTATTATGCTATTAGTTGACACCATTTAACATTCACCTTACATGTAATGTATGAAAAACAATCATTTTTGCATTAAAAAGAAAAGTAGAACTTGCTATGAAGAACGTGCAAAGTTAAAAATTATGTAGAGATAGAAAAAAAATTACAAGTTACATAAAGTACGTACACTGTACTCTATACATAAAGGTTCCATAATGATTTTTAGTCTATTATAAGTAGGTTTTGATTTTAAATATTTAGCAACATGTAATTAGAAGGTGGGGAATAGATAGAGGCTATTGGAGTTCATACCATACTTACCTTATATATGATCCTATAAATGTAAAGAAGTATCTTGTTTTTATATTATGTGACATAGTATAGTCTTTTTATATCATAATATAGATTACAACATAATATATTGAATAATATATTAAAGGACATAAAATAATCGAGCCTAATTGTGAGATATTAAGGTTTTATTTAATATTTTTATTCAAGTTAAAAAGTCGACCATAATCAAGAGAAATTTAAGTTATTTGATTAATTAATTGAATTAAGTTTGAATTTGTTAAAGATCATTTTGAATTAAGTTAAAGCGCAAAATTTTAAATTCACTTGAGTTTGAACATTGAAATCTTGAATTGAGCATATTATTATCCTGATTCAACTCGATATATTTATAACACAAATATTAACACATAATTATATGTTATTTTATTTTCTAAACTCATCTATTCATATATATGATATACTATTTTCTTTCGTACCAATAAAATCACGCTACTCACAAATAAGAAGTCGTACTTAACCAAACGGCACGTCGTTTAACCTCATTGCGAGTGCGAGTAATCACCTGACACTTTCCACTGCCTCCCACAGCCAAGAGATAGAGGGAGAGAGAGAGAGAGAGAGAGAGGAAGAAGATGAGCGCAACGGCAGCTTACTTAGCTCGGAGGGCGGTGCAGAAGCAGAGAGTACGGATCCTTTACCGCCATGCCCTCAAAGACACTCTCAATTGGGCAGTCCATCGCCATCTCTTTTACCAAGACGTAACTGCTTACTTCTAATCCTCAACCTCTAGGGTTTCTACATCATTTCCCCAATTCATCCGGATCTCAACTCTTACTTTATGTTCAATTCTCTGCTTCGTTTTCCTCTTTCAGGCCTCCGATTTGCGCGAACGGTTCGATGCTAATAAGGATTTGGTGTGTCTCAATTTCATTGATTCTATTTACGCGAAATTCATTTATATTCTTTCCTTCGGTATTTCATTATTAATGGGCTGCTAAAACCCTAAGTTCATGTGTGGAAATAAATGATGTCTACGTTCAATTGATTTATGTTAGATGTAATTTTATGCTATAAATGCGCAAGCTTTTGGGGGTTAGTTTGATGTCCTGATGGTGCACGTTATAACGGTGTCACAATGCGTGCGGTGTGCCTTTTTTATTTTTCTTTTTTTGATTTAATTGGTACGGTGTATTTTGTTTCTTTCTTATTGACTGGCAATGTGTAATCAAGCAAGACAGAGGGAAGCAACTTGCAGAATAGATTATTAAAGTGGTGTAAAATGATTTGAGTGAGGAAATGGTAAATTATGGCAAAAGAAAACAAGAGGGCATGGTAAATTATATTTTTGATTGTGAGATAATCCATTGAAGAGGAAAAAATTTTCTTTTTACCCATGAATAACCAGTCATTGATGGTATGTTTGGAAGTGATTGAAATTGATTTATATTTTCCTTTTTTTGTTGGCTTTCTGAGTTGGGTGATGACAATTAGCTCCATTGTTTTTTGGTTATCAATTGGCAGGAAGACATTGATGCCATTGATAGAATGATTGCTTATGGAGAAGCCTCCTACAATAAGTGGAGGCACCCTGATCCTTATATTGGTAAGTGCTCATTAAATCTTAAATGAATTTATAAGCTGAAGAAATTTAAGTTATAATCCATGCTAAGTCCTTCCCGATGGGCTGTGTAGTATAATGGAGTACTGTATTACTGTCCCATGAGGTTGAGGTTAGCTTGCTAGTATATAGAGCTAGCTGCAGCTTATCAGTAGTTTGCCCATATGTTATAAGTGGATCCTCTTACCTATGTTGCTGAGTGTGTGCTGGTTGTGAAATTCACTTGTGTATCTTGTGACAGTTCCTTGGGCTCCCGGTGGCAGCAAGTTTACTCGAAATCCAACACCACCTTCTGGGGTATGTACTCTATTTGACGTGAACTTGCGATCAATTCTACAGTGCCTTAAGTAGTGCTCCTGCCTTTGGTTGATCCTTCATTTTCTAGTTATAATGATTTTACCTCTCTGAATGCTTTATCTTAATTTTATAATGTCCACTAATGATATCACAACAATATGTGAGTTATATTAGCAGATATTAGTACCACTTTGCATTGTTTGATGTATGCCATATGCCTACATATCGTTGCCCTCAATATGCAAGAGTCAAAATCATCAGATCTGACTTATTCTTCATTTTTTTCCTTGTGGGTTGTGGTATGAAATCAAGTCTGCATTGATAATAGGGCTTCTTGGTGTTTCCTTCTTTGTTTTAGCTTTGCAAATGTATAGAAGTCCTATTGAAGCCCATCTCCAAGAGCTTATCCACCATATCTCTTCTTTTATAGTCGCATGCTATAGCTCTACTCGTTTTGAGTGATGTCATTGATTTAGCGACTTCAATCCAATATCCACATTATATTATTGCTGTTAACCGTTCGAATAGTCTTAACATTGTTATTAGTTTCTTTATGAAGCATTTTGCTATTATTCCCAACATAATGTTGCGTGATCATAATGACGCATTTTGTCAACGTAAAGACCATTTAGATGGTTGGACTTTTGGGAAAAAAGATTTATTGGCACTAGTATGCCACTTGTTGTGATAAATGGCATTTAAGTACCAGTAATTATGCATAGTTTAAAAAAAATTATCATTAATGTTTTTACATGTTAAAATCTTATTAGTATTTGCATGTTGCTAATTCATCCACATAGCATGTTAGTAGCATTAAGGCCTTTCTTGAACCTTTGACTCTCATTTGCGTTTCCCAATATGAACCGTATAGCTATTACTTGAAATGAAAAGGTGGTGTATTATTTTGAAGCTATCCTGTTTAAATTATATTTCTTTTAAATAATTATATTATATTTTTTTTTAAATAGAAGAATATTTCTAATCTAAATTGCTGCTACTAACTGTCTGGTTGTTGGTGCAGATTGAAATTGTTTATGACTATGGTCGTGAGGCTAATGACTAAAATCTGTTTCCCTTTATTGTTATCAGTAAAGGTAAGCTCCATTTTTATCTTGTAGATACCTTTCTTGTATATTGCCTTTTCTATTGATACCCTACAAAATAGCTCTTCTTTATTTCATGAGAATTCAGCCATGTAAACATGGGTGAATGATGAGATGAAAGATGATGATGAATACTTGAATTTTTGTTGTTATAGTGATTGCTAATTTTGTTATCATTTTTGGCATGTGCATGCATACCTAACCTCCTCAAATAGGAGCAAAAGGTAGGTGCATGTAGTTCTATGTATGACTCCTCTTGATTATGAATAAATAGGATATAGGGATTCAGTTCATGTACTTCTAGATGCACCCTTCCACTGATTTTTTGACATATATGAAAACAGCACACACAGTTTTCTCAAGTTAGGAAAAAGGTGAAAAAAAAAAAAAAAACAGAAATAGATGCGCTGAGTCCACTTATATTTTTCTCCCATCTCACATATAGCTGATAGATGACGTGATTTTTTTGTAGTGTTCTTTAACCTGCTCCCTGAAACACATGCTTTATTATCGCAGGCTGAGACATTCCATGTTTCTGGTATGAAATTGAAGATCAATGCTTGTCTTGAAGGCTCAGTTTTCTTGTTGTGTACCTGAGTTTTTCCATGGCATGGATATGTCGACTAAATATTGACTTGGTCTTAAATTGACTTTCTTTTCACACTTTTTGGGATAATCAATGGACTTTCTTTTCATTTATCTTCTGTAATCCCATTTCAATCAATCAGCTGTACATTTCTCTGTGCCGATGGCCACCTTGTCAACATTTGTGGCTGAAGAGTTTGGATGAGCAGAGATTACATTTGAATAATGAACCATGTTATTTCTGACAATTTTGTATTTGAAATTAAAGGTGAACGAGAGAAGCAATCATGAGAAGGGTATGCGGTTTCATTATAAGGCCATAAAATAGTGGCAAGTTCAACATGCACTGCTTGTGCAGTTGAGTGGAGAGAACGTAAATTGCCTCAAAATCCTAGATAGGAGCATATCACTCAGACTTGGACCCAAACCCGTTGGTCCAAAAATTGAGAACGGAAATCGGCCCGTGGGAGCAGGTTCACGGGATGGGTCCACAAAACCGGCAGGTCACAGGCGGACTCCTGGACTCGTGAATCAGTTCTATCATATATATATATATATATATATATTTCAATAACGTGAAGTACATTATAAAAATAACAATTTATGTGACTGAGTGATGTTGTAAATTATATAATACAATAATATTATTGAAAATTAAAATGACGTTACAATTTGAAAAACAATAAAATTGTACAATGAAGATTTACAATATTGTTTGGCAAAATAGAAGTGTTGGGGAATTTTTTTTTTAAAATTTTAAGGTCATCTTGGAGGAGTTAGTTGGAATTAGATTCTCATAGTTTAATTTTTTTTAAAAAAAAAAAATTAGTGTCTCCATCAATTTTAAGTTAAAAAACAACTTTAAGTTTACGTGATTAATTAGATTATTTGAATTGACAAAATATCATAAAAAATGCTCTAAGTTTTGTCTACTTGAAAATTTAAAAATATTAAAAATGATATCTTAATTTTCAAAACAATCGATTTATTGATTTTACAATTACAAATTTTTTTTGCTAAATATCGTAACTTTTACAAATAAAACTTAAGGCAGATAATCACTTTCACCTCATTAATGCTCAGGTGTAGATCTCACTGTGCTTCCACTTGATAGGTTAAAATTGCTGAAGTATTCATCATCTTTGCTAGACATCCCACATAGTTCTTGCCCTTGTCCTTTTGCTTTTGCCATCTTTGATGTACGCAAGAGCTTCTACGGTTACTACTAATATCGATGCTATATGATAATTTAAAATTAGTCTAATTGTGCTACAAGGTCGTTCAATAGCAATCGTTAATGTTGGAGCCGTGAGCATATGTCTTGCCATTCAAAAAAGAATTGAAAATGTTTTTGTACACCTCTTCCACCAGTCAATGACATTGAAGTCTCGAATGTAAATGTTGTCGTCAAACTCAAAAGTTATGATAAGTTAGTTCTCAAATTTCGTCGAGGCTACACTAGAATCTCTTTGCTTTTTCAATCTTTGCGATAATAGACAATACGCAATAGGTAGATTGCCAACATTGCCTCGCTAGGTGGTAGTAGGGAATGATGGACTCACCAAAACTTGACTACTTTAAATGTATAAAAAATGTTGGAACGACTCATGCAATACTTGGTTCATCCGTCGAAGGATATTATCCATAGAAATTAAGTAGATATCTTGTGTATTGGAGAACCTATCGACATACTCATAATAAAAAATTATATAGGTTAACCATTTTTCTATGATAAGTTAACCATTTATAAGCCATACCGTTAATAGGTTCCTATAAGAGTGGGTTATAACGTGCATCTGCCAGAGTAGTTAGTATGTTTACCGCTTCCATAACAAACAAATGAGAAATAGGTTGGTATATCTGTAAGAATGTCTTAGTGCAATCATAATTTTTTTTAATATATTCCCAATCAATTAGGTGTAGTGGAACCTCTTGAATATGTTGCATAGTGAATTGGCACAGTTTACTTTTAAATGAGATAATACTTTGGATGAGCTCATATGTTGAGTTCCACTTATGCTGTATATCTCTTTTGAATTTTTTTGGGTATTTCCCCACACTTTTGCAAAATTTCATCCATTTGTTATGAATCGTTGGTTTATCTAAAATTTGATCAATTACTTGTTTAATAAAATATATTTCGAAGTCCAGATAAGCCAGACCATCATTCATACATAGGTTCAGTAGGTGACATGTACGGCGAATGTAGAAGAATATGCTCCGGAGTGTAAGCTAGCATAGTCATTGCAAGTCTAGTATCGATGTCATGTTGGCTATAGCGTTATCAAAACCAAAAGAGAATATTTTTCTGCTTAGTTAGTATTCTTCTGGAATAGTGTAAATATTTTAAGTTGTGTAGTACTTATTAAATTTTCGTAATGTAAATAACCTTTTGTATAGATACCACTTTTCATCTATCTAGTGGCAAGTAATCTCAATGTATGCGTTCTGTTTCCATCTATATGGTATCAAGAGCACTAAGCATAGTTGCAAGTTGTCACTTACCAATATGATAAAGATTAATATTTGTTCTACGCAATTTTTGTGAAGAAAACAATCAAGCATTGGGATTTAAGCATTCTTACTCATATGATATGAGAAATGGATTACCACATGCCTTAAAAGAGAGATACATACCAACTATCATTTTATAAAGATCTTCATTTTGCTTTTCCCTAGAAAAATGGAATAACGTGGATATTTGTGAGGTGGATGGCCTTGCTATTTCCTGTTGGTTATTCTTTAAGCCATTCTCCATGCATATACTTTCTCAACGTTTTGTATCTATTACTAGTTTTCCATGCATAGTATTTGTATAAATATTTCCATCTTCACTTGTAACTTTACGAAAATGTTTAGTAAATATTTTTTTATTTTAACAGCATTGGTGGCTTACCACTAAGTTCTCCTCTAACACTTAAAGGGCCTTCCATCTCTTACTCTTCTTCTTCAACTGCCTCTTCTTCCTCCGCATCTAAGTTATACACATGCATCATTTGCTCAAATCTCAATGGATGACTGATAGGAATCAACCCCTCGGACCAATCACGCGTAGCTGAGTTAGAGGACTCTAAGGACTCGCTTAGAGGATTCTAGTTCTAGGCCATAGTTGAGACGAGAATTCCTACCCTGACCTAATCTCCAACCAACCTGACTATCAAATCTTCACATGTGTCAGATCTGCTCCTGTTCAGTAGCAATGCTTTACTCCAGGAGATAGCTTAAGAATAGCCTAGGCGAGCTCCTGATTAGACCACAAGCATCCGACCTTAAAGTAAGCTAACTTCTTTTCAGAACTAATTAGTTCCTGTTACGCCTCGAAATTGTAGAGTCGCAATAGTCCCGCCATGTAAATCATTTTATGATAGTAATTGGCTTTATAGTGCCTATCATATATATGATCTATACAAGGCGTCGATGACTTTTCGCTTTGAAGTAAATAGTTCAATTAAAAATTTAGCTAAAGTTACAGTAAGTATTAAAACTTTAAGTTAATATATATATAATTACATGTACATTATTGTAGAATTCCCAGGTGATTCTACATTATATCATAACAGTTAGCTGGTTTAGATATTAAATATCAGTCTTTCAGTCTTAAAGATACTAGTGAGACTCTGGATATAAATTAACTATTAGAAAAATTGATCCTTACACCCCCAGGCTTCAAAAGAGAAGTAACTTTCAGATAGTTGTGGGCAACATATTAGTCAGAGTAATCAGAAGTCAGGACCTACAAAAGGATCTATACGAGTATGAGCAATTACAGCTCAGTAAGTTGAATTGGAGACTTATGAATGTATACAAACACAAACAAGATTATCAAGCAATCATTTTCATGCAATGCAACAAGCAAGTGTCATTACACACCGTAGTCCGGTCTGTTGCGAAATCAGAGTAATTTCACCCGCTCTAATCCAGGTTGAGGAGTTTTCATGTGAGAAAATCTTACATTTTTTATCCAATTATCTAAAATTAATTTTTGTACTAGATTTATTTTATACTGATATTTTTATTATTTATCCAATTTAACCTATTATTTCATATTTATTAAAATCCCAACTTCACATATTACTAAATTTCCTATAATTACCACATAATTCCCACATTAATTACAATTAACACTCCAAATGTTAGGAATAGGTTTCCACATCAGAGATTAACATCTTTAAACATCTAATTACCCTCTAAGTTAGTAATTAATCATTTAATCACTTAATTAAGCCAAAATTATCTATTTTCTTATCATTTTAGGGCTAAAAAATTACTTAAAATTTTCGAAAATTAATTTAAAAAAAATGGCTTCATAGCATCATTTTACAGAACTTAAGTATTCTACAAAAAAAAAAAAAAATTAAGCTTCAAACTATATTTCTAAACTTATTTATTTCTAATTCTAAACATGTTCGGTTTTGTCTAATTTTTTAAGAACCCTATATTTACAGAAATAATCACACTTAATCACTATTTTTCTCTAAATCTACATACAATTAAACATCAGAATAATAAATTTCATAATTTTATGGACAGAATTAATAATTTTAATGAATTTTGTAAAATCGGAGGAGATTTGAGACTCACTTGGTTCACGAGCTTTTTGGCTTCCAACACTGGTTCAGGTATATCGGCTGGTTCAGGCCGTCGATTTGGAGTGGGGTGGTGGTGGTGGTTTGGTTCTAGATGATGGTAATGTGTAGGTTTGGCTTATTTGCCCAAATTAAACAAATTTTGGAAAAAAAAAATTCTAAAACACTAATTTCCCTCTCAATTTCAATTCTCTTAATTTTCTTCGACTCCCAACTGACCAAATGAGCTCTAAATTTTTTTTTTGCTATTTTTAGGGTCATAAAGGAATTGTTGTGCATTAATTAAGATAAAACAAGGCCCATACCCCTTTTATTTTTGCTTTTTATATTTTTGCTTTTTATGTGTTTGCTTTTGATTGGTTAATATTTTCTTTCTTTTCCCCTTGCTACCATGACTAGATCTAGATCATTCACTATCTCTCTGAGTTTTCCTTAATTTTATTTAATTATTTAGCAATTTTCGGGCAATTTAGGTAATTCCACTTATTTCTACTTACACGTAAATACATGTGAGGTACAAGTAAACACTCCTAAATATTATTTAGGTCATTCTATGATTTTTAGTATATATATAATCTATCTCTAGCAATTTATTAGTTATCGAAATACATTTTACGTACTAAACTTTGTATACTAAATTCGATCCTATGGTTATTTAGCTTATATTTGGGGCTTACAGTCTTCGACCTGAATCAGATCAGATCAACCTCTGACTGCAACGCCCTCTAATTCCTACCTACTTTGTAACATATTCCTAACGACTAGCTACCAAGTGACATGTGTCTTTTGACACGATATTCCAAAATGATTCTTTCTTTCTGTACTAAATATTCTTTCTTTTTTACCCCTTTTAGTATGTTTTATGTAACTTAAGTATAAAATACATTTTTTGTCTTTTCATACATGTAAAGTAACTATAGTGGATGGGTATATAAGCCTTTACTTCTTTGTACGCAGGGATCTAACTTTCAATACAGATTTATTCAGTTGAGCAACCCTAGTGTTCTCGTTATCTCTTAATTTTTATTTATTTCCTTTAGTAATAAGTAGTGGCGAGTGATCCTTTAGTTCAAATTAGTATGTCATATCCGGCGGATTGTAGGTCGAGTAGGATCGAGTAGTGCGTTATATCAATTTAGTAGCTGCTCGGACTTTGCTAACCTTTTTTCCTGTTTGTTTTGGTTTATTTCGTTGTAGTGTTTCTCCGTATGTTCAAACTTGGAGACGCATCAATGACTTTACATTACATCAAGAGGTCGATCCTACATAAAGTCCTAGAAATCGTAATCCAGCTCCATGTTCTGCATGGGGGCACTAGATGATGCTTTTGCCTTATTTTTGTGGCTATTAATCTTTTTGCCCGTAACACTGTGAAAAAAAAACTTGTCATAATCTAAAAGCACAAGTTGTTAAACTAAAAAAACTTAACACTATTTTAGGTGTTAAAAATTAATACAAGATGGGGATACAAAAGCAAATATATGCGAGTATTGTTATATTGTAATGAGAAATTAAACGTGTTAGATAGCAAGGTTGTGTTACGTAAAATAGATAGCAGAAAAAATCATGCATTCAAGTCGAATACAATTCTCTAATTTATAGGGTCTTCATTTTCTAAACTCTTCAATGTTCACCTACCTACATTTAATTGACAATGTAATTTTTTCACATTTTTTTAGACTTCATATTTGTTCAATCTACAGGCTTTTCAAAGCAATAATTCTCTATTTTGAAATTTAAATTTGCAATACATCGTTCACGGTTTCCTTTCCACAATTTCTTCTCCATGTCTGTCCTCTATCTACTTTGTTCAATCACATCTTCACTTTTGAATTTTCTATTGTTTAATTCTCTATCTCTCATCACCTCTCATCAATAATGATCCATGTGAATGTGCAAGTGAAATGACTTAAGGGAATAGTGTATAGTATAAGGCAATAGTATACAGTATAAGGTAATAGTGTATAGGATAGGCAATAATTATAGATAATAATGACAAGTCTTATTACAACTCAGTAAATGGACAAATCCTTTTTTTTTTTTTTTGAATTTCTTCTCTTAACATGACTTTAATAAAAGAAAAAAATTGTCATACAGTTCAACCCATTGGTTCGGGGTGGGTTATACCCGTCGAGTTATGACAGGTCTTCACTTTTGACCCATGTAGGATTGGCCAAATTGGCAAGTTAACATGTTAAGTTTAACCTATGACCAGAGTTCGAATCATGGACTTGCTGGCAATTTGGTCGAAGTTACGGTTCTAACTTAGATTGTACCTAGGTTTACCTGTACCAATGTTAAGCTTGTCTAAAAAGCTATTATTCACTTTTCTTCTATAAGAATTGCTTATGGCTGGAGTTTATGTTTACCTCTTCGGGCTCTTCATTCTCCTTAGAATTCTTGTCAACAGAAGATGTAAGTGGGTAATCTGACATTAGCCAAACAATTAAATGAAGAAGTAGCTAGAAGATTAGTCGTTGGTGATAAGGCTAGTAGTTTATAGACTAGTCATTGCGTGAAAATGTAGGTACCAATTCTCTACAGATCGGAGTTTTATTGGTAAACCGGTACATACCTTAGGAAAAAGATTTGGCTACAATGCTTTTTGTTCCAGGTCTTAGAAGACCAACATCAATTGAAGGATGGAGATGAAGGCTAGGAGATTTATGTCTGATTAGCTTCATGTAAAACATATAGTTATGGCTCCTAAATTTCAACAATGATGTGGAAGTAATGTTGGCTCAAGAGTCCAGGTAAATCAACTAAACATTAGGTTAAAGTTTCGAGTACAATTGATTTGGTGGATTTCAATCTTCAACTGGGCGTTGAGCGCTACTTAATTGAAAAGGTTTTTCTTTAAGCAGGAGAACTTTTTGGAATGCAACTCTGGAGGGTAAGGAATTCATCCCGTTTCACTAACAAGTCTAACTTGATGTCTATATGCTTAGATCTTATCACAAGTTAGTTCTTGATGCGAAAGCAACATGGAATTGCATAAGATTTGCCAATTCCACCAACTCCAAAACCCCAACTCCCAGCCCCATGTTCCTTTCTCTTTTTTGTAAATTTATACCTGCGGCACATACACACATTTCTAACAACACAAATATATAAATATACACGCTCTTCTATTTCTTATAAATGCGTCGTGTATTGGTATTTTTCATATATTTTTATATTTTATAAGTCATCTGTAGCATCAGTAGTGTAATAAATATTAACATCTTTCAAGTGATGCTTTTTGTATTGCGTTTTCAAAAGTCTCCATATTAAACCAAGGTACAGTCTAGGTCGGAACTGTTACCCGGACTCGTAACACAGGTCATACCCAACATGTAGACCTGTCGGTTTAGCCTGTCTTAGACGGGTCACATGCAAAGACCCATCATGACTCGGTAAGTTGACTTGTATAGGTTTTTTTTTTTTTTTTAATTTTTTTCCTTTTCATAAAGTCATCTAAAGAGAAGAAATTATTAAAAAAAAAAAACTTTATCTATTAATGAGTAGTGACAACACTTTTGAGTATAAGACAAAACATACACATTTACAAATGTACATTACACAATATTACCGATCACCTTTTTCTACAAAGTGACATGCTCAATGACAAAGTCACATGCATGCAAGACCCTATAGCCTAGCTTATACACTATTGACTTAAACTTGTTTCATTTGCACATTCACTAAACAATACTATAAATCTTCATTTTACAATTTTGTTATTTTTCAAATTATAACATGTCATTTTATTTTTTCTATAATATCTATGTATTGTGTAATCTTTAACATCAATGAGTAAAATAAATTTTTATTCACTTTTTTTTTTCCTAAATTATTTGTAATGTAATTAGTTTGTACAAATATATTTAACTAATTTTGCTATTTTAAATAACGTTTAGAAAAAAAGGAGGAAAAAACGGTTTACTACCGATCAGTTTTGTAGACCTACCGCGTGAATTGGCCCCTATGGCCCAGTTATGGTTCTCAATTTTTGGACCAGTGATTCAATGAGTTCAATTCCAAATTTAGGGTAGGTCAAACTCGTGCTTGGGTTTATGGCCTAGATGGTTAAATAGTTAATGATTGTCTAATCGATCAAAATCTCAAATATTGAAAAGAGATGGAGAAGCAACTACAATGATGCAATATTTAATTAACTTTTGAGGTGAATTTTTGGATTCATGATCCAACGGTCGATTACATTTCCCAATTTTTGGACTTATGACCCAACAGGTCCGGTTCTGGGTCCAAATATTCAAATGGTTAATTATTATCTAATTAATAAAAAAACTCAGATATTGAAAAGAAATGAAGAAGTAACGACTACGATGCAACATTTAATTAACTTCTAGAGTCATGGAGTTACATGATACATGTAATCTTATTGTAATATGTATGGAAAATATTCAGTTAGATATATATTACAAATAATTTTAGCATCCATTTTTCGGCTGCTTTATTGTGATAATTGCGTTCATGTGGTTGTCGATCCTATTTTCCATATTTTTCAATTGTCCTCTGATTTGCTCCACATCCAATACTTTCTTGAACATCAAAACCACTCAAGAAAGACTTACTGATACGAAGTTCGAGAAAGTAGCGAGCTTGAAGTTCATTAAGGAGCAAAATGAAAACAATTAAACTTTAGAAATTTAACATTGTCCGAAAAGTTTATTTATTTATTTATTTTTCCCCGTCTCTCTCCCGATTCAAAGGGGATTAAGAGGGCTAACGTCCCCTTACATACCGAGAGTTCACATAGCAGCTGGGAGATCTATTCTCCCTTATATTTTCAGCTTCAGAGAAGTATGACAAAAGATAGTAGACAGCAAGTTGAAAGAAGATACAAAAGCAACATTTCCTTTAATAAATCTTTTATCATGAAGCCCAGCAAAGGCATCATAGTGTAGTGGAGGTGAGATGATTTAGCCAAGAGTTGGATCCTAACTTTATTTTATTAAATCTACATGAAACGATTAACTTTATTTTAATAGTATTGTTAAATCTGAATTAATTCTTACAGTTCAATATGCTTTAACTTAATTTGATTGTAGGATTGGTCTAATCCAATTCGTGTCAAACCATAATTGAATCCAATTCTATCTCTTTAACCTTTAATCCTCTCATTTGTCTGGATTAACCATCCAAACCAGATCTAACAATATTGTATTTTATTATAACTATAGGAGATCGATTAACATATATACACTAAAATATTAACTTAATATATACCTACTTTGTCTCCACAAATTTCTTTTTCCCTTTCTCTCCCCTCTCCAAAATTATTCACTAAATTTTTCTTTATTTATATATAATGTTTAGCTTTTACCACATAACTATAATATTAAAAAAGAGATAGAATTCCCTTTGATATATAGCCAAAGCTAAAGGTGGTGCGAATTTGAACTACATCTATTTTATAGATTAAAATGAGTAAATTTTGAAATATGATCCGTTATTTGCTCCATAAATGCATAGCTTTCTTATTTTTGAAATTTAACATCGGTTTCTAAATTTGTAGAAAAGATTTATTTGAACTATAAATGACTATTTTATCTTTGATATTATGTATTTTTTTCCTTAATTTTAATATCTTTATCAAAAGCAAAATAGTAAAACAAAATCTAAATGCACCATTTTTTAAGGATTTAGAAATTTAAACTCATGATTCTAGAGATAAGTAGGTTAACTTAATGTGAAACAAAATAACATATACAAAAGGGTATAATTGTAATTTACTCTATTCAAATGGAAGAGGAAATAATTATTATTATTGCAAGTTATATTGATTCTTTAGTTTCTTTTTGGCATAAATACTAAATATTGACTGCTTATTCTTTATTAATTCTACGCAACATAAGTGTAAAATAGTATAACATCAACATCACGTTTGGCATGTGCAAGTGAAATCACAATTCAAGATTTTATTTTTTTACCCAATATTGTCCGTCTACACTACCTTTCCTAATAGATGGCATTGCTTTAATACTAAAATGATGATCATACTTAAACATTAAAGTAGTATTAATATTAATTATTGAATACTTCAAAAAACGAATACTATCCGCTACACCATTATAGTAAGAAGAAACGTAATAATAAAATAATAGCTAATTAACAATAAATAATAATACGGTAATAATTATAATAATAATAACATCGTCAAAGACTACGACAGTGACTAGTATAGAAGTATAATGATAATAACAAAAGGATCTCATAACATAAAATTGTTCCACCATAACTCCCACGGTAAATGGTAACGCAAATATCAAAAAGGAAAAAAAAAATCTGAAATTACTATGATCATAACCAACAAAAAGTCAAATTTTCCTCAAAAGTCCCAATAAACATGGGAATTAAAAAAATAGAAAATATAATGAACTTAAGTCCTCAATTGAAGGGAAAAAGAAGAGGACTAAATGTTCGAAACACATTTTAGCGTATATACACATGAGATGGATAGCGAGTCCATGTTACTCCCTATTTTGATTTGCATCATGTTATGTTTACTGAGTATAGTAACTTGTCCTATCTTATCCTACTATATCATGTTGAGTTAGTCTAAGTTGTCAATCATATTCCAATTATGTCCAACTCAGTATTAGGTGGATTCACCTACTTTATTTGTATTAGTGATTGTGTTAGATGACATAGAATATTGGTTCCATAATACCAAAAAAAAGTCAAAAAACATAATTATATAAAGAAATAAATTGAAGAACAAACAAGTCAATTAGTGTATACCTAATCAATAAGTAAATAATAACTAATTACATATAAAAGAATTTCTAAACGAGCTAACATACAATTTCAATATCTATCACAGCAACCCTCACAAAGAAAAAAGTAAATATCATAACATGAGTAAATAAATATGAACATGGATTAAATTGTTGAATAATAAATAGTCATATTAAAAAAACTTAAATCACAAAAGCATGATTTAAATAATTAAAAAATAATAGTAAGTATAATCTTTTCCTCTCACTTGATTAGTTGAATAGTGAAGCGCCAAGTACGAAGTAAAGAACAACTCTAGACTGATATATAAAAAAAAAAGAAGCATGGTAATATCCTTGAATAAGAAGACCACAATCGGGTAACTATTAAAAAATAAGCAAAATTTAGAGTTTAGAAGTGAATAAATAGAAGAATGTTAGATTTTAAGCAATGGGTTAGGAGAGGAATTTAGGAAAATCTAATGACCACAATTAGAAATCTAGAATCTAAATGATAGTAGAAATTTTGGAGGTTTATTAAATAATCGAAACAAGGAGAATAAAGGAAAAAGAATCTTGTGGATAGAAGCTATGTTGTGAACCGTGACTAAGAATAGATAAGGTCGGTTGTTAGATAGGTCCAAGCTTATAAAAAGCTTGAAAAAGGGTTAATAGGGAAAGGTATAAAAGGGTAAAAATGAAGACTAAAGCAGTAAGCAAAAACCCATGAACAACTTCAAAGGATATGATGCACTAATGGAACTTTCGAGAATTCACAGCGTAATTCGATATGATACACGAATTGGTCCAATGAGGTTACTCACCACTTAACCTTACTTAAAGGAAAGGAAAAGAGTGATACCAAGAGTAAACAAATAGTATTTACGCAAGGAAGAAAGTACTTAAGTATATTGAAGGTAATCTAATCTATTATAGCTACAAATACAAAGGTATTTATACCCATAAGTTAGAGCAACTTGCTCAAAAGGAAAAAAACAAAAATGACATTTCCTAAAGAAGCAAATGTAGATCATATAAAAAGGTAAAAATAAATATATAAGAAAAACAATCATTTATGCTACGGATTCTACATATGATACTATATACATAGCGATGCTGCATTGGCAAGGTTGTTAGGAGATGCGGACAAAAAGTACGAACAGATGGGTTTATCTGAACAGGGATGGCTTAGTCAGTTTGGTCTCTCTCTTTCGGCTTCTTGGTAAGGAAGATGGTGAGTAATTGGTCAGTTCAGCGCTGGAGAGTAATCATAAACTCGGCATACTACAAAACAATGGACGGTCATACGGTATGGCATTAAAGGTGATTCGGTAAGGAAACACTCAATCTCAGCAAGGGTTTATTGGAACGGAAGGATTCGTTGTACTAGCTCCCCTAATCTTCGGGTTCAACTGCGAGTAAGAATCTTGGCAGTGTGATTCTTATCATTCCCTCCGAGTTGTTTTGGATTTGAGATCAAATCTGAATAGTGTTTGCTCTGTTCTCCGTCAAGGTGATATGGACTGAGGTCGACAATGTTGAAGGCATTAGAAACCCCATAGTTCTCAAGTAATCCAACTTATAGGCGTTGTCATTGATTTTTTGAAGGATTCTGTAAGGTCCTTCCACTCTTATAGATAATTTGTTATCACTCTTATTTGGGAACCGTTTTTTGCTGAGGTATAGCCATACCAAGTCTTTCAATTGAAATTGTTTGTCTGACCTATCCTTAGTCTTTTCTCGCATTCTTCTAGCAGCTTGGTTAATATGCCGAGTGATCTTATCATAGATGTGCTGAAGAGATTGTGCTTTGTCCGAGGCATTGGGGTCTTCTTGCGTGGGTGCTAGTATAGGAGCGTGGTCAAAGGGCAACTCATGATTGAATCCATAGACCACTTCAAAGAGAGTTTGCTTAGTGGTGTCATATATGGTTTGGTTATAGGCAAACTCGACCATTGGCAGGTAGACGTCCCAATCAGCTAAGTTTTTTCCTACTACAGCTCAAAGTAGTAACCCCAAAATATGATTGACCACTTCTGTTTAACCGTCAGTTTGGGGGTGACATGAGGTACTGAAGGGTAATTTGATTCCCAATTGACACCATAGAGTTCTTTAGAAATGGCTCAAGAACTTCAGGTCTTTATTAAAGACTACAGTTCTCGGCATGCTGTATATTCGTACAATCTCTTGTAAGAAAAGAGAAGCAATAGCTGAAACATTGTTAGTTTTGGTACAAGGCACGAAGTGTGCCATCTTACTGAACTAATCCACTACAACCTGTCATGCCCCGAAGCGGCAGAGTCGTAACAATCCCGCCGTGTAAACCATCCTAAGATAGAAGTTGGCCTTAAAACCACTATCTTAGACCTGATCTACACAAGGTGTCTACGACTAACCTGCTTTGAAGTAAACAGTTTGTAATTTAAATAAATCATTTACCTAAGAAAGTAAGGAAATACATATATACATTATGATTTAGTTAGTACAAATATCGTTTATAATATTTCTCTGTAATATATTTCCTAGTTATTACATTATTCAAAAATGAAAAATTCTAAATAAAACAAAACTTAGACCTGAAGAATATACGTTCGTTCTTCAAATATTTTTCCTCACTTCCCAGGATCTAGCAGTTGCTAGCTTCAGAGTAGTTGTTTGCTTCAGAGTAGTTGTTTGCCGCTTCTTAGCCAGCACCTGCAAGACGTCTATAGGGATGTGAGCAACCATAGTTTAGTAAGTTAGGATGGAGGACTTAAAACTATACCACAAATACAACAAGGTTTTCAATCAACTTTTTAGGTACAATGCATGTGCAAGCAAATGCCATTGTACGGCGTTGTCCGGCCCGTTGTGAGATTAAAGAAATTATGCCCTCTCTAATCCGGGTTGAAGAGTTGCCATTAATGCAACAGCTTACGACCAAACCTAGGCTTGTGCAATGGAGACCTCGCTCCTCCCGCGACTACCTTCGAACCACTGACTTCACCCTCGCCTCGACCTCCTCTCCTGTCACTTAGTTCGGCTAAGGATGAAGAAGGGACCAATTGCAATCTTGCGCTATCCCTTTCGAAGGGGTCAGTATTTGGCCGGAGAGTCATAAGTTCCCCTAACAAGTTGCCATGCATGTCCGATTATGATTACTGGTCGTATATTTGATTAAGTCCAGTTTAGGGTGATTAATCATTTCATACAAATCATACAAATCATACAATGCATGGCAAAGCAACAAACAAAATCATATCATCACCCATAATCAAGCACATGTACACATCCAACTATCTAACAAGTACAACCAAGCATAATCTTAAGCCTCCAAAATACAACATCGTATTAATCCCAACTTACCTCGACTCTTCACTCACTCAGTCGAGGTCCAACTTGCTCAGGCCATCGCCGATCATCCCTATAACACAAACATGGTTTCAGTTTTTCATATAACTAGTATAGGTTCATTTTATCTTATAACACTTATTGTTATGTTTTGTTTATGGTTTAATATGCCTAATTATCTAGGCCTTAAGTCTTTTACAATTATTCTAGGTTTGGGGTTAGGTTCGGGTTCGGTTTCCGCATCAATTTCTAAATTAGGTTCTAGTTCGATTTCTAAGTATTGTTTTATACTAGAATTCTAGAAATTCGTTTCAACCCATAATGTGAAATTAATCACATTACTTCCCGATCTCCTAAATATTATCATTACTCCTAGTCAGTATTTTATTTCACCCGGTACACTTAATTCCGTATTAGTGTACTGAATTCATTCCTGATGTGAGAAAATTTTTATATTTTTCATATAATTACATAAATTCAAGTTTCCTATCAAATTTATTGTATATTTTTATTCTTATCATAATATCAAATTTTATTCTAATATTTTCTATTTATTATATTTCTAATAATTATGTATTATGTATTATCACCTATTATGTACATAATACATATCTAATATTTTTATTACTCTAATTACTATCTCCCAACATCAATTATCATTTCAAAATATCTAAATTCATCCTAAGTCATATTTTATATCTAATTACCCTAATTTACAAAATTAACTTAAAATGTACTATTTTTCCATATTACTTATTTACTACATAATTAACCTAATAATTACATCTAACACCCTAAATGCTACAAGTATCATAATCCATCAGATTTCAACATCCTAAAACACATACTTATTCACTAAATCAGTAATTAACCATTTAATTACTTAATTAACCCTAAATTACTCATTTTATGCTCATTTTAGGGCCTAAAAATTATTTAAAAATTTTGAAAATTAATTTTTGAAAATGAGCTTCATAGCACTATTCTATATCATCTAAGTAATCTACACAAAAATTTTGGGTTCAAAAATACACTCCTAAGGTCATTTATTTCGAAACCGAAACATACTCAGTTTTGCACAATTTCTTAAGGATCCTATATCACGAGACATATTTTCATCAAAATAATATTTTTTCTAAAAAATACATACAAAAATATTCCAGAATAACAAGTTTCATAATTTTCTAAGAATATTAACTATTTTTTCAAAATTACACAAAATCGGGCTGGAAATCAAACTCACCAATTTGAGTGGCTCCGGCCACCGCCGGTGGCCATGGGTATGTCAACCCACCTGGGCATTGCCACCACCGTATGTTGATGGTGGTCATCCACTCCCAGTTACCCGTCGGATCTGGGTTTTCCTTTGTGGCACTAACTGTACAATTTTCCTTTTCTTTTTTTTTTCTTTAGTTTTTCTCTCAATTTTCATATCTCCCTAATTTTCCTTGATTTCTAATAGTCCAAATGAGCTTTTGAATTTTTCTTGCTATTTATAGAGTTTTAGTGTAATTATTGTGCATTAAATTGGACAAGACAATTGCCTTATCCCTTAGTTTTTGGCTTTTGTGTTGTCTTAATTTAATTGGCTGATTTTTTCCTATTTTTCCCAGCTGCCATGACCTATATTTGGATCATTCCTTATTTTTCTTTATTTTTTCTTAATTAATTATGAATTTTTTTTAATTATTTAGTATGATTTTAGCACATTAAGCGTATTTTAAGTAATTACGCGTATTTCTACATACATGTAAATTCATATATAATACAAATAAATATTCCTAAATATTATTTAGGTTATTTTATGATTTTTAGTATACATATAATTTATCTCGAGCAATTTGTTAATTATCGGAATGCATTTTACGCATTTTCGATAAATAACAAGTTATATACTTAAAATTTGGAATTTTTATATTCTTTTATTTTATTACTTATTTTCTTAAATTTAAACTTACGGGATCTTTTTCTTAATATTTCTAGCTTTACTTTATAATTTAGGATTGATCGGATCTTTCAACCGATCGAAACCTCAAATTGCTAGTTTTGGGGCTTATACAACCATTACAGAATCGTTGCCTCGAGGAGTTTGCAACAATCCAAGAACAAAGTCCATACTTAGTTTAGTCCACGACCTCGTTGGAACAGGTAGGGGCATTGCTCTCCCTTATTGGGCTCGGTACTTGGCCTTTTTGTATATAGTACAATTTTCGACAACTCGGTTCACATCTCTTCGCATTTTCGGCCAAAAGAATCGGTCATTAAATAGTTCATAGGTCCTCCTCTCTCCAAAGTATCCAGAGAGTCCTTCGTTGTACGCTCCCCTAATTAATAATTCCCGTAGGGAACAAGTCGGTACGTATTGTTCTCCCATCTACACATCGCGAAATTATAGGCCCAATGTATGGATCCTCGGAGTATTGTTCTTTGGTATTCACAATCCTAAACAGTTTGTTCTACAGTTTTGATAAAAGCACATGTCTCCTCAAAAGAGCATTTGCAACTACGTTGCTCTTTCTCTACTTATATTTAATTACAAAATTAAATCCCTTAAGGAATTCAACCCATCTCACTTGCTATTTCGACAACTTGGTCTGACTTTGGAGATACCTCAATGATTCATGGTTAGTATATATGATAAATTCTTTTAGCAGTAAATAATATTACTACACTTGCATTACTTGGATTAGTGCCAAAAGTTCCTTATCATATACGGAGTAGTTCAGTTGTGGTCCTTCGAGCTTCTTATTGTAGAAGGCAATTGGTTGACCTTCCTTTATTAGAACAATACCTATTCTAATACCTGATGCGTCGTATTCCAGCTTAAAAATTTTGTCGAAGTCAGGTAGTTCTAACATTAGGGTGGAGGTCACCCTTTCTTTTACGTCGGCAAAACTCCTCTCCTCCCTTTCTCCCCATCGAAAGTCGATGTTCTTCTTTGTTAGCTTGGTGAGTGGCATGGTGATGGTGCTGAAATTCCTGATAAACCTTCTATAAAATGAAGTCAGTTAGTGGAAACTTCTTACATTGGCACAAGTAATAGGAGTCGGTTACTCGACAATTGTTTTTATCTTCTCATCATTAACTTACAAGCCTCCTACACTGACTACATATCTCAAGAATACCACTTCCTCTTGATAGAAGCAATATTTCTTTAAATTATCGAATAATCTCTAGGCACGAAAGATATCTAAGACTACTCTAAGATATTCATAGTGACTCCGCATGTCAATACTATAGACCAGGGTATCGTCAAAGTACACCATGATAAGCCGAAGGGCATAACCATCCACTCGTAAAATCCTTATCAGGTCTTGAACACAATCTTCCACTCGTCTCTTAACCTTATATGGATTTGATGGTAGCCAAACTTAACATCAATCTTGTTAAAAATCTTAGCTCTACTTAGTTCTTCAAATATGTCTTCTAGCCTCAAGATCGAATAATTATATTTGATCGTGATTTTATTTATGGCTTAGCTGTCAATACACATTCGCCAGGTTCCATCCTTCTTTGGCACTTGAAGTATAGGTACAGCACAAGAGCTGAGACTCTCTCTCACATAATTTCTCTCTAGTAACTTATTGACTTAAGGTTGGAGTTCAGAAGCCTACTCGGGATTCATCCATTAAGCTGGCTTATTCGACAGTGCAGCGTTGGATACTAAGTCAATGCAGTACTCTATGCCTTGAGTTGGGGGTAACCCCTCAGGTAACCGTTCTGGGAACAAGTTGCCATAGTCATCTAGCAACTCCTTGATTTCTTGGGGAAGCTTACATCGCTCCTTTATTTCCAATAGTCGCCTGAGCAACAATAAGGTCAACTCGTCATCATTGATGGCCTCTCGAAGCTCGGCTCTACTCATCACCAAAGCTTTCTTTGATCAGCGATCGAGTGTCTTTTGTAGTTTGTGAACTTCTCTCAGTGGCATTAGATTTAGAGTGATCTTCCAGTCATCTTTTTCAAACATATATGTGTTCCTGTAGCCGTCATGTATATCTCTCCTATCAAACAACTACGGCCTACCTAGTAACATGTGGAAAGTATACATAATCAACACGTTGCAGAGAATCTGGTCAGAGTAATTTCTTATAGTGATCGGCAGTAGTATTTGCCAAGTGACATGTAATGCTCCTTTCTCACTCAACCAGTGTAACTTGTATGGTCTAGGATGTGCAACAATCGACAGCTTCAGTTTTGAGACAAGATTGGCCGATGCCATATTGGTGCAACTTCCACTAGCCACAAAGAGAGCACACATATGATCATTCACCTTGCAAGTGGTATGAAATAGTTTCTCTCTCTGCTCCTCCTCTCATGAGGGTTCCATGCTCATAGTTTGTCGGACAACCATGAGTAATTGGTTTAAGTCCTCGAGAAACATTTCCTCCTTAATCATTTCTTTTTCGGCGTTTTCTTTCTCAACAGGAACCTCCTCTTCCTCAGGTTCCTCATCCATACTCTCTACTTCTAACTTCGAGATGTTTCCCTTAATGACCATCGTCCTGCGGTTTGGGTATTGAGCAGCCATATGTTCGAACCCTTGACACTTGAAGCACTTAATTTGGCTGGCCTTCTTACCAAACCCTTGCCCCTTCTCATACGTTCGGGTCGATACTACATCTTCAGTTGACCTTTTTGCTTGGTTCTTACATCAACCCATCTATTTGGCTTGGTACTTGATTGAGCTTGATGACTTGCTTAACCAGGTCAACTAGTTGGCATTTTAGTTGTTACTCGCTCATTCTTTGCCTCTTTACTCGTTGGGCAATCCTAACAGCTTCATCCATTGTGTCTAGTCGTTGGAGCTCCATAATATCTCAAATGTCTCCTCTCAATCTAGTAATAAATCTTAAGATTGTTTGGGTTGGTGGTTCCTCCACTTTGCATTGTATCTTAAGCATTTAGAATTCTTGAACATAATCATTAACAGTTCAACCTCCTTGTCTTAGCTCTTGAAGCCGAGTGAAAGTATCTTGGAGGTATGTTTTCGGCACAAATATGTTTCTAAGCACTCTCTTCATCTAGGGCCAAGTGTTAATCTCTCAGTACCCCTCTCTTCTTCTCATGGCTTGAAAATTCTTCCACCATATGGCGGCATATCCGGAGAATTCAATAGTAGCAGTCTTCACTTTCTCATAATCCTCATATTAATAGTAATCAAACACATGCTCCACCTTCTCTTCTCAATCTAGATACTTGTTAGCACTTTCAGATTCATTGAAACTCAGAATATGAAGCTTTACATGGTCAGATGCTTTAGGGATTCGTATACGCTCCTCTTCAAAATATTCTTCTTCCTCCTCGTCAAGCTCTCCCATGCCTATCCTTTGCCTTATTTGTCTGCCAACTCCTCCACCTTGAATTAGTTGAGCTGGGTTTTAACCTCTAACAAGTTAAGCAGCTTATAGAGTGTTTTGTACGGCCTTGGTAGGTCGACAAGATAGCGCATAAACAGTATGGGTTAGATCTATTGAGAGATTAGCTAGCTCGTTAAGCCTCTCATTAGTGCTTTTGGGGGTTCCCTAAGACTGTTGTCCATAGTGGATAACTCTATTGTTATCACCAGTACCAACATTCACATTTGGGTTTATCATTTTACTTCACACATTCAAAATTTAAATAAACACTTCAGGAAGTGAATAGCTAATAACACAACAGTTAAATGAACACAGTAACTTGCTCTGTTTCTCACATGCAAAATAGAGTACAACAAAACTCAAGGAGAATTAACTACAGTTACACAAAACCTCTGCTCTAATATTAAGATGTTGCGAACTGTGACGAAGAATAGATAAGGCCGGTCGCTGGATGGGTTCAAGCTTACAGAAAGCTCGAAAAAGGGTTAATGGGGAAAGGCATGAAAGGGTAAAAATGACGAATGAAGTAGTAAGAAAAAACCAACGAACAGCTCCAAAGGATATGACGCATTAGTAAAACTTCTGAGGACTTACAACACAATTTAATATGATACATGAATTGGTCCAATGAGGTTACTCGTCACGTAACCTTGCTTAAGGGAAAGGATAAGAGTGGTGCCCGGAGTAAACAAACAGCGTTTATGCAAAGAAAAAAGTACTCAAGTGTATTAAAGATAATTCGATCTATTATAGTTACAAGTAAAAAGGTATTTATATCTGTAAATTAGGGCAACTTGCCCAAAAGGCAAAAGACAAAAGACAAAAAGGACACTTCCTAAAGAAGCAAATGTACATGATACAAAAAGGTAAAAATGAATATATAAGGAAAACAATTATTGGTGCTACAGATTCTACATATGATACTGTATACGTGGCAAGGCTGCATTGGCAAGGCTGCATTAGCAAGGCTATTAGGAGATACGGACAAAAAGTACGAATAGATGGGTTTGTCCGAGCAGGGATAGCTTAGTTAGTCTGGTCTCTCTCTTAGTAAGGAAGATGCCGAGTAATTGGTCAGCTCAATGCTGGAGAGTAATCATCAACTCGGCATACCACAGAACAATGGGTGGTCATACAGCACAACATTAAAGGTGACTCGGTAAGGAAGCACTTGGCCTCGGCAAAGGTTGGTTAAAATAAAAGAATTCATCTTACCAGCCCCTTTAATCTTCGGGATCAGCTGCAGGTAAGAGGCTTAGTAGCCTGATTCCCATCAAGCTGGATAAAGATAACTTTTCTAAATTTTATTCTTGAGAGTTTAGCTATGATTTGGTGGTAATAGAAAAAGGGATAGAAGTAGATTAAGAGATTAAAATAGCATAAATATGAGATGGAACGGAGTTTCTAAGAAGCATAGTAGTTGTGGTTATGTTGCTATGAGATGGAGAGGGATAGAATTGAAGTTTAATGTATTAAGAAGAGATGCACTGATTTTGGTTCAATCATCTATAATTTATAGTGGAGTAACCAAAACTATTAAAAGGATTATGGTGGTTTATCAAAATAGGAATCAAATTATGAGATTATGAAAAGTGATACAGTTGGAGTTCATTGAATAAAAAGGAGAAGTAAGTCATTAGGCATTAATTTGATGAGGGAATTTGGAGACTTGAATTTCAAATAGAGGATTTAGAAAATAAATAGAGTAAGAAAGTTGGAGGAAAAATTTTGTGGATAGAAGTCAAATTAACGCAAATTATAAATGTTATTTGGGGAGATATTAGTTGTAGCTTGGTGCGCTTAAGGAAGTAATCTATAAACTTAAGATTCTTCAAGTCAAAGTAGATTAATGATCAATGTGATTAAAGTAAGAATACGAAGGGAGAGTGGTTGTAGGTAAAATGATTGAGACTTCATGGTTAAAATATATTGGAGTAGTAAAGTAAAGGGTGAGGTAAAGGTGAAATTTACATAATAGGAGACTAAATGTATCACACAAAACTATTTCATTGAGAGATTAATAATAGACTTAGGTAAGATCTTATAAGAGGACATATACTTGAAGACAAAAAAGGATAAATCTTGAAAGTAAAAGTGATAAGGTGTCTTGAGGTCAAAAGAGCAACAAAGTTTTATGGAAGTGCTAGACAAGAAATCATATAATGGATCGAAGAAGATCTAAGTAATCTATTAAGATAGAATAATTATAAAGAGATGTTGAAAAGAAAGGGTTGATACCAGGGTTAAGAGAAAGGTGATTACAAATGCATAACTCAACGAACGATAGTATTGTATGGATTGAAACATGGACGAAATGAAATAGTTGGCAATTAGAGATGTAAAGCTATAACATTTTGAATATTAAATGTTGATCTTGAGGATAAATGGAAGGATAATGAAATAATAAGATAGAATAAGGTAGCTGGGACTAAGTAGAAAGTAAACGCTAAGGGAAACTTCAAAATTGTTACCATAAAAAATTGGAAGAAGTGTAAGAAAATTGCAAAATAGATTAAATTTGTAAATAGAAGTTGTGAAAAAGCATAGCCATAAATACTAGAATATTATAGTTATTATAAAGCAATGAGACTAGAGAATTAACGTATTCAAAGTAGAGTTCCTAAGATAAAAAGAATCGGTTAAAGTAAGACAACGAAAGATGTAGTAAAAGAAGAACTTTAAGTAATTAAAGACTCACAAATGATAATGGGAGACTTGATGATAATAGTTAATAGATCTAAGAATGATTTTGCAACAGAACAAACAATTAGAAGTGAAAAGGCAATAGTCAAGTAAATTAAAGTATGGATAAACATTTTACTTAGAATTTGAAGAAGACCGCAAAAACAAGTATACAAAGTCATCCTAAAGTTTAAGCAACTTTCGAGAACAAAATTTTCTTTTAAGGGGGTAAGATATTACACTTAGGAAATTTAAGTCAAATATTAAATAAAATAAAGAAAACCCATTAAAAAAAAGATAGGCAGCATGGTAATTTAATAATTTAAGTGGAAGACATAACTTAGTTTTGAAAAGCTCTCACTTGCCATTTGTCACGGATACAAACTAACAGTAGCGAGAAAGAGCTATTTTCCCAATCGGCTAAGCAACCTTAAGTAAAACTCTAAGGTAAGGCTCATTATCTACTTGTCTTTTATGATTTCCTCAAGCAAATGAGAAATTGAATGTCGTTTGGGATGTAGAAACATAGTATACCATCAAATTTTGGTAGAGAAAGAGATTATATGATAAAAGAAGAAGAATCATTGGTAAGTGTCTTAGTGATTTTGAGTTTAGTGATGGTTGATTTTAAAGGTACATTTTCATTTTCTATGGTTGTAAGTGGTTGTTTGAATTGGAAGAGCTTAAGGAAATGCTTAAGGTTTCTTCAATCAATAAAGTAATACATTCCCACCATTGTAACTTTTTATCCTTAAAGAAAATTCTTACGTTAAAGAAGTGTTGTATGGATGTTTTGATGTGTTTCAGGGTGAAAAAGGATAAGGATTTCGATGTTTTTAGGTTAAGGTTGAGATTAGATGTTGGATTTAGGGTCTCTTGTTGTGTTTTTGAAGAAAAAAGAAAAGAAAATCAAAAGAGGAAAGAACATGATCAAAGACCACAGGCATGGCCTTGACATTGGTCGTCTCTATGGATTTGGATGCAAAGAATTTTGTAAGAAAAATTAAAGACGAGAGGATCATGACCAAAGTTCACTATCATAAACCACATCATAGTCATTTTATGGTGAACCATGACTAAGTCAATGGTCGTAATTTAGGGTGTAGACTTGTGCTCTATCTTTTACAAAGGATTATAGTCATGATTTCCAACTGTAACTGTGATCCCTATAGTTACCTTCTTCCGTCTTTCTAAAATACGTTTAGCTCTATTTTGCCTAGGACTTTCATCTAGAACCCTTAGAAAGTCTATAGGAAGTTGTAAAGTGTTAGTAAAATAATTTTTATTTATCGTTTCTTTTATAGATTTATCTTTCTAAGATAAAGTAAATCAAGTTCAGTCGGTAATTCTAAGTACGTGACATTTATGTGTTACTTGTGATTACTAAGTTACTTATATATATGCTCAAATTGACTAATGAAATATCCAGCTTAATTCATCATTACTTATTACTTGTGTGTAGCTCGACTTAGGGGCTCGAAGTGGCAAATCTTTAGGGGACAATCCCAGTGATCCTTATAACATGTTGTCCCCATGGAGTCTCGCTTGAAAATGATTTAGGATAGATTTAGGTTGAAATAGATAGGGCCTAGTGAGGTACGCCATCATGCCTTAAAGAGGTGGAGTCACAACAGCCTCACTATATAAATATCCTAAAATAGAAACCAACTTCAAAGCTATTACCATAGACCTGATTCACATAAGGCAAACCTGACTCAACCGCTTTGAAGTGTCCAATTTTGTATCTATTTGTTATAAACCTATGGCGTAATTTGTTTTAAAATGATTGTTAAAAACAATATATGTAGCTAAATATTTTCAAAAGAATTGAGTTTTATATATAATATTGGGGAAAATATTTCAAAATTAATAAGTGTTTACAAAATTATATTTGCATAGAAAAATAACAAGCCCAAGAAGAGAATTTGTAAAAGTTCATAGTTTTATGATACTCAATATATACATTGGTAGTGGAAAACTAGAGGGCCACTTGAGAAAACTCTAATAGTTCTCCCAAAAGTAAGAAAAATTGAATCAAAATGAGAGTTTAGCCATTTTTTCTTGATCTTCACTCCCTAACCTTAGTTTATAAGCTTTTGGAATGGGTAATGTGCTTGTAAGTCTATTTGGGACTCGTAAAGTAAACTATAAGACAATGAGCGACAATGAGACAAAAATAGGAGTATGCATGTAAACCACACAAGTGTTGCATTCTAGACAAGGAATAAAACTTGACTATCAACAGATCTTCCTTAGAGTCCATGGGATTGAAGGAAGTCAAACCAATAAAATTTCAAATCAATACCTTAAAGTTTAAATATAGGTAACCACAAAACGAAATCCTAGAACCAAAATCCGAAGTTAAGCCCTAAAAGTAAACGAAGCCTAATTTGAGGAATCTATCGTTGTTTACACGAAATTGGTTAGGCTTATTGACAAACAATTAGGGGTATTTCTAGATAATAATTAATTAATTATATTTAGTTGGCTAAAATAATAAACAAAGAAAATTACTAAATTGCCACTAAATGACTATAAGTGGCGTGATGTGTGTTTATAAGCTTATTAAAATATTTTAATTGCTTATGATATTTTATAGGAAATAGTCTGATAAACTTTTTCGGGTATTGTGCAGAATCATATAGAAATCATATAAAAATCACTAATGAACCATTAGAGATAATCATAAGTGATAAATAATTAATTAAATGAAGCCAATAAAAAATAAGTTAATAAAATTAATTGAATTACAATTTTACCCCTATTCTTACATATATGATGCTATGTGTGTGTGTGTATGTATATATGATTTGATTATTTGCATTAATTCACTTTGTATGAAGGATTATATATGTATGATTATACTAAACATCTTTCTTTTTTCAACCATGATCCAACTCAACCTATGTAATCCTACCAGTTACCACATCACATCCTACTCTAATTAGCCCTAACCTAGACAGGACCAGAATCAAAATAAACCCCCCTCATTTCTCTTAAAAGTCAATCAGACACACACCCTTACATTCCATATATTAACCTTTGGACATTTTGCAAAAAAAAAAAAATCAAGTTTAAAAAAAAAAAACCTTAATATAGATCAAAACAAATGATGAACAAATAAGGATCTCTATAGGATGTGCTAAAATTGATAAATTGAATATGAATTTGATATTATGATCATAGCACTTGCAATTGTTGGAGACAAAACATAATCACTGATAGATTTTATGAGGCACATTTAGTATTTAATAACAAATATAATGCTAAAGCAAAAGAAAAATTAAAATAATACTAAAAATAATAATTTTATAACCATGTAATTAAGTTTAAAGATTAAGGCTGAGCAGGTAACCCTATCGTACGAGATACCAATCTAGACTTTGTTCGATTAGGTAAGTTTCAAGTAAGTATTTAAAATTACAAAAAAAGTTTTTTGTAGTAATTTTTCAGAGCCTATACCTATAGGGTAGAGTACAAGTATGAGGTCAATGTACTCTATACCTACCTTAGAATTTGTGTTATAAAGTATATATGGTATAAGTTCTATGATACCTTCTACCTATTTTATAATAATAAAAAAATTAATAAATAGAAAAGAATACCATTTCTTTTGTATGGATTAAAAAAAAAAGAAAAAGAAAAACAGAATGCAATTATTTCTACTTCATCTTCCTCATTTACTATGTGCAACTCTACTTAAATTAAAAAAGAAAGAATCTATGTAAAGTTATCTAAATAAGATATACTATTAAATTATTTTTTATGTAATAATTTCTTTGCATTAGGTTTGAAAAATATCTTATAATAAATTAATATAACATTGGTCAAGTCAAAATTTATTAGAGATTAGTGTTTGTACCTTTTTGCCTTATCCAAGATTAGCATTTATGGTTTGAAAAAGATTTAGTCAAGAAAAGTAAGATTTAGTAGTTGTAATATGTGGAGTATAATTATGGATGCTGATTATGATTTGAGAGATTATAATTTATAATCTAAAAATATTCTTATCTCCAAAATAAGTCAACTCCCAAATGCATCTAATTCAAATTTATTTATTTAGTATTTAAATTTAAGACTGAGATTTCACTAAAATTGATATGTTTGTATAATAATGATAAGTGAAGAAAATAATAAAAAATAAATAAATAAAAGAAATTAGAAGGAAAGGAAAGGAAAATAAGTAAAAACTAGATATATTGAAATTTATAAAAAATAAATAAATTTATAAGTTTTATAAAGTTCCTTATACCTTATACCTTATACCCTTTACCCTATATAATTTATAGATTACATGATAATTTTAAAATATCACATGGTAGGGTATAGATAATAAGGTTTAAGAACATATACTTATAAAATAGGTACGAATACAACCTTATACCTTATCTATCATGTACTCATTCATCTTTACTAAAGACCCTCAATTATTTTGACATATACATGACACACACTGAAATGGTTAATTTAGTAACAATATAACAATAGTAACATGCAAATTACTAGTGATGGAGAATTCATGTGAGTTGTTTTCCTACCATCCCATTGGCTGCTTTGAACATGAAATCACACGGAACCCATTTTCAATTTTTTTTTTTATTCGGTCCAAATTGCCCGTACCAAGTCCCTAACAAAGCAACTGGATGGCTTTTAACTATTGCTAAAGTTCAACTAGCTAGTTATATCCTTGTAGTGACTGTATGTGTAGACTATTACCACAACCCATTCCCTATTGAAAATGACATCTCATAATTTAGGGATACAACCCCAACATAAGCAAATCTAGTAGACAATCTATAATATCCCCCTTCTCTTGGGAAAGAAGAAATAATACAAACTTTCACCACACCTCCAAGCAACACCCCCCCCCCCCCCCTATGTTTACCCTTTTTCTTTTCGTTTCTTTTCTTTTCTTTTCTTTCCTTATCCATCCTATTTTCAAATACAACTTCTTACCTTCTTACCGCAACTCCTTCCTCATTCTTCTTCTTTTTCCTTCAAAAACCGCAACCGCCACCCTATCTTCATCCCTTTCAAATTGTGGACCCCGCCGTTCCTCTACTTTTCGTCCATTTTCGTGCCTATTCAAACCTCATAACAACACCTGGAGCGGAGCAGCCACAACCACCACTCCCTTCCCCTACCTTCCTCCTTCGAGCAACCTCTGTTTTAGTAACCCAGAAACAAAGCAGCGTTGCGCTCCTCGTGCTAGCCACGGAACCCAATGCTCCTTTCCCGCTCCTCCTTTTCTTAGGCTAGTATCTGCCCCTGTTTTAAAACATGATGACAGGGTATCCGCTTCGCTGTGATCATATCGAGCAGCTTCGCCTCCAATTTTTGTGACTGTTCCTACTGTCTTCACACACGAGCCCCCTCTTGGGTAAAAGAGGTAGAACAGAATCTATGTATAGTTGAGCAACATCATCTACTTCTTGCGTTTCCTTGCTCCACATCGGCTACCCCCGTTTTGGGCACTAAAAGACAAGGCACACCCAGTTGTCATCAACTTTGCGGCAGTTAGTCATCTTGAGTCGCCTCGGTCTCTATTGACGATCTTACTCACTCCAATGCCACGCCTCGATGTTAACGGAAATGGAATCTCTAAAACGATGTGGTTTCGTCATTTTGATTTATTAGTTTCATTAAGTAAAAGGATTTAGAAACTACGTTAAGGAAAAAAAAAATAAAAAAATAAAAAACAAAGAGAACTCAAACCTCACGGCAACTTGAGTGGAAATCTACATCTGCGAAAAGCAGAAGATAACTGATTATGGCTAATTTTCCATTCGAAGAAGAGTAAAGGAAGAGGAAAACAAATATATGTTACCTGTAGTTGTTACAGTACAGGGTGATCTTTTCTGGGTAATGGGTGATCTTCAACCATGAAACTAGTGGAACACGAGGCATTCCAATCTATGAAGGCAAAAGTTGAATTGATCGAGGGGATATCGACTTCTCTAACAAGTAATACCAATTAGGGGAATCTTCAATTGGCCTTTCAATTTCAATTACAAACCATGAAACTAGTGAAATCGTAAATGTTGCATATACTAAACATTTCATCTAGTAAGTTCAAATCGCCTTTCAATATCAATGTGTATGGACTCAATCTTCAAATATCAAAATTAACCTTAACCTTAGATTTGAAGTATTTTTGGGAAGTGGTATCTAAACCATATCCTGGGATATGTTGATCAATTTTGTTGTCCGAAATTTTAGGGTCGGAGAATTCTCTACGTACCCAAAATAGAGCATATGTTTCCAATATTTCCTCTCTCTCTATATATACATATTTTGCAGTTTGAACAAGAATCATGTGCTCAAAGCTAAGTTGAATAGGTTGTTTGATAGACAAATGAAATTTTGTACGTAAAGAACTTTACGACTTATAAGAGTTGGGTACTCGATAAAGAAATCTAATATTTCCATAAGCTTAGATATTTGAGTATCTCTTAAGAAACCAATTATGGGTTAATAATCTAAATTTTTCCCAATAGTATTGTTGGATGAGCTACTGTCTTTATGATTAAAACTTTAACTATGTAGCTAAGACTGTAATTTATCCTAACAAAAAAAAAATGTAAATAGTAACAATAATATACGAAACTTGTAATAAATTTAGGATTTTAGGAGTAATAGATATATAACTCGAAACACTCATGTCTGAGTTTAGTTTCTATATTTTGACCCATAGGTACAATCTTAAGCTTCGAAGATCCTCCCGAGTGAAGTAATATTCCCAAAGGTCATTTTAACTAATTACGAGTTGAAACAAAATAAGAGAGTTCTAATGATCTATTATTTGCTTGTTCTTAATAATTGCTTGTTGTTTTGCTGGTTGCTATCATTTGTTTGTTTGAATGACTATTTTGCCCTATATGCTATTATCAATGTGATCACTTTCTTAAATTGATAAATATAAATATTTTTCTACAATAATTGATTATATTCGCCGCATGTCTATGTCTTAACTAATATGCTTATGGAGAGTACTTGCTTTACCAATTTTTAAAATAGAATGACAAAATATTTTTGGAAACATTTTTTCGATCTTAAAAAGATTTTTGTACAAATTTTGCGCAGGCACATAAAGCCCATCGATGATAATTTTTTTTGTTGAGGTAATGCTAGTAGAGTATCTCCAATCGATTGATGACAAGAGGACTCACATAGTTGAACCTGTAGAGTCTTAGACTGGATTATTAATTTTGAGCCCATGGGGCTTTAGAAATGGTTTATTTATGATTGAGCCCATAGGGCCTTGGTTAATGGATGGCCTTAGTTGGGATCTACCTATTTTCACTAGTATGTCTTTCTCAACTAAAGATATAGTCAAGTATCATTTGGAGGGACAGTGCTACTACGTAGCCTTATGCAAGTAAAATGAGGTGCCCCATGCGGGTAAATACAAAAGATAATCAACATATACGATGTAAATGTTACGCCCCGAAGTCGCACAGTCGCAACAGTCCCGCCATATAAACCATTCTATGATAGTAACTGGCCCCACAGTGCTTACCATAGACATGACCTACACAAGGCGTCGACGATTAACAATTAAACTACAATTATGATAAATAGTGCAAATTTCTAATAACATGTACAATATTATATATATAAGTCCACAGAGCTTCCCAAGAAGTTTTACATAAACATAACAGTTCACTAGATTACATAATAACTATCAGTCTTCATCCCTAATGCATGGTCACTCTAGTTACACATTATACTAAGTAACTTGATCCTCATACCCCTAGCTTCCAATGGACTAACCTCTGGGTAATTGTAGGGTGGCATAGTACTTGAAGTGTTCAGAAATCAGAACTTCCAGAAAGATCTATAAGGGTATCAGCAACTATAGCTCAGTAAGTTGAATTGGAGACTCACGAATGCATACAAGCACAAACAAGGTTATCAAACATTTATTTTCATGCAATGCAACAATCGAGTATCATCGCATAACGTAATCCGGTCCGTTGTGAAACCAAAGAAATTTCACCTGCTCCAATCCGGGTTAAGAAGTTTCCATGTTATGTAGCAGCTCACAACCAAACCTAGGCTTGTGCAATAGAGACCTTGCTCCTCTCGCGACTACCTTCCAACCATTGACTTCACCCTCGCCGCGACCTCCTCTCCTATCGCTTAATTCGACTAAGGATGAAGAAGGGACCATTTTACAATCCTGCGCTATCCCTTTCGAAGGGGTCGGTATTTGGTTGGAGAATCATATGATCCCCTAACGGGTTGCAATGCATGACATTTTTTTGTTATTAGGGTCGACTAAGATTAAATTTCGTTTAAGGTGTTCAAACAATTTCATACCAATTCAATCAGTCACAAAATCACTCACAATATAAATTCAGCACGAATTCAGATACATCAAACACATGCGTAAACTACTTACAATCACAATCATATACAAGCCTAAGTCTCCGAGTACTACAAGACTAGTACTCTATTACAATAAGTAATAACCCAACTTACTTAGAATTGCTCGATCGCTCGATCGCTCGATCCGTTAATCGCAAGCTGATTTGTCTCTGGGTGTCCTATAATACAAATAGCTTTTTTTAGTACTTATAATTTATGGTTTATATTCTAAGTTATATTTTAACTCATTTTTTTCCGTGTATACCCATTATGTCCTAATAATTCGTTGTACTCTATTTCGATGTTCGAATCCTAAATGAAATTTTAAATTTTGATTCCTAAGCCTTAATATGCTCGAACCTTAATGTGAAATTAATCACATTAAGCTCAAGTGTCCAAATATCCTATTGGATCGTAATTTGGTATTCTAAACTATTCGATGCACGCTAACCCTAATTGCGGTATTGGATTTATTCCCGATGTGTGAAAATCTTACATTTTGAGACTTTTGCTTAAGATTAAATGTTATTTTCAGATTTATTATTTTTTTTATTTCTATTATAATATTATCTAAATAACCCTATTTTTTTTAGATTTATTAATTTACAATTTCACATATTACTAAATTCTTATATTAATTACCTAATTTCCTAAATTAACCATACTTAATACTCCAAAGGCTAGGATTAGGATTCCACATCAGAGAGTAACATCCCTAAACATCTAATTAATATCTAAATCAGTAATTAACATTTTAATCACCTAATTAACCCCAAATCACCTAATTTTTTCCATCATTTCAGGGCTAAAAATTAACTAAAAAATTTCAAAAATTAATTTTTAAAAAATGGCTTTATAGCACTATTCTATATCATATGAGCATCCTATAGAAAAAAAATTGAGCTTTAAACTACACTCCTAAGCCTATTTATTTTCCGTTCTAATCATGCTCGGTTTTGAGCAATTTGTTAAGAACCCAATAATTGCAGACGTAATTAAACTAAATCAATATTTTTCACTAAATCAATATTTTTCTCTAAATCTACATACAATAAAACCTTAGAATAACAAGTTTCATAATTTTCTGAGCAAAATAATTAATTTTACAAAATTATTCAAAATCGGTAAATTTAAAAGACTAACCGGTCCGAAGCTTTCTGGCCATCCAAACCCGGTCCAAGGTTGTCGGCCGGCCTAGACAGTGAGACTAGAGTGGTGTGGTGGTGGCAGCTCGGTCCCAGGTGGTGGTGAGGTATGGGTTTCTCTCTCTACACGAATTTGCACAGTTTTCTTTTCTTTTTTCTTTTTTCTTTTTTCTGGATTTTCTCTCGATTTTTTAGTTTTCCTATTTTTCCCAAATTCTAAACTGTCCAAATGACTTCTGGAAAATTTTCCCCTATTTATAGACAATTTTTGTAATTATTATGCATTAATTAGACAAGACTTCCAATTTCCTTGATTTTTGGCTTTTTTGTTGTCTAATTTTAATTGATTGATTTTTTTTTTTACAGAATTTGACTTTCCACGACCTGATTTGGATTATTCTAGGCTCCTCTGATTTTTTTTCTGTTTTTTTATAATTTTCCTTAATTATTTACTTAGTTTTTGGCCAATTTAGGTAATTTCGCGTATTGTTATCTATACGTAAATACATGTGGAGTACATGTGAACATTCCTAATTATTATTTTGGTTATTTTAAAATTTTTAGTATACATATAATCTATCTTTAGTAATTTATTAGTTATTTGATTACACTTTTCGTATTTTCGGTAATTAGTACTTATTATGCTTAAAATTTGAAAATTTTATAGTCTCCTATTTTATATCTTATTTTCTTAAATTCAAGTTTACGGGGTCAGTTTTACTAATATTTCTGTCATTAGTTTATAATTTAGGTTTGATCGGATCCATTAACCGATCGCTCTAAACCTTGGGTTCTAAGTTCAAGCCTACGGTTACTTGGCTTAGCTTTAGGGCTTACAGTAAATCTACACTTTTAATTGTTTCGGACTCCCATGAATTTATATTTACTGCACATACATTCATCTCATGTATAAATAGACTTGTATGTGTGTTAATAATATTTGATAACTCGCTTGTATTATAGTGGTGAGGAACGAACTTACTGAATTGTAGTTTGCTCGTTCTCCTACAACTTCTTTTGCAAGTAACCTTAAGTTAGGATTGGGACAAAAATTGAGTGTAGAGTACAATTAATGAGTGACGTAAGGAGTTAAAAGCTGTAAAGAGCTGGTATAGTTGGTTTATAATAATTATATAATGAATATCCCTTGTTTATTTATTTATTTTTTATCTTTTTACGACCTTATTAAGCTTTAGAACTCTAAGATACGTTTACCCTATCTTATTATTTGGTAAGAGATATCGACTGTCTACGATTCTAGTGGACTATGGTCTGTCAATTATTCATAGTTATTTATATTTTATGATAAATTAACAATTGTGAAAATTATAGCCGTAGTGATTAAATCGATAGAATTTTACAACCTTTAACTTGTAAAGAGGTTTCAGTATCATGAGTGTACATGTGATATAAAGATTTTAGATAATCCTAAAGCGGTTTCAGTATCATGAATGTACACATGATATAAAGATTTTAGATAATCCTACCAAGTCCCATTTTAGGTCATGACAATGCATTCAACACAAGATAGTTAAGATTTTTAACTTAGTTAGATGCAATGTATATACAAGTAAATGCCGTCGCACAACGTAATCTAATTCATTATGAGATTAGAGAAATTGCGCTTGCTTCAATTCAGGTTTAGGAGTTTGACATCACATACTCACAAGTCAAAACTAAACCAAGGCTTATGTAATGAAAAATATCCTCCACCTGAGACCATCTTCAAATCACTGTTCTTAATCTTGTCACAACTTTCTCTTTTATCACTTAGTTCAACTAAGGGTGAGGAAATAACCATTTCAGCTATCCTTATCAAAGGGTTTGTGTTTAGCACAATATTCCTAGCCATTTCCCTTAATGAGTTGCGATACATGTCAAGTTAGAAGTTAGATCGAGTTTAAGTTAATTTATCGTTGGGTTGATCAACTAATGTCAAGTAGTCTAAGCAAAATAGCATATATAAAACAAACATAATATGGAGCTCAGCTTCCACAACACTAGGGCAATATACAAGTATATGCATAACACATGCACAAATAACTAAATTACAACCATAAACCAAAAGCGTACCAAAGCCTCCAAGTATTTTAAAATAATATTCTAAAATGCCAAGAAGCATTAATCCAACTTATCTAAATATTGATACTCGTTATCTTCATACGTCACTCCTGTATTCTTCCATTATCCTAGGTATTTAATATAACATTTTAAGTTTCCATCCAATATATAAAATAAGAGTTCATTTTGACATTTAGATGTACTCTTCATTTGAGTTAAGTAAGTTTCCTAATAATCAAGTATTAATTAAATAATATAAGTTCTAGTCAAGGTTCTAATGTGGTATTTTAATATTGGTTGCTACTTAGGAAGTTTCTAACCTAAGTCATAACTCTGGTAAGTCCTCAATGTTGATATGTAGGCAACTTTCAAACCTACACTCTAACTCCTATTGATATAATGTTCAATACTAATCTACCTTCTAACCTAACTTCTTACTACTTCCTTTATAGTACATATCAAGTTTCTTTCATCAAGCTACTTTTTGACCAAGTTTTTGATTTTACTATCACTTCTACATTCCACCACTTTACACATATATCTGACTTATCCTCAGTAATAAGATCATGTTAAATTCACTCCTTACAACATCATAACATCCCATATCCACAACCCCATATTTCACTCATTTCCTATACTTTATTCATTTAAATTCTTAAGAAAAACCTTAAGATTAAGTTTATAAATTATCAAACTTAAACTTAAACTCTAGTTGCAATGCAAAATCTTCAACTTAAGACCTAAAATTTCTCATTTCTAGATGTTGTACACTAGGGAAAACACATTATAACTTAAGTATGCAAGATAAAATATAATTGTTTAAAAAAATTAACCTATTAGCACACTATTTTAGAGAAAATTGATCTTTTTTCAAAATCTAACTTCTTAGATTTTGAAAATTGAACTACATAGCATGAAAATAAAATCTTTTATGAGTTTACTCAAAAAAATTCAAATCGAAACTATAACAATTAGATTTTTGAAAATGCAATCAAAAATTAATTGAGGGGACATTTTTCTTTAGGACCTCATACTAAAACTACGCTCTGATACCAACCGAGAACTGTTACGCCCCGAAGTCGCAAAGTCGCAACAGTCCCGCCGTGTAAACCATTCTATGATAGTAACTGGTCTCACAGTGCCTACCATAGAGATAATCTACACAAGGCGTCGACGACTCCTCGCTTTGAAGTAAACAGTTCGAGTAATAATGATACTACAATTATGATAATTATCACAAAGTTCTATAAAACATAGATAATTATAAATAAGTCCACAGAGCTTCCCAGGAAGTTTTACATAATAACTACAGTTTACTAATTTACAGAATAACTAACAGTCTTCAACCTTTAACTACAAGGTCAGTCTAGTTACACATTTGCGAAATAACTTGATTCTCACACCCCTGGCTTCAAAAAGACTAACCTCTGGATAATTATAGGGCGGCATAGTACTTGAAGTGTTCACAAATCAGAACCTGCAAAAGGATCTATAAGGGTATGAGCAACTAAAGCCCAGTAAGTTGAATTGGAGACTCATGAATGCATACACGCACAAACAGAGTTATCAAACAATTATTTTCATGCAATGCAACAATCAAGTGTCATCGCACAACGTAGTCCGGTCCGTTGTGAAATCAGAGAAATTTCACCCGCTCCAATCCGGGTTGAGGAGTTCCATGTGATGCAACAGCTCACAACCAAACCCAGGCTTGTGCAATGGAGACCTCGCTCTTCCCGCGACTACCTTCGAACCATTGACTCCATCCCCGCCGCGACCTCCTCTCCTGTCACTTAGTTCGACTGAGGATGAAGAAGGGACCGTTTTGCAATCATGCGCTATCCCTTTCGAAGGGGTCGGTATTTGGTTGGAGAGTCCTATGATCCCCTAACGGGTTGCAATGCATGACATTTTCGGTTATTAGGATCGATTGAGATTAAATGCCGGTTAGGGTGTTCAACAAGTTCATACCAATTCAACCAGTCACAAAGTCATTCACAGTACAAATTCCAGCACGAATTCAGATACATCAAGCACATGCGCAAACTATTTACAATCACAATCATATACAAGCCTAAGTCTCCGAGTACTACGAAACTAGTACTCTATTACAATAAGCAATAACCCAACTTACTTGAATCTGCTCGATCGCTCGATCCTCTAGTTGCGAGCTGATTTGTTTCTGGGTGTCCTATAATACAAATAGGTTCTTTTAGTACGTATATTTTATGGATTATTATTCTAACTCATAATATAACTCATTTTCCTCATGTATACCTATAACGTAGTAATGATTCGTTGTGTTCTATTTCGGGGTTCGGTTCCTAAACTAGATTCTCGTTTTAATTCCTAAGTCGTAATTAAGCTCGAATCCCAATGTGATATTAATCACATTATGTTTAGGTATTCAAATATTCTATTAGGTCGTAATTTTGGTATTCTAACTATTCGGTACACGCTAACCCTAATTGAGGTATCGGATTTATTCCCGATGTGTAAAAATCTTACATTTTAAGATATTTACTTAAAATTAAATATTATTTCAGATTTATTATTTTTCTGATTTCAATTATAATATTATCTAATAACCTTATTTTATTATTTTTTTTTAGATTTATTAATTTACATTTTCACATATTACTAATTTATTATATTACTTACCTAATTGCCCTAATTAACCATACTTAGTACCTAAAGGCTAGGATTAAGGTTCCACTGCAGAGATTAACTTCCCTAAACCTCTAATTAAGATCCAAATCAGTAATTAACATCCTAATCACTTAATTAACCCTTAATCACCCAATTTTACCATCATTTTAGGGCTAAAAATTAACTTAAAAATTTCGAAAATTAATTTTAAAAAAATGGCTTCATAGCACTGTTATACATCAAATGAGCATCCTACAGAAAAATTTTGAACCCCAAACTACATCCCTAAGCCTATTTATTTTCCGGTTTACTAATGCTCGGTTTTGAACAATTCGTTAGGGACCCTATATTTCCAGATCTAATTAAACTAAACCAATATTTTTTTCTAAATATACATACAATAAAACCTCAGAATAACAAGTTTCATAATTTTCTGGACAAAATAAATAATTTTACAAAATTTTACAAAAATCGGCTGAATAAATGACTAACCGGTCCGAAGCTTTTGGGCCGTCCAAACCCTGTCTAATGTTGTCGGCCGGTCCAGGCGGTTGGTCTACTGTAGGGTGGTGGTGGTGGTTCGTTCCCAGGTGGTGGTGGGTGGTGGTTTTAGTTCACCTTGCTAATCTGCACAGTTTTCTTTTTTTTTTTATTTTTCTGGAATTTCTCTCGATTTTTGTTGTGTTTCGATTTTTCTCAGATCACAAACTAGCCAAATGACTTCTGAGAATTTTTTTCCTTATTTATAGACAAATGTGGTAATTAATGTGCATTAATTTGATGGGATTTTTGCCCCATTTCCTTGATTTTAGGCTTTTAGTTTGTCAAATTCTTATTGGTTAATTTTTTCTTTTCATTCCACGACCTGATCTTGTTGCAGTTATCTTATCCTGATTTTTTCTGATTTTTTTTATAATTATTTTGTATTTTTCTTTAATTATTTACTTAGTTTTCGGCCTATTTTAGCAATTACGCGTATTTTTATCTACACGTAAATACATGTAGGGTACACGTGAACATTCCTAAATATTCTTTTGGTCATTCTAAAATTTTTAGTACACATATAATTTATCTCTAATAATTTTTTAGTTATTTCATGACACTTTTCGCCTTTTCGGTAATTAGCAGTTATTATGCTTAAAATTTGAAAATTTTATAGTCTCCTATTTTACTACTTACTTTCTTAAATTTAAGTTTACAGGGTCATTTTTACTAATATTCCTCTCAATAGTTTTCAATTTGGGTTTGATCGGATCCTTTAACCGATCGCCCTAAACCTTGGGTTCTAAGTTCAATCCTACGGTTACTTGGCTTGGCTTTAGGGCTTACACTTCGGCCATCGTTGAGGGATGAGGATTTATCTATCAAGTTAGGCGTAGGGTTTCCCTTTAGATCATAGTCCTCGTTTGCTTCAAAAAACTTTTCAAGTATGGGAACTTCAAAATGCCCAAAATTACTTAAATTTTTTCTATAATTCATTTCTCCCCCACTTTGTCTCTCACAATTTTTCCTAATATCAAAAGTGACCAAAGTTGTGAATGAAGATTAGTTTGTGTTTTTATAGGAAAGATTAGGGTAATTTGTTGAATTTTCCCTTGCCAACACATGCTATAATTACAAGATTAGGTATCATATTCTTATGTTTTGGGTCTACTAATTTCCTCAATGTAATCTCTAAATCATACCACGCTTACCATAGGTTTTTCCCATGATGCTAGATTTTTTTTATATATTTTTACTATTTTTCCTAATTAATTTGATGTATCTTTGCATAAATTTAGGTATTTTAAATAATTACAGACATGTATATATTTATATGATGATAATATTCAATGTATATATATATATATATATATGTTCTATATATTATTTTATCTCATTTAATAATTTTACTACTCGTACAATTTATTTCTAATAGCTGATTTATTATCAGAGCCGATTCCGTGCATTTATGAGATATATATAACTATATAGTAAAATTTATTATTTTGGCTATATTTTTATTATTTTATATGCATATTGCCTTATGGTATTATATGTCATTTTATAGATATACACATATTTATACCCACACAATTTTATCTTTAAGATATCGTTAATTATCGAGGTCTAATCTATGCTATTCCAATAATTATAACATATTAAAATCAATTATTATTAACTATATTTCTATTATTTTATTATAATTCCAAAACCTACACTTATAAAATCCCTTTGACTAATATTTTTAGTCCACACGTAAAATCTTAGCTTAATCAAACTATCCTTACAAACACTCTAACTCGACTATTGGGAATCTAATCGCAAAATTATGGAATCTACAATTCCTAAATTAGGTGTTGGATTTTAGTTACTAAAATCACATGATATCATACACACACAACGTAGGATTATAGAAGGGCTCAAAGTGGCATGCCAAAACGTAGGTTGTAAAAAGATCCAAAGTGGCATGCCTAACATAACTTGTAGAGAGGCCTGAAGAGACATGCCTAGCCATTAAATTGATGAACAGGTTTGTGTTGTGATTGAGGTTATGAGGACCTTCAATGTGTGTGGTGTGACTGGAAAATATGAAGATAACAAATTGTTATGTGATTTAATTGCTTACATTTTACACATGTGACTATGTATGGTTGCCCACACGCATGTGCTTATATGTTACATACTAAATTTTTGCTCACTCTTTATATATTTCAGATGCAAGAAATGATGATGGATAAAAAGACTATTAAGGTTGTGAAGATATTTGTTGCTACCTTGGGATAAGAAGAGTAACGGCTACTATGATATTAAAGAATATTCTAAGAGTTTTGATAACTATAATCTTAAGCTTGATGTGATATTAATTATTGTTCAATAGTCAAATTGTTTTTATTTAGAAGAAATCATGTTTTTATATAAGGAGTTTAAGTTCATAAGAATATTTAGATACTGTTATAAGAACATTTTGAAGATTATAGTCTTTTGCGACACTTAATATATCATTAGACATTAGGAACATATGACAATCTGGAGCATATAGCGGTTTGTAATGTCCTGAATTCTGGAGCATTACATATAGTCAATGCTAAAGGTGGTATAAATATGAGCTACATCAAAATCAGTAAAATTTGAAATATGGTCCCTTATTTGGTTCATGAATGCATTGCTTTCTTATCTTCAAAATTGAACATTGGTTTTTAAATTTTATAAGAAGGTTTCTTTGAACTCTAAATGACCATTGGACTTTTTTTCCCCCCTTAATTTTAGTGTCTTTTATCATTTTATCAAAATCAAAATAATAAAGAGCCTAAATGCACATTTTCTAAAAACCTAAGAGTTAAACGCTCAATTCTAAAGATAAAAAAAATAATTGCATATGAAACAAATGTAAAGGATGTATGTATAATTCATTCTATTAAAAGAGGAAGTAATAATTATTTTCATAAGTCATATTAATTCCTCAGTTTCTTTTTTATGTAAATATTGATTGCTTATTCGTTATTAGTTATGTGCAAAGTAAGTATAAAGTAGTATAACATTAATTATTATAACGTTATGTTTGATATGCAAGAATAAATTTACTATAGAATTGTGATTTAGCTTCATTTCCTTTCTTATATTCAAAAACATTTTTGAAAGGTGCAATTGCAACTTCTTAGTGTCGATGATTCAAGTTTTAAGGAATAATTGGATTTCGCCTTTAAAATGGTGCAATTGCAATTCTATTTTTCTCATTAATTTTAAATTACTTGTATAACCTTTAAAATGATTATTACATCTACTCATTAAAAGGGTTTTTAATGTTACTTTTTACGCATTCCAACATATTACAATCAAATATAATATTAAAATGGAAGTAGTGCCATGGTTACTTCTAAATGTAGGAATTGATTTGTTTTTCGATCTTAATTCTATTCAGTTCTATTTCATTCTAGATTATTTTTTTAATCAAATGTGACATAAGGCTCCAATAGTTTGGTCTAATTATAGAATAACAACATAATATAACTTTTATTTTAAAATTTAATTATTTCAAAGCATACATTTTATAATTTAGTGTTAACACCCCATTTTTGCCACCCTTTTATCTTTATTTTTATTGTTATTTTTATTTTTGGCTAGGTTTACAGAGAAAGTAAAAATAAATAAAAAATTAAAAATTTTGAAATTAAAAATATCCAAAAAATGGAAAAATAAAAAGCGTCAAAAGAGTTTGACTTAAGTTAGTAAATCTTTATGGGTTGGATTAGGCAATAAAAAAATATACATACAATTTGATATATTCCAAATATTAAAAAATTGTGCTTCATTAGAAATTTTTTTTTTTTTTTGAGAAAAGTTCAATAAAAATTTGGATTCATAAGAGTGGGCTTTTGTTCAATTTAAAACTCAAATTTTGAAAATTTTTATCTGGACATAGTAAAAAAAAAAAAGATTTGGAATTTATTAAATCAAGTTTGTGTTGAAAAATCATTAACATGTATATGTTTATCCACTTAAATATGTTTAGGTCATTTTAAAATAAGTTGGAATGAATTAGGTTGGGGGTTGAAAAAATAGAATCAAAGTTAAGCCAATTTAGAATGGTTAAAAGCATAATATATTGGTAACTGAATAACAACTTAATTAGTCAAGTGCTTAGACTTAAGAAAGGCATTAAGAGGTTATAGGTTTGAGTCATGTTAGGTGCCTAAGGTTGATTTTGATGCATTTTCCTAGTAAGCAAAAAAGGTCAAGAATGGTCAAGAAAGTGAAGGAAAATCATGGTAAAGTCCAAAACTTGAATCTTGACTAGATTTTGTCAAATCTTTGATTTTTTTTATTTTTTTTTTGTAGAATTAGTTGTAAATCTAGTAAATCATTATCAAAAACTTAAAATATCCAAAATATTTACACTAATAACATCTAAATGAAGATGTTGATAAAATCAAATCAAATACATGGCTTTCCCAATCTTGATTCAAATCTTATCCAAGCTTCAAAATGAACTTGCACAATCTGTTTGGCTATTGAGGAAATAGGTAGAAATGATGAACAAACTGCCTACTAGCGTCACTCACTTCATATCAAGCCTTAAGTTGAACACCTCCACTTTTATCCGAAACACGGACTATAACATTCTCCATTACCTAAATCTATAATATTACGCCCCGAAACTGTAGAGTTATAACAGTCCTGCGCCGTACAAACCGACCTATGATAGTAACTAACCTCATAATTATTATCGTAGATATGATTTACACAAGGCATCCACGACTCCTCGCTTTGAAATGAACAGCTCAATTAAAATTTATATAACAAGCCAAAAATTTTGAGTCTATATATATATATACTCATATTGTCTTATAATGCTAAGAAATCATACATGCTATAGTAGTCTGATAAGTACATATTATAAGACCAGTACATAAACCTAAGAGTACTAACGAAACACTAGAGGACTCGAACGTACAGCTAGTTGATTCTCACTCCTCAATAGCACTTAAAAAAGAAATTGACTTCAAGATAATTATATCACGAAATATCAATTAGTACCTACAAGAAAATTTATAGGGTTATGAGCAACTAATAGCTCAGTAAGTTAGGATAGAGACTTAAGAATGCATAACAAATACAAATAAAGTTTTCAAATAATTAATTATATGCAATGTAACATGCAAATACCATTACATAATGTGATCCTGTTTGTTGTGAAATCAGAGTAATTTCACTCGCTCTAGTTCGGGTTGAAGAGTTTTCATGTTTATATAACAACTCACAACCAAACTCAAGTTTGTGCAATGGAGACACTGTTCTCCCTATGACTATCCTTCGAACTATTGCACTCATCCTTACCACAACCTCATCTCCTATTACTTAATTCGACTAAGGATTAAAAAAAAGACCATTATGTTATCTAGCATTATCTTTTTTGAAAGTTTCAATGTTTGATTGAAGAATCCTAACAGTTCCTTAAAGAGTTGTAATGCATGTCTAATTAAGGAATTTAGATCTGTTATAGTTAAGTTTGGATTAGGGTGATCAAACAATCTCACGCCACTTAATTCACAAAAATCACCAAAACACAATACAGATTTTCAGTACAAAGTTAGATATACACAAGCACATGTACATATAACTACTTACAAGCACAATCACATACAATTATAAACCTCCGAGTGCTTTAAAATAGTACTCTAAAATACAATAAAATATTGAACCTAACTTACTTGAAATCCTTAATTCGCTCACTAAGCTTACTGCAGGTTAACTTGTCTTCGTATGTCTTATAATATAAATACTCTTTTAGTATTTATATCCTCATAATATATAAATTTTAGGTTATGATTTGACTTAATTTTTCATATATATGTGTATTATTTATTTTCGATCTATTCTAAACTAGTTTTAGAATCGATTTCTGAATTCGGTTCTGATTTAGCTTCTAATGTAGTTTCAACTACAGGTATTATACGTAAATCCTATGAATACGCTTCAAACCATAATATGAAATTAATCACATTATATTCAGGTATCTTAAATATCACATTTGGCCTTTAACTAATATTCTAGTCTGCACAGTATATCCTAGTCCTCATTTAACTACTAAATTTATTTCAAATGTGAAAAAAAATTACATTTTTTATATAATTACTAAAATTTAAATTTCATATCAAATTTATTATATAATTATATTATTAATTTTATCCTAATATTTTATATTTATTATAAATCCAATTTCCCATATTATTAATTTTCAGACATCCACTACATATTACACCTAATAATTACATATAACAATCCAAATGCTACAATTACCATATCACATCAGAAATTCACATCCTAAAATACCTAATTACACACTAAATTAGTAATTATCTATGTAATTACCTAATTAGCCCAAAATTGCCTACTTTATACATCATTTTAAAGCCTAAAAATTATCTAAAAATTTTGAAAATTCAATTGTAAAAAATTTCTTCATAGCACTTTTTTACATTCTCCAAATAATTAACACAAAAATTTTGAGCTAAAAACTACATCTCTAAAATCATTTATTTCTAAATTGAGCAAAACTCAAGTTTACGGGATTTCTTAAACACAATATATTTTTAGGAATAAATTCATCAAAATAAAAATTTTCCCTAAATCTACATGTATAAAATTCTCAGAATACCAAATTTTATAATTTTCTAAATAAATTTGATAATTTAAATAAATTAAACAAGAATCGGATTAAAATTGGACTCACTTGTCCAATGAACTTCCGACCACCAGTAGTGGTCCTAAGGGTGTGAACTGGTTTGGGTGGCAATGGTAGGATGTGTTGGTGGCAGTGGTTCAATTCCAGGTGGTCATGAGTTGTGGGTTTGCTCTATAAGTTCTAATTACACGGATTTTGTGTATTTTTTCTAAATATACCAAACCATCACTTTTTGATTTCTCTCAATTTTTCCTTAATTCCTAACTAACTAAATGAACTCCAATTGAAAGTTGGGGTATTTATAGAGCTACCTTTTTTTTTCTTTCAATTTTTAATTGACAAATAGTGTTATCCTCTTCCAATTTTGCTTTATATTTGCCCTATTCTAATTAGTTAATTTTTTTCTTTCTAAACCCAACATGCCACAACCTAATTCTAGACAAATCCTTGCTTTTTTATTTTTTACTTTATTTTTTTGTAATTTTCTTTAATTATTTAGCATTAATTTAGTATATTTTAGGCATTTTAAGTAATTTCGCGAATTTTTAGCTATATATAAATACATATGGAGTACAAATAAATACTCCTAAATATTATTTATGTTATTCTATGATTTTTAGTATGTTTATAATTTATCTCTAGTAATTTATTAGTTATCGAAACTCGTTTTTATGTATTTTCGATGAACAACGGGTAATATGCTTACTATTTAATATTACGATATTTAAGTATTCTATTACTTATTTTCCTAAATTCATATTTACGGGGTCACTTTTACTAATATTTCGAGTTTTTTCGTATAATTTAAGCTCGATTGAACACTTTATCCAATCGCCCTAAATTTTACTTATTAAATCCGAACTACCAGTTGCAGGGCTTACATTCGACGCCTTCGTCATAGGCCTAACTCTCTACCACTACCCTTTCCCTTAAGATCACTAACTCTATTCATCTATTGCCCAACTCTACACCAAGATCATCTCTATTAGGATTTAAGAATAGGATGAGAGGTTCACCTCCTCCTTAAGTGCTCATGCGACACCTAACCCTCCTTTGTCTCATCATATTTACTTGAATTACAGAGAGTGACCCAGCTTTTTCCCTTCATGTTTACCTAGGACAATTCCAAGCCCCCTTAACTTTAAGAGTATCGATTGGCATTGTTGCTATCCTCCATATGATTGGAAGGCCTAACTTCTCTACTAATTTAGGCCTGTCGTGGCTATCATTAAGAAAGCGACATCAACTCCCGACTAGTTTGCTCACAAAAAGCTAACCCCACCTTGAGAGACTACCCTACCTCATAAGCAAACTGCTTATTGACGCCACTCACTTCACATTAATTCCCAAGTTGAATACTCCCATTTCTATTCATAACACAGACCATAGCATTCTCCTCTATCTAAATCTACGATGATCTCATCATAGGGCCAACTCTCCGCAACTACCCTTTCCCTTAAGATCACCAACCTTATTCCTTCATTACCTAACTCTACACAAAAATCATTTCAACAAGGACTTTAAGGCTTCCACAGGCATCACCTTACCCTTACCCTTATCCTCTTCTCTCATACTCCGATAGGGTCTGTCCTTTGAAACTTACTTTTTTTCATTTTCTTAAGATTCAGGTAGAGTCTTGTTGTAATGCTGCTCACAACATAGTTGCCCACTCTAGCAACGATACCATCCACTTGGTAGTCGTTCCTACTCTTGAGCTTTATCCACATGAGCCTAATTGTCGATTAGAACTACCTTTTTTCATTAAGCATAACGGGTAGTACTTAAGTAACTTGTTTAGGCTGGAACTTTTGCATTATGATATCACTTGTTACATGACAAAAAGTTCACCCCCTCCTTAGGTACTCGTGCGATGCTCATCCCTCCTTGACCTCATCATATTTACTTGAATTACGAAGAGCCAGCCAACCGTTTCCCTTCCTATTTGCTCGAGACTATTATAAGCCCCTATAGTTTTATGAGTGTTGGCTAGCAATGTCAATGCCCTTCATATGATTGAGAGGTTCAACATCTCTACCGATTTCTACCTATCATGGCCATCATCAAGAGAGTGACATTAGCTCCCAACTAGTTTGCTCATAGGAAGCTGACTTAGCCTTGAGAAATTACCCTACCCCATAAACAAACTGCTTACCGACACTACTCACTTCACATTAATCCCCAAGTTGAACATTCCCACTTCCATTCAAAACACGAACCATGACATTTGGATATAAAATTTGGAAATGGAGGAAATAGTAAAAAGTATGTTCTTAGCTCGACCAAATTACTTTTTATTATGCATTTTTTCCTTTTGTTCTAAACAAGAAGAGGAGAAGGGTAGTTTTATAATTTCACAATCTTTCCATCCATTTTCTTAGCTTTCTTCCCAAATTTGGAGAGAGAAAAAAGTGACTCTTGGATGGAAATATTTCTAACTTTTTCTACTACATTCATCCCATTTCCACCCATTTTTAAGTTACCCAAACAAATGCTTTATACTAATTTCCTCTGATTTCTATCGGACTACATTAATCTAAACATAGTAGCAATCTATAAATAAAAGAAGCTCGGATAACAACAAAATCATCAACCAATCTCCACTACAACTCAATCCACTATTCTTTCTCTCTTTAGGTCGCCACCCATTCCCTCTTTAAATCATGTCCGCTCTATACACCACCTTAATGAAATCCAAATAGCATACGTGAACCACCATCACTTAAGCTCTTAAACACAACCATCTTGACACCCAGTTGTGACCTTTAGCGTAACAACCACCAAAACCCTAACCAATTGACCATCATCCTAAACTACCACAAAGCACCACTCCTCATACAAGAATAACCATACTAGAAGCTTCCTCACATCCTAAAACCCCTAGAATAACATCTCTTTATCCCTTACCGAAATACTTAACAACCATCTCCATTGTTAACTTTTGAAACTCCACCAAACTACGACTAAAACTTGAGGCATACACATCAATCTCACTTTTGTTAATCACTTTATCACGAATCTTCAATATCCCCTTCATTTTAGTCATTGGAAAGGCTTGCATGAAGTTGAGCAGTAACTAGTTGAAGGTAACGGCAAGAAGAAGAAGAAGGAATAGGTGACTTAACTCAAACTAGTGGAGCCCCAGCGACTCAAATATTATTTGATTCGGGTGTATGCATAGTAGTCTTGATCCAACTTACATCCAACGAATTGATGGTTTTTTTTTATTTTGTTTTTTATTTTACTTTGTTTAATTTTCTACATCATTATATTTAATAAAAACCTATAGTAACTTTATTTTCTTTTTATGTAGGTCTTGGTTTTTATTTTTTTATATTGTTAGTCATTGTTATTTCTTTTTTTTTTAATGGATGCATAGTATTAATATATTTAGTGTTAGTTAATTGCCGTTTTATGTTATTTTTGTCATGCTAACATATGTGTCTTCTGCAAAATTCTATTTTAGTGATTGATTTCATGCATGCTTATTAAATTGCATACTTTCATAAAAATTCACGTTTTTTAATTAAAAATTGATATTTTTTAATTTTGCATATCTTTCTACCAACATTGCATGCTTTAGAAAAATTGCATAATATTTGCATATTTGGCAAAAATTGCACGTTTCAAATAAAATTGCATGTTTTTATCTTTTGCATCTTTTACATGTTTTGCATATCCTTTTCACCCAAATTCCAAAAAATTGCATTTTTTTTTTTTTGCAAGTCGCATTTTTAGATACTCTAAGGATTTTTCTAAAAAAAAAAGATTTTTGTCACTTAGTTTTTTTAAATAAAAATCTTTAAATTGTTTTTTTTTGGTCAAAATTAGCTTTTCTTAGGATTTTTCAAAATTTGACAATAAGCATAAGGAATTTTTTAGAATTTTTCTTAATAAAATAAATGGAGAAAAACACAAACCTGGCAAATTTTCAAAAAAATAAAAGTTGTCAACATAATAAAGTTTTAAAAAGATTAGAACTACATTCCCGACTAACGGGTACTTAGACACCTTCAGGGTAACCATTAAAAAATAAAATATTTTTTTAAAAAATTATTAATAAAAATAATAAGAAATCATTTTCATGCAATTTTCACTTTTTTTTCACTTCTCTCCATTTTTAGAAAAATTATAAAAAATAAGGACCAATTAGTTAGTTTTTTATATTTCCTATGTGGTATAGCCTTCGAATTCAGTTTTCTAGTTAATATTTTATGGGAATCATTTTTTTGAAAATTCATGGATAAGTGGCTAAATTAGGGTTTTTCCACCCTAAAAACCTAATTTCATTTTTTTTTATCAATTTTATTGGTTGGTGACTCCGATTTATTTCTCAAAAACATGTTTTTAAATATTTTTTAGAGAAAAATGTTTTTATATCGAGTAATTTATATTAAGTAGACTGGACTTAATATAAGTTAAATTAAGGAAAATCGAAATGGGACTTGACATTTAGTAATTTTTTTTTAATAATTTTTCATCTTATCACTTTTAGTATATTTATGTATGAGATTTTTAATGGAAGGAAATAAAATAGTAGGAAAACGTAGAGGGAAGAAAATGAAGAGAAAGAAAATACATCTCTCATTTAGTATGTATAAGAGAAGAATTAAAGGACATAAAACAAATGGTATTTCTTTTATGAGTTGTAAAAGGAAATGAGCTTACAACATAAAAAATTTGCATATTCTTTTTGCATTTCCATTTCTATCTACCAAAACTATACACACTCTTCTCATCTAAGTATTAGCAATAAGGGCAAAAGTCAATATATGTTGGGGTATGAGTCCATTTGTGAAGTTTATATGTGTACTATGTATAAGTCATGTTATATGTAATAAAGGATAATGATTTGAGTTGTACGCGTGAGATGATGGATGAGACATGGTAAACATGAGGAGTGGACAACCTTAAAGGCTTTAATGCAACTTGTGACAAGTGGAGGTACTCAATGACATCAAACCCAATCATCAATGAAGAATGGGATTGTGTTCTTAATATGATTAAGTGTTTGATCCTTTAGAATGATAATCTAATAGCACAACAATGTTTGTAGTAAAATTTCTCTCTTATTCAAATGAGGGAGGGAGTAGAGTATTTATAAAAGTTGGATCCATTGGACCATAATGATGATAAATAATCATAATTAACCTCTTCTTTTTAATGGACTTAAAATGGACTCCTTTCATAGGTTTAAAGCCCAATAAAGTTTTATATAGTTTGAGCTAAATCGAGAAAAGTTAATAGCGGATGAACCAATCCAACTAATGCTAATCCAATCCCGCCATGTCAAAACACTCTTGATATGTGGACTTGATTTTCTGTGTCTTATCTTTTTAGTTTACAGAGTCGAAGCCAATTAATTAATTGGCTTAAAGCTAATTTTGAATTTATGCCATTACAATATATTTTAATGTTACTATGAAATGAGTTGGATTTGGAGCCTATTAAGACTCCGTTTGATTCATTTGTTTTCCGTTTTATTGATATCTTATTCTTGTCTGCTTGAATCTTTATTTTTGATATGAATAAAATATAAAAAAGATGAAAATATATTTTTTCAAAGATACCAATTAAAATAATTATTTTTAATGCATAATATATATTTTTTCAAAAATTTTTCTTAAAAGTATGTAAATTTTCATTTTTAATTTTAATACTCTAATCATCATCTTCATCATAATTATGAAATAGAAACAAAAATAAATAAGATACAAATAAGACAGTTTTTCAAACACCAAATTTCAAATAGATATATATTAGACACAAATGAAAAAAAAAAAGACAATTCAAACGTGCCTTAAAGAAGTTAGCCCCATCAACTTTTATTTCTTTTTCAACAAACCCATTGTTCTTTTCTCCTTAAAATAAATGTCTTATAATTGTCATCATTTTAAATTAACTAAGATAACAAAAAAATGTGAAATTATAACAAAAATAAAATTTCCAACTTTTCTTATCTTAAGTTTATGTGATGTTCCTAAGTAAATAGGAAAAGTTATAAGAAAAAAGAATGGAAAATATAAAGTTAGAGAAGAAAATGTGAAGAATAAGAGAGAGAATGGAAAGTGAAAAATGAGAGGAGCAGCTTGAGGTTTAACTATTTAAGATTATTAGCTTATCGACTGAAATTCTTTTTTTTCTCTCATTTTACTAAAACGTTTATTAGTTGCAAGATATAATACTACCATTTATCATTCATTTATTAAAATTATTTACTAATATATTATAAAGTGAATACATGGCACTCTAGACTATATATCCTTTATATCTTAAAATATAAGCTTAAAGTGAGTGCATGGTAAAAAGCCTTATACTTATACTTTATCCTATGAAAATACATTCGAAAATTTTGTTTTTGTAATTTATAATCTTTAATGCTCATCTAGGACCTATTTGATCAAGTAGGGTATAGGTGAATGTCATGTAGAGTAGGTTATTTGCTCACTCTTAGTTAATTGTGATAAGATAAAAATATGTATATGTATATGTATATTTATATAATTCACTCAAATATTAGCTTTGAAATATAAACAGATAAATACAAATTAAATAATTTTATAAAATTTAAATTTTAAAACAAACATTGATAAAAAAAAATTAAAGATATAGATAAGACAAAGAAAAAAATCTGCATACTATATTTTCTCCTACTTTCCTAACACGATAGAACAATTTAATTTCCTTCTTCTCATTTTACTTCTTCTATGTATCCAATCCAAACAATTACGAATACTAATTAAATGATTGTTAGGTTATGATTCTCCAAACAAGAATCCCTAGCTACATGAAAAAAAATTTATAGATATTAATATATCATATGTTTAAACGAATAATGTATAAGTATTAATAATAGTATATAATTTACAAAAATTATTATTTATATTTTTTATCATTAAAATTTATTGATTCTATGCACAGCTAATTTGCATCCTCTAAAATTATGTTCTCTAAAATTTTATAAAGTTGTCCAATTAAGATATTATCACATATAATTAATAGTTGAGATTAAAAGAAAAAAGATAAAATATAGTGAGATATCTTAAAATTTTGAATAATCTTAATTATTAATTTTATAACTTTACTAAAATACTTTTTTTTTTTAATCTTTCAATTATATTACAACATAAAAGTTATAAAATTTAAATATGATTTATCCACAATATTAGTTGCGTTAGGTTGGAGGGGACTCGGCTAATGAAATACTCTAGACATCCATTTCTAAAAGCAGCCAGAGCGCCAGACAGGAAATTATGAAGCAGCACATGCAGTGCAAAGAGACAAAAGTGGACGCTGTGGCTGTGGCTGTGGATATGAAAAGTTGTAACCAAGTGTGGTTCCAAATTGTACACGAAACATAACAACATCTCACGAAACATCGTCGTAAACTTAACATTGTATTCTTCTTCATTTTGCTATCCCATCATCATTGCTGAGTCTAATCTCAGCTCCAATGGGGTTGTTGTTGTTGAGAGGCACTGAAACTGCTCTTACTTGGACTCACTCTATGTCTACTTCTTTCCAATTCACTCCTCAGCCCTTCTCTGTAAGTCCCTCACTCTTTTGTGCATGCCCATGCAAGCTTTATTGTTTTTTTTTTTTTTTTTTCAGCTACAGAAAACGTATTTTCTTATTTGGGTTGGTGTAATGTAGGTGGCCCATGGTAGGAGATTCAGGGTATGCTGTGTTTCTGATCAATCTCAAAAGGTCTGTCTGTCTTCTATTCTTTGGATTATGCATTCATATAATTCAATTTGTTGCTTGGACGTTGATTTTGAATTTTCAGAATGTAGTGATTGGCCAAAAATTATAATTTTGGATTCTTATACGGAGATTAATAGCATGGTTGTTAAAATCATAAGTCAAATCATCCGATTGTGTAGGTGTTGGTAAAATTATCAGATTAGGTATACAGTTGTACAGGCTCACGGTTCTACTAGTTTTATATGGTTTTGCGATTTTTTTATGTTTCAATTCTAAGTAGAATTGCAAGTTTAACAATCTTGACTCATAGGAAAAGTTTTATCTAGAGGTGGCTAGTATTAAGAGATGTTGGTAGTTCATGTGTTCTGTTGATATCTGCCTTAACCAGTTTGGTGAGGTTGGCTATATTGGAAAATAATCTCGATTATTTTGGAATGGAAATCATTTTTCTCGTTTGGAGTTAAGCATTCAGGTCTGATTAATGTGTACTTTCCACTATGAATTCAGAACATTTTCCATGGAATAAATGAACCTGTAATATCAGAGTTCTTTTCCTGGCTGATTAGATTTTACATGACCAATGTATATGACAAATGCAACACGGGGAAGGCATAATTGGTATTAATGCTGCTTCTATGCTGGTAAAGTGTAATTGCAGGAATTCATATGAATGAAGCCATTTAAGATATGTTTGGGAATGTTCCATGTGATTATCAAGCTCATTTTTCTTTTCGTGATAATGTAGGCAAATCAGATGACTGTAGCAATAACAGGTGCCACAGGCTTTATCGGAAAAAGATTGGTTGAGAGACTTCATTCAGGTCACAGTCCAATGATGTAACCATATTCTGTAATGATGAAATTTCAAAGAAATCTGCTTATTGAGTGATAGGTCATGCATCAGAAACTGTGAGGCTTGTCTTTTTCACTCTACCAAAAGCTTTCGTATTTTCTCTCATATGCTTGTTATTGTTCTGAGCCACTTGCACATAATGATCTACTGGACTTTGATAGAACTGATTTTCCATTTTGAGTAGGAATTATTTTGAATAGTAGCGAAACGTCATGCATACATCCAATTTTCAGAAATGCAAAATAAATTCATATGCAGGCTTATGAATGCACATTGCATATACAAAAGGCATCCATATACCCAAGCCAGAAGGCTTGCTCTTCTGATTTTCACTTACAAGATTCTCCGATTATAAATTATTTCTTTGTAGCTCATATAGATTTAGGACTAAACAGGGAGTTGATTATCCAAGAATGCAGATAATCTCACTATTCATATCTTGACTCGCTCGAGATCCAAAGCTGAATCTATATTTCCAGGTAAGAAGGTAATGGATCCTTTTTATTTTTTGATGATGATTAATTCAATAAGAAATCCTATTGTCAATTGCTCGAGTTCCTATCTTTTTCCTCCTGAAAGTTTGAACAATCCTACCATTCTTCTTTCCCCTTGATGCTGTTGTACATTGGCTGAACATTTTGGTAAATACAGCCAAGGATTTCCCTGGTATCATAATTGCTGAGGAGTCAAAATGGAAGGATTCCATCCAAGGATCAAACGCTGTTGTCAATTTGGCTGGAACACCCATAAGTACAAGGTGGTCTCCCGAGGTTAGTTGTGAGTTCATTCGCTAGTCAAACACTATGTTGTATATATTTTCTGAAAGTAGCACATAATTGACTAAGATAATAGACCAGCTAGCTCCACCCGAACACTCATATGGTACATAATTTCTTATACAAAGTTGGATGTAGATTTTTAACTTCACTCATGCTAAATAGATGAGGTGCCTAGGCATAGAATTAGTTTATGCAAAATGTAGATATACATTTATTGATGATTTGCCTGTGGGGGAAATTATGTTCAAATATATCGTTAACCTATCTAATTTTATTATCACTTCATTCTGAAATTGCCTTTGCTTAGCTCCCATTCAACTTGATAACACTAAGAAAGCCATGGATCTAAATAAGAGAAGCAAATGCTTGTTCATCTTACTCATCCAAATGACTTCAATAAACTACCCAATGCAAAGAAGTCTTTGATAACCAAGCAAACTTTCTCTCCAATTATATGCTAAGTCAACTAAAAGAAATTAGCGTTATACCCATCTGGACCTAGTGCTTTATCTTTACGAATGGACCTCAAAGCTTCCTTAATTTCCTAATTATCCACTGGTCTGATAAGAAGCTACCAATCCTCTAATGAAACTGTTCTTTCCATTAGAGAAGGAATAGAGTTCGAGTTTGATGGGATGGTCACGGAAGAGTTTAATAGGTAATGGCTGCTTATTGGATATCTGTCAACTGTAAACCATCCTCTTTACACTACGGATTGAATACTATCCCTAACTGTGGACCTAGTGCCTTATCTTTAGAATGGACCACAAAGTTTCCTTAATTTCCTCATTATCCATTGGTCTGATAAGAAGCTACCAATCCTCTAATGAAACCATTCTTTCCACTAGAGAAGAAATAGAGTCCAAGTTCAATTGGATGGTCACGGAAGAGTTCAATAGGTTTTGGAAAAAAGATATGGTTGCTTCTTGGATATACTGTTTGTCTGTTGACTGTGAACCATCCCCCTAACACTACGAATTGAATACTATCCTTAACATGCTTCGATTTTAATGAGCAGCAGAAAAATGAGTTTCTATCTCCTAACTTGAACTAGGATTTTTGTTTTAGGAAAGAATGCTCAGCCGTTGCAAGCAAATAGTGATCCTTAAAACTCTTTTTCTCCAAATCCCAATTCACACTTGATGGGTCAGCTCGATTGGAAAGTTGAACACTTTTTAAAGCTCTTAAGCTTTGGGAGACTCTCATGGAGATATCTAAATAATGCTTCTTATTAAGCTCCCTCAATTCCTTTTTTAGTAGTTTCAATTTGGAGACTACTCTAAACATAGGTGTTCCTTCCACCAATGGGAGAAAAAGGGGGTCTTTACTTTGGAAGTCAAAAATTTAAAAGGAATTTTCCTATTTTGTGTATGCTGATGAAGATGCACTATGATTGGATATACCAAGGAGGGCATATCATGGCCTCAAAATTCGAGAAAGCTATTAACTAATACCAATTAATCAAAAATCTGTCTAATTATCTTAAGAAGAGGTTCGATGGACTTTTATTTGTCCACGTATGGAGTAGGCCACTAGTCCCCACCTATTCTAACTCCACCCCCACACAAAACTTATTGAAATGCTCCATACCTGGTGTAATAATTCCATTTCCCCCAATTTTCTCCTTTACATTCCAACATTCATTGAAATCACCCCCTAGAAGCTAAGGCTCATGGATCGATGCTTTGATGAGAAGAAGGTCTTACCATAAAGCCTCTCTTTTCGTGGCCAAGTTTGCTCTGTAGACACAAGCGAACCAAAAGCTTGTATCCTCCCCCATTTGTTGGCAGTGCCAATGCATGAACTATCTATTTGAGACAAGGATCCTTACTCTTTAAATGGCAGGATTCCATGCCTCCTAAATTCGGCCACTTGAGTGGTGTTTTGAACTCCAAGACAAAAAGATTCTAGCCTAAACTAAAGGTGCTTTATTAGATTTTACCTTTGTTTCTATCAAACCCAGTAAAGACATATGATTTGCCTCACAAATCTTCTCACCACTCTTGCTTTTTGGGGGTCATTGAGCCCCATAATGTTCCAAACTGCTATCATTTATTGGATAAAAAAGAAAGAAGCAGAAAACACAAAGGGCTAACAGTCCAAATCAAGATATTTAGTCACTAGAGTTATCTCCGGCAAAACCTCTCTTTTTCTTTTTTGTCCTCTTCTTTTTAACAATGTTCCAAGAGGTGTTGTCGCTAGATAGCTTATTCTCTTAATTGAGTTGAGTTTCTCAGACAATAGATTAGGAAGAACCAACTGAGATCTCATCTTTTTCCTGAAAGTCAACTGATGCTTGACTACACTCTCCCTCTTCCTTTGAATCAAAGCTGTCAACAATGAGAGCAGCATGGGAGCAGTCACTTAATACCTTAGGGCAATGTATTGAGGAGCTATCACAGGATAGCATCGTAACTGCGTATTTATCCTTCTTCTTAGTGAGCGTGGTTAGGTTCTAAGCTATTGTTTGGTTCCCTTCTTTAATGACTACTCCCTTAGAATAAGGGGCAACCCCTAATTAAGAACGCTCTCGATTCTTCTGCACAACAAAGACAGTGCACCCCTTCAAAGACTCATCACTATTGACCAATTTCTCCTGATTGACGCCTTGCTCAACTACACACCGGTCAGTTGCATATCTAAAAACATTACAATAAGTGCATCAAGGGGGGATATTTTGGTACTCCACATCTACCATGGCAATCTTTCCATTAGCTCTCTTAACAACAAAGGAGAAGAGGAGGTTAGCTTCAGCATCTACCTTCATGGACACTTAAGTAAACGTAATCCTTTATGTTCTTGCTGTGACTAAATCTACCTAAAGGGGGCCTTCCTATAGCACTTGCTACATACTCAGTGCTATCTCTATGGAGGAACTCCATTGGCACTCCTCATAGCTTGATCCATATTGGGAGCTTTTTAGGTAACACCTTATTGTAATCAACTTTTAGGGACTAACATTCAAGAATAATGATTTGGTTGGCAAACGACCATCATTGACTCAAGATCTTAAGAAGGGAGACCTAATCCTTAAACTTAAAGAAGAAGAAACCACATTCATTTGCAAGAACTTCCACCAATCCTTCATCTTTCCAAGAGTTCCGCGCTATTTTATGAATTAAGAGGAAAGATAAACCTCAGCCAAGGAAATAGTCAACAAGAGTGTTCCTTCAAATCTTCTCCCCAAACATAGAGACAAACAAAGGGGACTCCATACAGATCAAGTCGCCTAACTTAGTCGAAGCATGGTAATCAAGAGACACATCCACTAATGGTCCAGGCAAGGATGGAATATTTTGCGAAACCACCTAAATAAAAGATGGTGGTTTCAAGGACTCTCGTTTACCACTTGTGGCAAGTTCCTTCTGTCCTTGAAGAGCTGAGCCTTCAATTTCTTCTGCAACTTTAGTCATCGCCTTCAGAGTTAATTCGCTTGTAGAGCTTAGACCATTGTCAAAGAAGGAAAGAAGTCCACCTTGCTTTTGTTCCTCAGGAAGTGGCCTTTAAATGGATTTGGTAATAAAGTTTCATGTTATTAGTTGTCTACTTTTTAGACTTTTGAGAGAAATTAGTAGGCTTTCCAACCGAGGGCTGACAAGTCACATCGGCTGCTTTACACTTTGAGCTTGATACCATCTTGGTTTTCTCATCCTTCAATCCAGAAACCGTTATAGTCCTCACTTCGGAAGAAACCTCATGGGAAGCATATTAAGAAGACTTCTTGCCTTTACATTTCCTCAATTTGCTTGGTACTTACGCCACCATGGATGGCGCCACAACAACTCCAAATGATACCTTTTTATTTCTACGAATGGAGGTTCTCAGAGTAACAACCTTCAAGAGACTCACACCATTAAACTCTAAAACTAAGCCGGCAACCTTAAAACGCTACAAAAAAGAGGTACACCAAAAGAGCTTAAAACTAGAAGAGGAGAGGGACAAAAGGAGAAAAAAACGTTGAAGGATGGGAGAGCTAGGTGGGGAAGGGAAGGTGGAAAGAAAAGGAAGAGGGTGGGAAGGGTAAAAGGAAAGGAGGGTGAAAAAAGGAGGGACGGTTTGAGAGGATTCTCTCTCTACATATTGAAGAGAGAGATTGAGATCTGACAATTTTAATTCTACTTGCTAATGAAGTGTAAAGTGCTAAATGTTACGAATCACCCTGTTAGTTTACATGATAGCTGGAAGAATGGTGGTTATGAAAGATGTTTAATGCTGCACCTCCAAAACTTGAGAGATGGATAAATATGAAGCTTCCATTGGTATTATTGAGCACAGCCAAAATATTCATTTTATTTCTTGTTCTGACTCTGAGTTGATGGACTGCCGTAAAATCCTGGATAGCATCCGTCCATATGAGTACTAGAATCCTTTCTTATTCCAATGTGCTATCAGCTGCATCATTATATATCAAAGGCAGGAATATGAATATTTGAGTTGATTTTTTACTCTTATGCAAGCTGCTTATGTTTCATGCTAATATATTCTATAGATCATAAGAATGCATTCACTTAGGTACATTATAATTTTACAAGGTCCTCCTTTTCAGTTGGTGCATATCATTTATAATTTGACTGATCTGTTAATCCTTTAAACTGCATGTAATGCAGTAGGAGACGTATTCTAAAGTTAATAGCAATTTGTAAATTTTTATTTCATCACAGATGAAGAAAGACATCAAGGAAAGCAGGGTTAGGGTGACCTCAAAGGTAAGGGACCACCTTATGCCAGCTGTGCAAAACTCATGAATTCTGAAGGCAAGAATAATTACTACTTCACCTAATGCTTTCATGTGACTGAAGGTTGTAGATTTTATAAATAGCTCGCCTGAAGGAGTTGGACCAACTGTTTTGGTTAGCGCAACTGCTGTTGGTTATTATGGTCTCTTTTGACCTGCATTTCTCATGCTTTTCTTTTCTTTTTCCTTAGTTGCTTATATTTTTTTTTTCCCATAATCTGAGATGAGTATGTTAATCCTAATTTCATGTATCTGGAGATGATGTCTGTATAAAAGTTTGAATAGGATTCCAGAAGAAACTAGAGAAGTATTTCCCTGGATAAATTATTTTTCAACTCTACAGATTAGGCAAAATCGTTAAATACCAATTTTTCTTTCAAGAAGCCCTAAAAATCTTCAGTCTGTTAAACTAGATCAATGCCTTAAGTGTTATGAATCTTATGGATCATTTCCAGCTTATAACTTTCACATAAAACGTGCATCCTAGTAGATGGAATGTATTTGGAGACGGTAGGAAGAATAAGTTCTTTCCCTGCAAAATCTAATCTCTGCTTCATCAGGAAGTACTGTATGTAACAGAACTTTGTATGACTTCTGTCAAGGTCTTCTGCAGAAAACCAATGAAATATACCATGTATGGATATGTAACAGCAAGATACACTTTCTTGCTTATCAGCTCACCCTTTTGCTTCAATTCCAATCAGTTGCAAAACCTTTCATACTATTACTGCAGTTAGAAAAGTGAGAAGATCAGAAGGAAAATTACCTTTGCCTGATTGAGAAGATGTTACTTAATAAAGACACTGAATGACAGGAAGTCTGTCACAGAAGGAAAAAGTACTAAACCAATACAAGCAATCTGTACAAAATTTGCCTCATGGCCAACATCATTCTTTTGAGTGAATTTCATTCCATGTATCCTACTTAGTGCAGACTGTATATGTAAAGTTATTCCCATGATGTGAGAGTAAACCGCAGTATTTTGCTCTTTTTCCATTGATTGTTTAGGCACTAGTGAAACATGCGTTTTTGATGAGCAAAGTCCATCAGGAAATGACTACTTGGCTGAGGTTTGTGAACAATTCTTCATATTCTTTCTTTCTAATTCCTTTTTAAGGTAATTTTTTGAAAAAGCTGATGAAGTCATTCATCAGAAAACCAAGGATCATAAATGTCTTGACTCTTCTTGAGAAAGAATCCCTTTCTTACTGTATTTTATAACATTGTTTTTTCTTACAGGTGTGTAGAGACTGGGAGGCATCAGCCCTGAAAGTGAGAGGAGATGTTAGAGTTGCCCTTATTCGCATTGGAGTTGTCCTTGGTAAAAATGGTGGTGCACTAGGTATAAGTTGTACTTTTTTTATGCATTCTTTGTTTTTAAGGGTGAAGATATTGGGAGAAGCTGAATCTATAAATCTGCTTTATTATGTATATTTCCTTCCTCTTACATGTGAAGTTATCTCTGTCCACAGCTAAAATGATTCCTATATTCATGATGTTTGCTGGTGGACCTTTGGGCTCTGGACAACAATGGTATGTGTACTATGTTTCTACTAGCTGTACATGCTTTCTCTTATACTTGCATAGAAGTATGGTCAAAACAGAAATCTATTAGCCAACCATTGTTGCTCTAGGTGTATCCAGTCATCTCATACAAGCTAATTGCTTAAATAAGTTTCTGGCTACCTTACTTTCTGTGTTTGATTTATGTGTATTTCCTCAGTACTAAAATAATCTTCTTTGCCTAAACATTTGTTTTCCTGTTGCTTAGGTTTTCTTGGATACACTTGGATGACATAGTTAGCCTCATTTATGAAGCTCTTCTAAATCCATCATACAAAGGTGATCAACTACATGACTCAAATAATTTTTGTGTTTTATTTCTTCTCGTGAAATCGGTCTAATTGAGTGGTATGAGTGCTATCTTCTTGTAGACATAGAATTTCTTATTTTCCAGGATGGTAGCTCTTGATCACTTTGGACCTAGTAGGTTTAACGCTTGATTGCTGCTGCTGCTGTTATAGAATGGGGTCACATGATCATCTTTTCTTACTAATGATAAAATGACAACATAAATAAACAAAATCCATGTTATAGCATCTAAAGGAGTTGTGGCATTGCATACAACGTGAAATTTTCTTTATTTAAGAATGCCATTAGTTAGTTGTAAGATTTCACCAACTATGGCTTTCCTTGCTGCTTTACTTCAAATGGTTGCTTCTACCTCACTCCAGTTTGATAAGATTAGCTTCGACAAACTGCATCTGCACTTCACAATCAATCAACAAATTCAATGGCTTAGCTGAAGTTTAATGTTTTTTCAGAAGGGTTGCACGTGATATCATCCACCTAGTGGTGCTAAGGCTTGATGGTTATTGTTTCTATTATAACACATGATTTCCTGATTGCTTTTCTAACTAAGGATGAAATAGCCAAATAAAAACAATGCTGTAGTTAGTCGCTAGTTGTAAAATTCCACTGGTTATGACCTGTCTCACTTGGTTACTTCAAAAGTATTGCTTTCTCCTTATTCTGATGTTTTACTACGATTATCCTTTCGCAAAGCAGATTGCCATTCCACAAATGATTAGCAACAGAAGGATTAGCTAAATCTGTTGATCTTATGCAGGAGTTATCAATGGAACCGCACCAAACCCTGTTAGATTGGGTGAAATGTGTCAACGACTGGGAGAAGTTCTAGGCCGGCCATCTTGGTTGCCTGTACCTGATTTTGCCCTCAAGGCTGTGCTTGGAGAAGGGGCTTGTGTGGTGAGAAAACAGTGTGATCTCCTGCAGTGTAACAATATAATAGATTTATCTCTAACATTCGACTAACTCAGGGCCATTGCAGGTTTTGGATGGTCAAAAGGTGATTCCTGCAAAGGCCAAGGAGTTGGGTTTTTCATTCAAATATCCAAACGTGAAAGATGCATTAAAAGCCAGTCTTTCGTGATGGAAAGAAACTACTCCATACAGGAGCCTGGCAGTTAACTGCAAAATTCACATGTTCTTGATTCTTTGAGCGATGAATTGTAAACTCCCACTTACTTCCCAATGATGCAATTGTCCATCTCCTCTTTAACCATGTTTCAATAGATCAATAACAAGTTAGGCTCAGTCTAGCTGATGAACTTTATCTTGTTCAAAATTTTTTTCACTTTCATACTCTAATATTTATCAGATGGACACATATATGCATCTATCTAAAATAAAAATGTAATGCATGTTAAATATAGTCACTACCACAAATGGTTACAACTTTTGCATCCTGATTCACGGAGTTTAGTTCCCATATCTATAGTCAAAAATTGGACATGTAGAAAAGTAAAAACCATCCGAAGTAAAGAAAATTTGCTAATTTACTGGAATTAAATTGCATAATTTACAATAAAGGGAACGTACAGAAGTCATTAGTAAAAGTTAATTTTTAGGTGTGGAAAAAAAAAAAAAAAAGGGCCACATCGAATACGTACGGTTAATCAATAATGCTTAAGTGGTGCGGAATCGAACCTTTTTCATTTTTGCCCCTTCTGTTTAAGCCATTCCCCCGGTCTATTCGTATTCTAAAATTACAACTCACGTATCTTCTACAAAACGATGAGTTTTAGGTCCCTTTTATTTACCTTACCATTAGTTTTCAAGTGAATGATCGGAATTTTCCGTAAAAGTAAATGACCGCGAAATCTTAATATCTTAAAAGTAATAATAAATTGAAATCTTAATGTTTGAAAGTAAGAATCAATCGAACCTTCACAGTTGTAAAGATAGTAACTTAACTAGAATTTATGATTTTATAATATTTTTCTTAATTAAAATAGAACAAATTTTTGATAAAATTAGTTTATCATTTTATATGATGCTATTGATTCTACATGCCTAAGAAAAACAAAAAGTAAAATCCCATAACTTAACATGTTTCATGTAAAAGCATCTTTTCCTTCTGTGTCCCCAACCGTAGGGAAAAATTCATAAAAATCCATCTAGCTTGTTGGGGAAAAAAAAAAAAAAAAAAAAAACACAAAAACATTTGCTGTTACATCCTTAGAATTTCCATTGAAAGTAATAACCAATTGTAATGCACTGAATCAGCAGACATTCTCAGAGCAATGAAATATACATTAATTAGGACATTAATCTCCTCGCGCTAGGATAGAAAGCAAGACGCTGCATGAAGCTGACAAAGTGACAAGAAAACAAAGATACTGCACGATACTGCAGTCAACAAGCAACATGAAGAGCTAAGGTCATTTTTAATTAATCTCTTATGAAGAGCAGAAAAGCTTCCAGCTCTTTCCTTTGTTAAACCCACAAGAGAAACTAGAAATCACGGGCATGCAAATATTGCTTCCCATGTAATTCACAATGCTGTACCTCAACCCACTGAAGCCTGTCACTCTTCACATCAGCTCCATCATTTAACGTCCATGAGCGAGCTCATACTCGCTAAGCATAAGATCAAAGCAGGCAAAAGATCAAAAGAAGAGATGGTCATGGTACAAACTAGAGAACCAAGAACTACTGCATCAATGAAGGCACGTGCACATTAATTAGATTGCTATTAACAGTAAACTTAGAGAAAGTTGATTTCTTCCCAAGTATTGGCATGGAAAGTCAATGTGGTCACCCTTGGACTCCCCTGATAGATAGTTTTGTGACATTTTCAAAATAATACAAGAGGAGAGCGAGAGAGCAGAATGAATTCAAGAATGGCCCATCAACCCCTCAGCGTATACTTCTTTCCAGTGAAGGGCTGGAATTTAGGCTCTTCCTTCTGAGGCTGCTCCTGTTTAGTTTCTTTTGGAGTTTCCTGCAGGATTTAACATAATAAACAAAAAACATTGGCAAACTTAAAGTAGTTATTACTTTCATCACACCTTCAATGTCCAAGGAACAAAGAAGTAACATACCTTCTGTTTATCCTTGGAAGAACGGTTAGCAGTTGATCCAAACACAAGCTTTCCCTGAGTTTGCTGTGTAGTATTCTGAGACATTGACCTAACAGGTGGCTGACTACTGCCACTGGAAACAGCAGGTTGCTTGTCTTTGGCCACAGCTGTGGAAGCTGGGGAAGGTTGACTTCTCAATGGCTTCCCATCCAGGCGTCTTCCAGCTCCAGTAAAAGGGCTGAATTTGGGTGGAGCTTGCTCTGGTGCCTCTTCGACTTTTGAAATAAATCAAAGGTTGTTTTATTAGTATTAACTATAGGGATAATTAACAAGAAGAATCGACAGAAAAGATGAGCTTGCATTTTATGTCAGTTGACAACAGATATAGAAGTTTTAATCTAGATTCCATTTTCTCCAGCAAAAGCCCTGGAAAGTCAGCCCCCTTTTCAATTGGTCTCTATAGGGATAAAATTATAACGAAAACACATACCGTGTGGAAAATGCTCAAAAACAGAGCAATCTTGGTTAAGGACCGTGAAAGAAAAAGAGGTGATAAATACTTAAAGAGAACTATCAAAGAATGATGTCACTAAAGTAAGTCTGTTACTCTTGATAAATTTTCTGTTGCGGAATGTGGATCAGCAAACCTGTTTCTTTCGTTAGAATGTTGATGAAACACATGATCACCTCTTTTTCAAGTGCGATTTCAGGAAAAAATTTTGGAGCATGATTGACAAAGAACTTAATTAGCTAAATTCTACACTTTGTAAGACAAAGGACTACTCAACTTTCTTTCTATGTCCTTTTTCTGGTTTCAACACAGTAAGTTGAAGGGCTTGTGCAGCCATTATCTACTATATTTGGCAAGAAAGGAACACAAAACACTTGGGTTTAGAAGAGGCTTTAGCTAATAAAGTATCGAGAAAAGTTCTCAATTCTATTAGGCCTCTAGATTTAAGTTTTTGGATGATACAACTCGGTTCTTTCAACCTGGAGTACCGCCTTATTTCTGGTCTAGTCCTAATATTTGCACTTCCTTGTTATTAGAGCAAATACCAACACTTATGCTTCTATGTACTTATAGTCTAGTCTTTTGTTTTGTACAGAGGTATTAGAATCTCTGGATAACTTGTAAATTATCACAAAGTGAAAAAATTTCTAAATAAGCGACAGTATGTATGTGAACGTTCAAGACATAAAGCCATGCTGAAGATTACACAACTGAACAATCTCATATATTATCCCATAACATAGAGCAAAGTCAATGCTATTTAATTAAAGCCGCAAAGGTAAAGCAATTTCCTTGATCAGAATGAAAATACACAATAAGACAAGAAGCATGGTGAAAGGTAAACCTTGTGCTGGTGCCCGACTTTGAGAAACTGGTGCAACTGGCTTTTCAGGTTCCTTATAATCGAGAGGAGGTGCAAAGTCAACCTCACAGTCTGTCTCAATTATACTTATAGCATTGGAAGGCTTTGTTTCTATGATATCTATATAATATTTCTTGTTGTTATAAGCAACCATGATACTATCCCCAGTAGTTAAACAGGAATAATTCCTCAGTGTTGTCTCCAGGCTGCATGGTCCAGAAAGATAAATTTATGCATTAAGTAACTGGAATTGATCATCCAACGTCATCTGTAAGTGTCATTTTATTTTAAATACAGCACCATATACAGGGAAGAAAAGTGATGAGGTATTCCAGAATGCTAATGCAGGTGTAGAAAGATGCAAATTGATATTAAACAAATGCACAGCATGCATTTACTGTTTTGGTGACTATAGCAGCCTGAAAACATTTTCATTTTGATCACAAGCTTTATCAAATATGTGGAATTCTTCCTATACACTTTTAAAGAGATTGTCTGTACCCAAATTGATAAGATAAAGAATTTTTCCTAATAACAGGGAGTGGGTGAGAAAACAGGGCTAAAGAAACAAAGCTATTTATATGCCTCAGGGATATCTGAGAAATACAAGGCAAAAGGATAGAAAAGAAGAAGATCAATTAAATATAAATATCAAATTACCAAACTCAACCATACCTTTTTTAGTACTTTCATAGAAAAAGAGAAAGAAAATAAATCCATTCCATTACAATATAAAAGAAAAATGCTTAACCCATGCAAATTGTTGTAACAGATGGTGCAATGAGACAGTGGTCCTAATATCAGAAGAAACTAACAAACTTGCCAGCATTGAAAAAACTGCAAAGATAACTTTACTCACATTGCTTTAGGATTTGAAATGTCCAAAAAGTCCTTTGTATGGGGTTGCAATTTAACATATGTTCCCTTAGGAAGAGTGACATTTTTCACTTGCACAAAATCTCCTTCTTGTAAGAGAAGATTCTCCATCATCTAGATTAACACATTAGCAGAAATTATAACACACTTAGCAGAGATAGTACAAGCAGCTATGCAACAGAAGCCATTCACAAGTCCTTACCCAGTATGGCATATAAATCATTCCTTCTTCAGCAATAAACTCAAGGACCCCACAGTGGGAAACTCGTTCAGCATCTTTATTGCAAAGCTCAAACAGCATCGGGTAATCGATATGCAGAGAAGCTGAAAATGTAGCAAAAATACATAAACCGTTTTATATAAAAAAGGATCCAGCAACAAGATATAAAATTGGAACCAACAGGGACAAAAGTAACTAACCAAGACGATCAAGTGCTGAGGGAGGCATTATTACTGTTAAAGCAAATGAGCATATATCATTAAGCAGAGTATACTATAAGCGTCAAATGACTGTGTTAACTATAAGTTCAAATGATGAACTTACTCTTGTCACCACTTTCAATTTGTGGCTGCATAAGAAAGAAAAGTAAATTGAAGTCACATAAGAGAGAATCTATAGCATACTGTAAACAGGTGATGAATCGTCTCAAATCTTATATAGAAGTCTGAAACTCAAACAGTTCAGTGTTCATCCATTCCTTTTTTGGTAGATCTACCACAAGAATACCCTATGTTGATTAAACTTCCCTGGGAAAAGTTTATTTGATTTATAATGGTTGATGAAAAATCTGAGTGTGCAAACAGAACAAAGTCTAAATTAAGTGCCCCTGTTAATCTGCAAGAAATTTTCAAAAGATGCAGTTTCTAATTGGCTAGCTTCCCTAGGAAGTATTGTGCGTCATCGTAACTTTGGTGGAAAAAACCTGGTTTTGACATAGGATTCAAGGACCTTACATAAACCTCAAAATGTTCCTCAAACACCTTTTTGATTAGTGTCAAAACTTGCTAGTAAAAGCAAGCTGGGAGAGAAAGTGGCAAATTTACCAAAAAATAAAGGTTTCAGCAACAATGAAAATCTCTTATTTTTGCAGACCAGTTTTCCTAGTAAGTTCTAGAAAGACTTTAACAGAAGAACATATATCTAATTGAGACTTGCAACAAGACTCAGTTATATGCTCTGACAACATGATAAATCAAAATAATTGAAAGTACCCATACCTTTTCAATAAAAGAAGCAGGATAACATCGATATGTCTGTTCAAATGAAGTTCCATGATATCCATACCCAGGGAAAAACTGCAATTTCACAATTTGTCAGAAAAGCTCAATTCTTTAAAACAACAATCATCATAAAAGTTCATCAAATGATATCACTAATATTTCTCAAGAATAAACATCTAACAAATCAACCGCAAACCCCAATTAACAAAACCTTCATTGCAACTAAACAGTTAGAAACTAATCAAACTTCCAATACTAACGCATACTCCTGCCCTTTATCGGCAATATCCAAAGTTGAATTGGGTGTCTTTTCACTTCCAAAAGCATCTAAATGAAGAATGAGCTAACAGTAACTATGAAAAAGACCCCAAGCCCAAATCTGGCATTGCCTAACAAGACTAGTTGCCATCTCAATCCGCGACATGATCAAATAAACGAACCACATTTAAATTCAGGATATTTGGACATGATTGGCAGCCCTAACTACCAAGAGACTTCGTAACTATAAGCAATCCACAAAGCAGCATCAATAGAAAGTAAATCCCTCTATAAAACCCTTATAACAAACTAAGATAGAAATCAACCAAAAGTTTCATAAACACTAAAGGGTACCATCTTATGTCGGCAATAATGTTGTTGTATCGTCTTTAAGCTTCTCCTTGCAAGAAGAAAAAGGAAAAATCAACAAGCTTATACAATAAAACTAAAAACAATCGAGGAAAGCGATAAACAAAAATAGTGGATTCTCGAATTGCAAGAACATTGATGGATTATTCTGTGTAGAATTTAAGCACAAACCCTCTAGGACTCTGGTGTTTGATGTTGGTGTTGCTGATTGAAGTCGTGAAATTCTTTCTCGGGTGAGGAGAAGAATAATATTGTGTGTAGTTGTACATGCTTGCTACGAAAGAAAGAATGAAAACGTAATGCTCCGTGTGTGGGCTTTCAGGCCCAGCTTCATTTTTTTTTTTTTTCCAATTAACTTTCAAGCCTAATGAAATTTACACGGGTTTCCTTTCCTAAAATGAATAGTTAAATCCACCGCGCTTTGCACGGATTTTAATCTAAAATATCATTTTAATAAAAAAATATTTTTATTTAAAAGATTTTTATAAGTTTATAATTAATATACTATTAATTCATATTCATTTTTAAAGATCAAAACACTCACATATGATTGTAATACATAAAACCTTTTTTTTTCCTAATCAATAAAAATCTCTTTCTATATATGTTTTTATCTCTTTATTTATGTTATTAGAATGTTTTAAAATATTTAAGTATGAAATAATAATCACATATAAAAGGATTAAATAATATGATCACATATAAATGGATAAGTATAGAAAGTTTAAATCTAAAATTAAATGAAGTAGGGTAGCCTTTATAATATTAAATTGATTTTATGAAGATTCCAGTTGGTTACTTAAAATAAGATTTGATGCATGAATTGATTTATATTGAGAATTGATTTAACTAAATCTTTCTTACACAACCACTTTCTCTTAGCTTTCGAAAAAGTGTTAAGTAATACATGGTTAAAGTTTGATATTGATAATCATCAATTGCATATCAACTCATGTAATAAATTGATATCAATCATCATTAAGTTATTATGGCATAATAAATATTTTCTATTATAATGTTATTCTTAATTTATATCGACATTAGTAATAACTAATAATCTATAGTTTTATAACATTTATTAAAGTCATAAACTTATTGGTCCTTAGAAGTAAATTGATTATTTCACGTTTATTTATAAAAAAAAATACAAAAGGTTTTAAAAAATAAAAAGAAGTACTGACAAATGTCATGGATTGACACTAATAGCAATTATATAATGAATCATTTGTTACAATGAAAATATGAGAGCAAGTACCACAATAATTATATAATCTAATTTGATTAGTTATTATAATAAAATATATCAAAATTTATTGGTCTTCTTAACCCTAAGTATAAAAGAAAAAATTGGGAAAAGTGTTTATTTATTCTTTTTATCATATATAAATTATTGTATTATAACATTTTCTATATTATATGATAAATAGTATCGATAAGTATATATTATATATTATATAATGAATATAATTGTATTTTGTTTATTACATAATAAAAGCATATAAATAATATTTTTATATATTATGACTTAATGTGTTATAAAAATAAGAAAAGAAAACTTTTTTACTAGAGATGATATTGAGCAGGTCATTATAGAGTTTCCAACTCGCCCGACTCACTTTTAGAGTTTTAGATGAATTCTAGAAGTGGTTTTCAAACCCTATAAAGTTTTAAGTCAAATTTTAGAATTTAGAGAAAACCTTACAGAAAACCCAAATCTGATTAAAAACAATAATATATACATATATAATATTAGTAATTTAGTATTAGTTGTAAAATGAAACAAGAAGCACAAGCATAAGTATAGAAATAAAATATTATTGTAATTTTTATTTTTATGATAAAATAATACGTGAAATACTTATTTAAGGATAATAAAAATAAATAAATGAAATTATTATTCAAAATAAACCATACTTCATTTGCTTTATTTTTTGTATATACCTGTAAATATTTTTTTATTTCTTTTTTTTTTTTACATTAGCGTATCAAGTCAATGTCACGCCCCGAAGCGGTAGAGTCGTAACAGCTCCGCCGTGTAAACCATCCTAAAATAGAAGTTGGTCTTACAACCGCTATCTTAGACCTGATCTACATAAGGCGTCTACGATTAACCCGCTTTGAAGTAAACAGTTTATAATTTAAATAAATTATTTACCTAAGAAAGTGAGGAAATATATATATACACTATGATTTAGTTAGTACAAATATCATTTACAATATTTCTCCTTAATATATTTCCTAGTTATTACATTATTCAAAAATGAAAAATTCTAAATAAAACAAAACTTAGACCTTAAGAATATATGTTTGTTCTTCAAATATTTTTCCTCACTCCCCAGGATCCAGCAGTTGCTAGTTTCAGCGTAGTTGTTTGTCGCTTTTTAGTCAACACCTGCACGATGTCTATAGGGATGTGAGCAACCACAGCTCAGTAAGTTAGGATGGAGGACTTAAAACTATACCACAAACACAACAAGGTTTTCAATCGACTTATTAGGTGCAATGTATGTGCAAGCAAATGCCATCGCACGATGTTGTCTGGCCCGTCGTGAGATTAGAGAAATTGCGCCCACTCTAATCCGGGTTGAGGAGTTGCCATTAATGCAACAGCTCACGACCAAACCTAGGCTTGTGCAATGGAGACCTCGCTCCTCCTACGACTACCTTTGAACCACTGACTTTACCCTCGTTGTGACCTCATCTCATGTCACTTAGTTCGGCTAAGGATGAAGAAGGGACCAATTACAATCCTGCGCTATCCCTTTCGAATGGGTTGGTATTTGGGCAGAGAGTCCTAAGTTCTCCTAACAGGTTGCCATGCATGTCCGATTATGATTACTGGTTATATATTTGATTAAGTCCAATTTAGATTAATCAATCATTTCATACAAATCATACAATACATGCCTGAGTAACAAACAAAATCATAGCATCACCCATAATCAAGCACATATACATATCCAACTATCTAACAAGCACAACCAAGCATAATCTTAAACCTCCAAAATACAGCATCGTATTAATCCCAACTTACCTCAACTCCTCGCTCACTCACTTGAGGTCCGACTTGCTCAAGCCATTGCCAATCCTCCCTATAACACAAACGTGGTTTCAGTTTTTCATATAACTATTATAGGTTTATTTTATCCTACAACGCTTATTGTTATGTTTTGTTTAGGGTTTAATATGCCTAATTATCTAGGTTTTAAGTCTTTTACAATTATTCTAGGTTTAGGGTTAGGTTTTGGTTCGGTTTTCGCATCGATTTCTAAATTAGGTTTGAGTTCAATTTCTAAGTAGTGTTTTATACTTCAACCTTAGAAATTTGTTTCAACCCATAATGTGAAATGAATCACATTACCTTCCGATCTCCTAAATATCATCATTACCCTTAGTCAGTATTTATTTTACCCGGTACACTTAAATCCGTATTAGTGTACCAAATTCACTCCTAATGTGAAAAATTTTTACATTTTTCATATAAGTACATAAATTCAAATTTCGTATAAGATTTATTGTACATTTTTATTATTATCAAAATATCAATTTTTATTATAATATTTTCTATTTATTATATTCTAATAATTACATATTATGTATTATTACCTTTTACGTATATCATACGCTTCTAATATTTCTATCACTCTAATTATCGTCTCTAAACACCAATTATAATTTCAAAATGTCTAAATTCATTCTAAATCAGATTTTACTCCTAATTACCCTAATTTCCAAAATTAACTTAAAATTTACTATTTTTCCCTATTACTCATTTACTACATAATTAACCTAATAATTACATCTAACACCCTAAATGCTACAAGTATCATACTCCATCAGATTTCGACATCCTAAAACATGTACTTATTCACTAAATCAGTAATTAACCATCTAATTACTTTATTAACCATAAATTACTTATTTTATGCCTTATTTTAAAGCCTAAAAATTATCTAAAAATTTCGAAAATTAATTTTTGAAAACGGAATTTATAGCACTGTTCTATATTAGCTAAGTGGTCTACACAAAAATTTTGGACTCGAAACTACACTCCTAAGGTTATTTATTTCTAAACCGAAACATGCCCGGTTTTGCACGATTTCTTAAGGACCTTATATCACGAGATATATTTTCATCAAAATATTATTTTTCCTAAAAACTACATACAAAAATATTTCAGAATAACAAAATTCATAATTTTATAATAATATTTACTATTTTTACAAAATTATACAAAATCGGACTAGAAATCGAGCTCACCGATTTAGGTTGCTTCGGCCACCGTCGATGGCCATGGGTATGTTGGCCCACCTGGGCGTTGCCACCACCATGTGGTGGTGGTGGCCGTCCACTCCCAGCTACCCGTCGGATCTGGGTTCTTCTTTGTGGCCCTAACTGCACAATTTTCCTTTTTTTTTTCTTTGGTTTTTCTCTCAATTTTCGACTCTCCTTAATTTTTTTTTTTATTTCTAACTGTCCAAATGAGCTTCTGAATTTTTCTTTCTATTTATAGAGCTTTAGTGTAATAATTATGTATTAAATTGGATAAGACAATTGCCTTATCCCTTAATTTTTGGCTTTTGTGTTATCTTAATTTAATTGGCTGATTTTTTTTTCTTATTTTTCCCAGCTGCCACGACCTATATCTAGATCATTCCTTATTTTTCTTGATTTTTATTTATTTTTCCTTAATTAATTATGAATTTTCTTTAATTATTTAGTATGAATTTAGCACATTACGCGTATTTTAAGTAATTACGCGAAAATCTATATACGTGTAAATTCATATATAGTATAAATAAATATTCTTAAATATTATTTAGGTTATTTTATGATTTTTAGTATACATATAATTTATCTCGAGCGATTCGTTAATTATCGGAATGCATTTTACGCATTTTCAATAAATAACGAGTTATATACTTAAAATTTAGAATTTTTATATTCTTTTATTATTGCTTATTTTCTTAAATTTAAACTTACCGGATCATTTCCTAATATTTCTAGCTTTACTTTATAATTTAGGCTCGATCAGGTCTTTCAACCGATCGAAATCTCAAATTGCTAGTTTTTGAGCTTATAGTCAAGTTTTTAACGGATTCTATAAAACCTTGTTGTAATGGGTTCTAAAAATAAGATAAAAACCCTATGAGGTTTTGAGAAGCCCTTTGAGGTATTCACTCACTATTTCCTTTATATAAATATTATATCATATTATTTTTATACTTACTGTGACATGCATGATAGTTATATAAGATTATAAGCCCTAAAGTTAAGCCAAGTGACCATAGGATTGAACTTAGAACACAAAGTTTAGGGTGATCGGTTAAAGAATCCGATCAAACCCAAATTATAAACTATGGATAGAAATATTAGAAAAAATGATCCCGTAAACTTGAATTTAAGAAAATAAGTAATAAAATAGAAAATTTTCAAATTTTCAAATTTTAAGTATAATAATTATTAATTATCGAAAAGGCAAAAAGTGTAATCTAATAACTAATAAATTACTAGAGATAGATTATATGTATACTAAAAATCATAGAACTACCTAAATAATAATTAGGAATATTCACATGTGTCCCACATGTATTTACGTGTAGATAAAAATACGTAAAATTTCTTAAAGTGGCTAAAAACTTATTAAATAATTAAAGGAAATTATAAATTAATTAAGGAAAAATTAGAAAAAAAATCAAAGAAATCTGGAATGATGTAGATTTGGTCGTGGCAAATCAGGAGTTAAAGAAGAAAAATTAGCTAATTAAAATCAAGCAACATAAAAGCAAAAAATTAAGGGAATTGGGCAATGTCTTGTCTAATTTAATACATATTAATTACCACAAAATTCTATAAATAAATAAAAATTTTATAGAGCTCCTTTAGATAGTTAAAAATCAGATAAAAATAGGGAGCATCAAAATTCAAGAGAAAAATTATAGTGAAAAAAAAAAAGAAAAGAAAGGAAACTTGTACAGTTAGGGTTAGTGAGTCAAACCCACGAGCCACCACCACCACTACCACCCCACTCCATACCCACTGCCTGAACCGGCCAACACACCTGGACCGGTATTGGAAGGCCAAAAGCCATCGAACCAGATGAGCCTCTCATCTACTCCGATTTTGTATAATTTTGTAAAATTATTTATTTTGCCCAGAAAATTATGAAATTTATTATTCTGAGGTTTTATTATACATAGATTTAGGGGAAAATAGTGATTAATTATAATCACGTTTAAAAATATAGGGTTCTTAGGAAATTAAGTAAAACCAAACATGATTAGGACTATAAATAAATAGGCTTAAGAGTATAGTTTAGAGCTCAAATTTTTTTTGTAGAATGCTTAAGTGATATAGAACAATGCTATAGAGCTATTTTTTTAAATTTAATTTTTGAAATTTTTAGGTAAATTTTTAGCCCTAAAATGATATAAAAATTGGGTAATTTTTTGTTAATTAGGTGGTTAAGACATTAATTACTGATTTAGATAGTAATTAGAGGGTTAGGGATGCTAATCTCTGATGTGGAAACCTAATCCTAGCTTTTGGAGTGTTAAGTGTAATTAATGAAGGGATTATGTGCTAATTGTAGAAAATTAGGAATATTATAAAAAATTAGGTTTAATTAGATAATATAATAATAATAATTAGAATATAATAAATCTAAAACAAAATTTAATGTTAGGTAATTGTATAAAAAAATGTAAGATTTTCTCACATCGGAAATAAATTCGGTACCTCAATTAGGATTAGTGTGTACTGAACAGTTTAGAATACTAAATTAAGACCCAATAGGATATTAGAATACTCGAGCTTAATGTAATTAATTTCACATTAGGATTCGAGCATATTTAAGATTCCAGAATCAAAACTAGAATCTAATTTAGGAACCGAAACCTGCAATAGGGTAGAAAAAATCATTAGTAAATAATAGGTATATATGGGGAAAAAAAAAAAGAAGAGGCTAAATTATAACTTAGAATTTGAATCATTAAAGTATAAGAACTAAAAAGACCTATTTGTATTATAGGATACCTAGAGACTAATCGGCTTGCAATTGAGTGATCGGACGATTGAGAAATTCCAAGTAAGTTAGGATATTACTTACTGTATTAGAGTGTTATTTTATGGTACTCAGAGACTTAGGATTGTATATGGTTGTGATTATAAGTATTTTACGCATGTGTTTGATGTATCTGAATGCGTGTTGAAATTTGTAATACGATTGAATTAGTGTGAAATTATTTGAACACCCTAAATGAAATTTAATCTTATTCGACTCTAATAACAAAAAATATTATGCATTGCAACCCATTAGGGGATCATTAGGATTCTCCAACCAAATACCGACTCCTTCGAAAGGGATAGCGCTGGATTTCATAATGGTCCCTTTTTCATCCTTAGTCGAACTAAGTCATAGGAGAGGAAGTCGCGGCGAGGGTGAAATCAATGATTCGAAGGTAGTCGCGGGAGGAGCTGTGTTTTCATTATACAAGTCTGGGTTTGGTTGTGAGTTACTGCATAACATAGAAACTCTTCAACCCGAATTAAAGCGGGTAAATTTCTCTGATTTCGCAACGGACCGGACTACGTTGTATGATGACACTTGAATTGTTGCATTACATAAAAATAATTGCTTGATAATCTTGTTTATGTTTGTATACTTTCACGAGTCTCCAATTCAACTTACTAAGCTGTAGTTGCTCATACCCTTATAAATCCTTTTGCAGGTCCTTATTTCTGATTACTGCAAGTATTATGCCGCCATAAAATTATCTAGAGGTTAGTTCTTCTAAAGCGAGGGGTGTGAGGATCAATTAGCTTAGCAATGGATATGTAGTTAGTATATCCTTTGTGGTTTAAAACTGAAAGACTGGTAGTTGTTATGTAAACTTAGTAAACCGTTATGTTTAAGTAGATCTTCTTGGAAAGTTCTGTGGACTTTATATATAATTATATATATTTATTAAAAATTTGTGATAATTACTTTATTTGTAGTTAAACACTTAAATGGGACTGTTTACTTGAAAGCGAGGAGTCGTCGACGCCTTGTGTAGATTATGTCTTGGTAGATACTGTGAGGCTAGTTACTATCAGAAAATATTTTACACGGCGGAACTATTGCGACTCTATGACTTCGGGGGGTAACATTGAGTGCTACTATCTTAGTCTCTAATAACTCCTTAAATGCTAAAATCCAACATTATGCAATACTTCTTGTTACTGCCTTCTTTAACAAGAACAACTTTGATAGTATACGCCAAATAAAACCTTACTACCTAGTACTACCCAGTAATAACTTAATCAATTACTACTTACTACCTAAAATCTTAGCTAACAGTCTCCAATGCTTTGAGAGCCCATATAACACAATGTAAGCCCCAAAGTTCAGCCAAGTAACCGTAAGATTGAATTTAGAACCCAAGGTTTAGGGCGATCGGCTAAAGGATCCGATCACACCCAAATTATAAACTATTGAGAGAAATATTAGTAAAAATGACCCCGTAAACTTAAATTTAAGAAAATAAATAGCAAAATAGGAGACTATAAAATTTTCAAATTTTAAGCATAATAACTGCTAATTACCGAAAAGGCAAAAAGTGTAATATAATAACCAATAAATTATTAGAGATAGATTATATGTATACTAAAAATTTTAGAATGACCAAAATAATATTTAGGAATGTTCACGTGTACCCTACATGTATTTACGTGTAGATAAAAATACGCGTAATTACTAAAATTGGCCGAAAACTAAGCAAATAATTAAAGAAAAATATAAAATAATTATGGAAAAATAAGAAAAAAATCAGAAGATGATAAGATGAATCAAGATAAGGTCGTGGCAGGTCCAAAGCTGCAAAATAAAAATTAGCCAATAAAAATTGAACAACACAAAAGCCAAAAATTAAGGAATTTGGATAAAGTCTTGTCAAATTAATACATATTAATTACAGCAAATGTCTATAAATAGGGAAAAAATTTACAGAGCTCATTTGGACAGTTTGGAAAGTGAGAAAATTAGGGAGAGTCGAAAATTCGAGAGAAAATCCAGAAAATAAAAAAAATAAGAAAAACTATGCAGTTAAGGGTTTTAAAAGGAACCCACACCAGAAGAGGAGCTGGAAGTGAACGGCCACCACCACCACACGGTGGTGGCAGCGCCTAGGCCAGCCGACAAGGCCATGGTGGCCCGCGGTGTCCGGAGCCACCAAAACCGGTGAGTCCAAATTCTAGCCCGATTCTTGTGAAATTTTGTAAAAATAGTAAATATAATTATAAAATTATGAATTTTGTTATTCTGGGATATTTTTGTATGTAGTTTGTAGGAAAAATATTATTTAGATGAAAACATGTCCCGTAATATAGGGTCCTTAAGAAATCATGCAAAACCGAGCACATTTCGGTTTAGAAATAAATGACCTTAGGAGTGTAGTTTGGAGCTCAATTTTTTTTTTGTAGGATTCTCATGTGATATAGAACAGTGCTATGAATCCATTTTTTTAAAATTAATTTTATAAATTTTTAAGTTAATTTTTAGCCCTAAAATGATGAAAAAATTGGGTGATTTAGGGTTAATTAGGTGATTAGGATGTTAATTACTGATTTAGATAGTAATTAGATGTTTAGGGATGTTAATATCTGATGTGGAAACCTAATCCTAGTGTATGGAGTGTTAAGTATAAGTAATGAAGGTATTATGTGGTAAATGTAGAAAATTAAGAATATGTAGAATTAAAAATTAATAAATATGGAAAAATTAGGTTTAATTAGATAATAATATAATGAAAATTAGAACATAACAAATCTGAAACAAAATTCAATTTTAGGTAATTATATGAAAAATGTAAAAATTTCTCACAACATGAGTAAATTCGGTACACTAATACGGATTTAAGTGTACCGGATGGAATAAAATGCGAACTAGGAGTAGTAATCGTATTTAGGAGATCGGGAAGTAATGTGATTAATTTCACATTATGGGTTGAAACGGATTTCAAGGGTTGGAATCTAAAACATTACTTAGAAATCGAACTAAAAACCTAATTTAGAAATCGATACGAAAACCGAACCTGAACCTAACCCCAAACCTAAAATAATTATAAAAGACTTAATACCTAAATAATTAGGTATATTTAACCTTAAACAAAACCTAACAATAAGCGTTATCGGATAAAATGAACTTATAATATTATATGCAATACTGAAACCACGTTCGTGTTATAGGGATGATCGGCGATGGCCTGAGCAAATCGGACCTCGAGTGAGTGAGCGAGGAGTTGAGGTAAGTTGGGATTAATACGATGCTATATTTTGGAGGCTTAAGATTATGCTTGGTTGTGCTTGTTAGATAGAGAATGTGTGCATGTGCTTGATTATGCGTGATGCTATGATTCTGTTTGTTGCTCTGGCACATATTATATGACTTGTATGAAAGTATTGATCACCCTAAACTGGACTTAATTAAATATCCGACCAGTAATCATAATCGGACATGCATGGCAACCCGTTAGGGGAACTTAGGACTCTCCGGCCAAATACCGACTCCTTCGGAAGGGATAGCGCAGGATTGCAAAATGGTCCCTTCTTCATCCTCAGTCGAACTAAGTGACAGGAGAGGAGGTCGCGGCGAGGGTGAAGGCAGTGGTTCGAAGGTAGTCGCGGGAGGAGCAAGGTCTCCATTACACAAGTCTGGGTTTGGTCGTGAGCTGTTGCATTAACGGCAACTCCTCAACCCGGATTAGAGCGGGCGCAATTTCTCTAATCTCACGACGGGCCGGACAACGTCGTGCGATGGCATTTGCTTGCACATGCATTGCACCTAATAAGTGATTGAAAACCTTGTTGTGTGTATGATATAGTTTTAAGTCCTCCGTCCTAACTTACTGAGCTGTGGTTGCTCACATCCCTATAGACATCGTGCAGGTGCTGGCTAAGAAGCGGCAACAACTACTCTGAAGCTAGCAACTGTTGGATCCTGGGGAGTGAGGAAAAACATTGAAGAATCAAAACATGTTTTACTTTTCATTTCTGATTAATGTAATAACTGAATTATAGTGACTATATATAACTTTTCTCACTTTCTTAAATGATTTGTTTAAATTACAAATTGTCTACTTCAAAGCAGGTTAGTCGTGGACGCCTTGTGTAGATCGGGTCTAAGATAGCGGTTGTAAGGCCAACTTCTATCTTAGGGCGGTTTACACGGCGGGGGCTGTTACGACTCTACCGCTTCGGGTCGTGACAGTTCTAAATTGGTATCAGAGCGTAGTTTTACTGAACTCGCTTTGAAATAAACAATTAAAAGAATTAGACACTTTAGGAGTACATTGAGAGTGGGTAGAAATAAAGGGATATTAAAGTAACGAACTACAAATTATAGGATAAGTAGTAACTGTAACGCTACATTAAGATAGGCGTTAATCGAAGTTAACTCTGGTGATGGGATCATGTAAAGAAATTGGTGATTAGTTGAAGTAAGTAGTTGAGATGATTCAAGTGGAATGAAGAAGAATCCATGATGAAATCCAGAATTGAGATATGGAGAACAATATGATAATTGATTAAGTCGGAATATGTTATTCAGGAGTTTGTTACCGAAGTTACGTTGTAATTGATGAGACTTATGGATGATAATAGAGATTAATCTGAGTTTTAACATAATAGAGATCATGTGATATGACTTGATGAATAAGGATGGTTTGGAAGTGAAAGATTGTAACTTAGATGACGTTAATGAGATATGTGTAATAAAGATAGAAGAGAGATACTCTATTCTGCTTGTACAACTTATACTTCGATTAACACATCATATATCCTTGGATGATTAATCCCAAAAGATTTATTGAATGGTTATTACATTTTCTTGAATCAGTTGGAGTAGATTAAAATTATATGCAGTATGAGAATACAGTATATGAGGTGACAATTGATAATAGTATTGAGGAGTTTAGTAATAATAAGATATATGGAATGGTTAATACTTTTGATTTTCTTATTGAAGTACGACGTCCTGAATCACCAAATGGAAAGTGATACTCAAGGAATGGGAAGATAAATGTGGTGGAAATTGGAATGATGAATACAATGTACTAGATGGTTATATTTTTGTTAGAAGTTAGAATTGATCATATGATTAGCTATTCATATAAGTTAGGATCCTATTGATATTTTAATAGATACAGTAGTGCTCATTAATGGATATATATTCTTTAAATATGTACATATGCTATGATGTATTATACACTTGTGAGTAAGAATGTGAAAAAGGATTGGATGCATCTTAGGTGACCGATTTTGGAAGTGTTTTGTATATGTAAAAATTGGTGGTTTATTGAAGTGATTTAGGCTGAATGAAGTGTAATCTTTGAGTTAATATAGAGTGGAGGTGTAAAGAAATTTGATAGAACCGATCGATGGGATATGCTAATATTGTGGATGAAATTCCTAAGAAGTTTGTTGATGAATTTGTGTTGTAATCAATGTGATGCAATGAAGTGACGAGACTCATGAACAATGGTGGAAATCGATTTGAGTTTTGGAACAAGAGAGATGTGGTGATATGTATAAAAAAATTTAGGTGAATCTGAAACTCATAGGATTTGTGAGATGATATTAGCTTGGTGCTTGATATAAATATGAGGTAGTATAAATTGAAATGAAATAAAGAATGGTATAGAAACGGATTCTAAGAAGACAAAACATTGAGAGGGAAAAGTTAGAAACCAATTCAGAAATGAATCAAAACCTATACTAGAGGTATAATCAAAACCCAGGTCAAGAATAAATCTTATATAAAATAAGAATGCAGTATAGGAGATGATAAATGATGATAATAATGAGGAGTCTAATGATGAAAGGTATATGAAGTGATCGTTATTTCTGATTTTGTTCCATGGAAATATAAAGGATCAAATCAACAAGTGGAAATGATATTGAATTAATTAGAAGACAAATGTAGTGGAATTCTTTTGAATGAATAGTTGTTATAAGTAATTTGAATTTTGGATATGGTATGATAGTTGATCGTGTTTTCTTAAGAATTAGGATTGACCCTACATTAGTTATTTATATACGTAGATAGCCAAACGATCTTTTAATGGATGTAACAGTGCTTCTTGATGAAGTGTAAACTTTTGGACATGTGCAAATGCAATGATGATTGACATATTTATGGCTGGGAGTATAAAAAGATCGAATGTATTTTGGTAGACAATCTTGGAAGTCTTTTATATATGTAAGAACAGTAGAAGGAATAATGTTATGAGGTTACAGTCAAATTAAGAATTCTTAGGTTTTTAATGAATCATGAATTAAAGAATTATAAGTTGGAGTGATGATTAAGTATGAGTAAAGCCAAATGAATAAGAAATGGATCATGAGATTTTTATGTAGTACTGAGGCAAGTACAATGATATCATTATATAGTACTTATAATTAGTAAATAAGATAGATAGTTATTAAATGATATCTAAGAAATAAAATAAAATTGCTACGTAAACTACAACTGAGTAAGTATTCCCTAAAATATTAGTAGGATGAGTAACAAGCGATGGTAGAGATGGAATTAAAGTAACAATTTGGAGATGATTAGGACTTTTAATCCACAGTTACTTAGTTATTTTAAGGATCAATCTGAAAAGGCATAACTCTCCAGAGAGTAAATTTTATGAGACAGTCATCTATTAGTAAACTACTTAGGATAAGAAATGTTAATTACGGATAGAATTTAAGGATCCGAGCTTAAAGGGATTAGAAAATAAGCAGTGATTTCATTGAACAAAAAGATTTGTTGATGAGTACCCTCACCATAGAATATACAAATGAATAAAATGTAAGTACAATGATGATATTAAGGTATTCATTCCGTATAAGTTAGAAACTGGTAAATGGACAAGGATTTTAAGATAATTGAGATTTTTGTTACCTATTAGTTTAGAATATATATTGGAGAAGGGATATTGATCCATAGAATCGTAGGATATGACGGAAATGGAAGTTAAAAAGAAAGTTACTGATGGTGGGTTATGAGAAGTTTGTCTATATCCATAAAGAGAAGATTGAGGAAAATATCAATAAGTATTGATCTACTAGTAACATATAAGGGTTCAAATGTATCACTGAAGATCATTTTGTGGATATTTGAATTTCATGATTTAGTTAATTAAGAATTAAACCCATGATCAAAACTCTATATTGAATATTGTAAATGATGCCTTAAGAGTTTGAGGAGTAACTGTCAATTTTTAGAATAATATGAGATTAGAAGGGCATCAAGATCAGTACATAAATTGTAGTAACAGAATTAGGAGAAACAAATGTATGCCAACTATATATGAAAACACTTATTGTGGTATCCTTCAATAGTATTTTGATATACAAAGTATTTGTGGACAGCATTTGAATGATCATAAGTGATATATTGAAATGGAAGATATGTGATTTCCAGAGGAGATAGTACGTTTCCATTAAGCTCGTTATATTTAGATAAGGGATTTCAGTGGATATTAAAAATGTTGAATTGATGATTAGAGGAAAAATCCATTGAAGTAATCCAGTATACGAAGAAGATTTAAAGATACAATGTACTTCATATTAGCAATTGCAATAGGTAATCCAACAGGAACATGGCAAATCTGAATTGTCCAATTGTTGTTGTTGAGTCTCATGTCTTGTCGATCTGGTCAGTGTATCTCGTTGTGTCATGTTTTGTTCAGTAATAATCTTAATACTGTTTCTTTTGCTGAGTCTGTCAGTCAAAAGTTATATTCATCTCGAGTCGAGTCAAGTCAAGTCAAATTGAGTTGTTAACCATCTCATTTGAATCCGAGATGGAGAAGCGTCAAGATTTGCCAAATTGCTTCTGTTGATCCTATGCTAAGCTTCATGAAGAACAAATGAGAAGCTAAGATAGTAGTATCATCATTTTGAATAGAAGATTATGGATGAGAGGAAAGGATGAGAGGAAAGGTGATGATATGAAGTAAATGTAGAATCGCAAATGATCATAAATAAAACTTAAGAAACAATCAAATAAGGAATAAATGGAGAATAAACCAATAAGAAAATTTGCAAAATCATAAAGCTAAGTTATAAGATAATATGATTAAGAGACTACAGCGATGAAATAAGCCCTAATCGATACTAAGATAAGGAATGCAAACGAAGGAAATTAAGAGATCGGGCAAAGGATCAAATAGAGAAGAAATGAAATGTTACTTAGAAAGCAATTAAGGAACTTAATCAGTAGACTACACAGATGTTTCACTTGAAGATAGTTCGGTAGAATGGAAAGTGGGTTTTAAAGGATATGAAGTAACCCCAAAAAATACTGGATAATCAGGTTCAGAAGTTCAAGAGTTGAGACACGGAGTAGGTAAAGATACAACCTGATGAAGGTATAGACTTAGAAACTAAAGTAGAGCTAAATGTAATGAAGACAAAGTAATACTTATAGGTTGTTCGATTTTTAGAATAATAATAATAATATATAAACTATCAATCCTAGCAAGTAAACAATACATGGATATACAGTAGTTTCGAGGACGAAACTATTTTAAAGGGGGGTAGAATGTAAGCCCCAAAGTTCAGCCAAGTAACCGTAAGATTGAATTTAGAACCCAAGGTTTAGGGCGATCGGCTAAAGGATCCGATCACACCCAAATTATAAACTATTGAGAGAAATATTAGTAAAAATGACCCCGTAAACTTAAATTTAAGAAAATAAATAGCAAAATAGGAGACTATAAAATTTTCAAATTTTAAGCATAATAACTGCTAATTACCGAAAAGGCAAAAAGTGTAATATAATAACCAATAAATTATTAGAGATAGATTATATGTATACTAAAAATTTTAGAATGACCAAAATAATATTTAGGAATGTTCACGTGTACCCTACATGTATTTACGTGTAGATAAAAATACGCGTAATTACTAAAATTGGCCGAAAACTAAGCAAATAATTAAAGAAAAATATAAAATAATTATGGAAAAATAAGAAAAAAAAATCAGAAGATGATAAGATGAATCAAGATAAGGTCGTGGCAGGTCCAAAGCTGCAAAATAAAAATTAGCCAATAAAAATTGAACAACACAAAAGCCAAAAATTAAGGAATTTGGACAAAGTCTTGTCAAATTAATACATATTAATTACAGCAAATGTCTATAAATAGGGAAAAAATTTACAGAGCTCATTTGGACAGTTTGGAAAGTGAGAAAATTAGGGAGAGTCGAAAATTCGAGAGAAAATCCAGAAAATAAAAAAAATAAGAAAAACTGTGCAGTTAAGGGTTTTAAAAAGAACCCACACCAGAAGAGGAGCTGGAAGTGGACGGCCACCACCACCACACGGTGGTGGCAGCGCCTAGGCCAGCCGACAAGGCCATGGTGGCCCGCGGTGTCCGGAGCCACCAAAACCGGTGAGTCCAAATTCTAGCCCGATTCTTATGAAATTTTGTAAAAATAGTAAATATAATTATAAAATTATGAATTTTGTTATTCTGGGATATTTTTGTATGTAGTTTGTAGGAAAAATATTATTTAGATGAAAACATGTCCCGTAATATAGGGTCCTTAAGAAATCATGCAAAACCGAGCACATTTCGGTTTAGAAATAAATGACCTTAGGAGTGTAGTTTGGAGCTCAATTTTTTTTTCTGTAGGATTCTCATGTGATATAGAACAGTGCTATGAATCCATTTTTTTAAAATTAATTTTATAAATTTTTAAGTTAATTTTTAGCCCTAAAATGATGAAAAAATTGGGTGATTTAGGGTTAATTAGGTGATTAGGATGTTAATTACTGATTTAGATAGTAATTAGATGTTTAGGGATGTTAATATCTGATGTGGAAACCTAATCCTAGTGTATGGAGTGTTAAGTATAAGTAATGAAGGTATTATGTGGTAAATGTAGAAAATTAAGAATATGTAGAATTAAAAATTAATAAATATGGAAAAATTAGGTTTAATTAGATAATAATATAATGAAAATTAGAACATAACAAATCTGAAACAAAATTCAATTTTAGGTAATTATATGAAAAATGTAAAAATTTCTCACAACATGAGTAAATTCGGTACACTAATACGGATTTAAGTGTACCGGATGGAATAAAATGCGAACTAGGGGTAGTAATCGTATTTAGGAGATCGGGAAGTAATGTGATTAATTTCACATTATGGGCTGAAACGGATTTCAAGGGTTGGAATCTAAAACATTACTTAGAAATCGAACTAAAAACCTAATTTAGAAATCGATACGAAAACCGAACCTGAACCTAACCCCAAACCTAAAATAATTATAAAAGACTTAATACCTAAATAATTAGGTATATTTAACCTTAAACAAAACCTAACAATAAGCGTTATCGGATAAAATGAACTTATAATATTATATGCAATACTGAAACCACGTTCGTGTTATAGGGATGATCGGCGATGGCCTGAGCAAATCGGACCTCGAGTGAGTGAGCGAGGAGTTGAGGTAAGTTGGGATTAATACGATGCTGTATTTTGGAGGCTTAAGATTATGCTTGGTTGTGCTTGTTAGATAGAGAATGTGTGCATGTGCTTGATTATGCGTGATGCTATGATTCTGTTTGTTACTCTGGCACATATTATATGACTTGTATGAAAGTATTGATCACCCTAAACTGGACTTAATTAAATATCCGACCAGTAATCATAATCGGACATGCATGGCAACCCGTTAGGGGAACTTAGGACTCTCCGGCCAAATACCGACTCCTTCGGAAGGGATAGCGCAGGATTGCAAAATGGTCCTTTCTTCATCCTCAGTCGAACTAAGTGACAGGAGAGGAGGTCGCGGCGAGGGTGAAGGCAGTGGTTCGAAGGTAGTCGCGGGAGGAGCAAGGTCTCCATTACACAAGCCTGGGTTTGGTCGTGAGCTGTTGCATTAACGGCAACTCCTCAACCCGGATTAGAGCGGGCGCAATTTCTCTAATCTCATGACGGGCCGGACAACGTCGTGCGATGGCATTTGCTTGCACATGCATTGCACCTAATAAGTGATTGAAAACCTTGTTGTGTGTATGGTATAGTTTTAAGTCCTCCGTCCTAACTTACTGAGCTGTGGTTGCTCACATCCCTATAGACATCGTGCAGGTGCTGGCTAAGAAGCGGCAACAACTACTCTGAAGCTAGCAACTGTTGGATCCTGGGGAGTGAGGAAAAACATTGAAGAATCAAAACATGTTTTACTTTTCATTTCTGATTAATGTAATAACTGAATTATAGTGACTATATATAACTTTTCTTACTTTCTTAAATGATTTGTTTAAATTACAAATTGTCTACTTCAAAGCGGGTTAGTCGTGGACGCCTTGTGTAGATCAGGTCTAAGATAGCGGTTGTAAGGCCAACTTCTATCTTAGGGCGGTTTACACGGCGGGGGCTGTTATGACTCTACCGCTTCGGGGCGTGACACACAACTTGACAAAGGATTCACAACAGCTCTATTTTCGTAGTCGAAAAACAAAGCAGAATAGAATAATATGAGTTATTGACTTACCTCTTAAAACTCAATGCTTCTCAGCTCATAAACCTGTCACGTCTCGAAGCGGCAGAGTCGTAACAGCCCCGCTGTGTAAACCATCCTAAGATAGAAGTTGGCCTTACAACCGCTATCTTAGACCTGATCTACACAAGGCATCCACGAGTAACCCGCTTTGAAGTAAACAGTTTATAATTTAAATAATTCATTTACCTAAGAAAGTGAGAAAAGTTATATATAATTACTATGATTCAGTTATTACATTATTCATAAATGAAAAGTAATAACATATGTGTTGATTCTTCAATGTTTTTCCTCACTCCCCAGGATCCAGCAGTTGCTAGCTTCAGAGTAGTTGTCGCCGCTTCTTAGCCAGCACCTGCACGACGTCTATAGGGATGTGAGCAACCACAGCTCAGTAAGTTAGGACGGAGGACTTAAAACTATACCATACATACAACAAGGTTTTCAATCACTTATTAGGTGCAATGCATGTGCAAGCAAGTGCAATGCATATGCCATCGCACGACGTTGTCCGGCCCGTCGTGAGATTAGAGAAATTGCGCCCGCTCTAATCCGGGTTAAGGAGTTGCCGTTAATGCAACAGCTCACGATCAAACCCAGGGTTGTGTAATGGAGACCTTGCTCCTACCGCGACTACCTTCGAACCACTGTCTTCACCCTCGCCGCGACATCTTCTCTTGTCACTTAGTTCGACGGAGGATGAAGAAGGGACCATTTTGCAATCCTGCACTATCCCTTCCGAAGGGGTCAGTATTTGGCCAGAGAGTCCTAAGTTCCTCTAACGGGTTGCCATGCATGTTCGATTATGATTACTGGTCGGATATTTGATTAAGTTCAGTTGAGGGTGATCAATCCTTTCATACAAATCATACAATATGTGCCAGAGTAACAAACAGAATCATAGCATCACCCATAATCAAACACATGCATACATTCAACTATCTAACAAGCACAACCAAGCATAATCTTAAGCCTCCAAGATACAGTATCGTATTAATCCCAACTTACCTCGACTCCTCGCTCACTCACTCGAGGTCCGATTTGCTCAGGCCATCGCCGATCATCCCTATAACACGAACGTGGTTTCAGTATTTCATATAATATTATAAGTTCATTTTATCCGATAACGCTTATTGTTAGGTTTTGTTTTAGGTTTAATATGCCTAATTATCTAGGTATTAAGTCTTTTATAATTATTTTAGGTTTGGGGTTAGGTTCAGGTTCTGTTTTCGCATCGATTTCTAAATTAGGTTTTTAGTTCAATTTCTAAGTAATGTTTTAGATTCCAACCCTAGAAATCTGTTTGAACATATAATGTGAAATTAATCACATTACTTCCCGATCTTCTAAATATGATACTACCCCTAGTCAGCATTTGATTCCATCCGGTATACTTAAATTCGTATTAGTGTACCGAATTTACTCATGTTGTGAGAAATTTTTACATTTTTCATATAATTACCTAAAATTGAATTTTGTTTCAGATTTGTTATGTTCTGATTTTCATTATTTTATTATCTAATTAAACCTAATTTTCCATATTTATTAATTTTTAATCCTACATATTCCTAATTTTCTACATTTACCACATAACACCTTCATTACTTACACTTAACACTCCATAGACTAGGATTAGGTTTCCACATCAGAGATTAACATCCCTCAACATTTAATTACTATCTAAATCAGTAATTAATATCCTAATCACCTAATTAACTCTAAATTACCCAATTTTTCCATCATTTTAGGGCTAAAAATTAACTTAAAAATTTCAAAAATTAATTATAAAAAAATGGCTTCATAGCACTATTCTATATCATATGGGCATCCTACAGAAAAAAAATTGAGCTCCAAACTACACTCCTAAGGTCATTTATTTCTAAACCGAAATGTGCTCGATTTTGCATAATTTCTTAAGGATCCTATATTACGGGACATGTTTTCATCAAAATAATATTTTTTTCCTACAAACTACATATAAAAATATCCCAGAATAACAAAATTCATAATTTTCTAATGATATTTACTATTTTTACAAAATTATACACAATTGGGCTGGAAATCGGACTCATCGATCTGGGTGGCTCCGGCCACCGCCGGCAGCCATGGCCTTATCGTCCCGCCTGGGCACTGCCACCACCGTGTGGTGGTGGTAGCCGTCCACTCCCAGTTGCTCGTCTGGTGGAGGTTCCCGTTAAAGGCCCTAATTGCACAGTTTTTTCTATTTTTTTTCTAAACAAAATTTTCTCTCAATTTTTGCCTCTCTCTAATTTTCTCTGATTTGTATCTGGCCAAATGAGTTCCTGGATTTTTCCTGCTATTTGTAGGCATTTGCTGTAATTAATATGCATTAATTTGACAAGACTTTGCCCATTTTCCTTAATTTTTTACTTTTAGGTTGTCAAATTTTTATTGGCTAATTTTTCTTTTGTAGCTTTGGATTTGCCACAACCTGATTTTGATTAATCTTATCCTCTTCTGATTTTTTCATAATTATTTTATAATTTTCTTTAATTATTTACTTAGTTTTGGCCAATTTAGGTAATTTCGCGTATTTTTATCTATACGTAAATACATGTAGGGTATACGTGAACATTCCTAATTATTATTTTGGTCATTCTAAAATTTTTGGTATACATATAAGCTATCTCTACTAATTTACCAAGTTATTAGATTACACTTTTCGCATTTTCAGTAATTAGTACTTATTATGCTTAAAATTTGAAAATTTTATAGTCTCCTATTTTATTACTTATTTTCTTAAATTCAAGTTTACGGGGTCAATTTTATTAATATTTCTCTCATTAGTTTATAATTTGAGGTTTGATCGGATTCCTTAACCGATCGTCCAAAACCTTATGTTCTAAGTTCAATCCTATGGTCAATTGACTTAACTTTGAGGCTTACAAAACCCACTTCATGCACTTTACCACGACTATACGAATTATAAACCCTAAATCAGCCATTCGAGATTCCGATCGATTAAAAGATTCGATCGAGTCTAAATTATAAGTAAAGATAGAAATATCAATAAAATGATATCATAAATTCGAATTTTAAAAAATAAGCAATAAAATAAAAGAATATAAAAATTTCAAATTTTAAGTATATAATTCGTTATTTATCGAAAATGCGTAAAATGTATCCCAATAATTAACGAATCGCTAGAGATAAATTATATGTATACTAAAAATTATAAAATGACCTAAATAATATTTAGGAATATTTATTTGCACTATATATAAATTTACATGTACGTAGAAATACGGGTAATTACTTAAAATACGCGAAATGTGCTAAAATGATATTAACTAATTAAAGAAAATTCATAATTAATTAAGGGAAAATAAATAAAAATCAGAAAAAATAAGGAATGATCCAGATTTAGGTCGTGACAGCTAGGGAAAATAAGAAAAAAATTAGCCAATTAAATTAGAACAATACAAAAGTCAAATTGAAAGAAGATAAGGCAATTGTCTAATCAAATTAATGCACAATAATTTCCCTAAACCTCTATAAATACTCCAAATTTTTCAGAAGCTCATTTTGGATGTTAGGAAGTTTATAAAAATAGAGAGAGGCGAAATTAAGAGTAAATTAGGGATTTAGAAAAAATCACAAAAAATCTGTATAGTTGAGTCTTCTAAGGAGAACCCAGACTTGACAAGCAGCTGAGAGTGGACAGCTACCACCACCATACGATGGTGGTAGCGCCCAAGTGAGTTAACACACCCATGGCCACCGACGGTGGCCAGAGCTACCCAAATCGGTGAGTTCGATTTCTAGCTCGATTTTGTGTAATTTTGTAAAAATAGTAAATATTCTTAGAAAATTATGAATTTTGTTATTATGAAATATTTTTGTATGTAGTTTTTAGGAAAAATGTTATTTTGATAAAAATATGTCTAGTGATATATGGTCCTTAAGAAATCATGCAAAACCGAGCATGTTTCAATTTAGAAATAAATGACTTTAGAAGTGTGTTTTTGAGCTCAAAATTTTTGTGTAGACTACTTAGATAATATAGAACAGTGCTATGAAGCCCGTTTTCAAAAATTAATTTTTGAAAAATTTAGATAATTTTTAAGCCTTAAAATAAGGCATAAAATAGGTAATTATGGTTAATTAAGCAATTAAACGGGTAATTACTGATTTAGTGAATAATTATATGTTTTAGGATGTTGAAATCTGGTGAAGTATGATACTTGTAGTATTTAGGGTGTTAGATATAATTATTAGGTTAATTATGTAGTAAATAAGTAATAGGGAAAAATAGTAAATTTTAAGTTAATTTTGTAAAATCTAATTTAGGATGAATTTAGACATTTTGAAATGATAATTGATGTTGGGAGATGGTAATTAGAGTGTTAGAAATATTATATATGTATTATATATACAATAGGTGGTAATACATAATATGTAATTATTGGAAATATAATAAATAGAAGATATTAGAAGAAAAATTGATATTATATAAATAATAGGGATATATAATAAATTTGGTAGAAATCTTGAATTTATGTAATTATATGACAAATGTAAAAATTTCTCATATCAGGAGTAAATTCAGTACACTGTTAAGGATTTAAGTGTACTGAGTAAAATAAAATACTGACTAGGAGTGATTATGGTATTTTGAACATCTGGAAGTAAGGTAATTAATTCCACATTATGAGTTAAAACAAGTTTCTAGAGTTCGGGTATAAAACAGTACTTAAAAATCGATCCAGAACCAAATTTAGAAATCGATGCTGAAACTGAACCCAAACCTAACCCCAAACCTAAAATAATTGTAAAAGATTTAAGAACCTAGGTAATTAGATATATTAAACCTTAAATAAAACACAACAATAAGCGTTATTGGGTAAAACCAACTTATAATAATTATATGAAAAACTGAAACCACATTTGTGTTATAGGGATGATCGGCGATGGCTTGAGCGAGTTGGACCTTGAGTGAGTAAGCGAGGAGTCCAAGTAAGTTGGGACTAATACATTGTTGTATTTTAGAGGCTTGAGATTATACTTGGTTGTGCTTGTTAGATAGTTGGCTATGTGTATGTGCATGTGCTTAATTATAAGTGATACTATGATTCTGTTGTTATTCTAGCTTGTATTGTATGATTTGTATGAAATGATTAATCACCCTAAACTGGACTTAATCAAATATACGACCTGTAATCATAATTAGACCTGCATGGCAACCCATTAGGGGAACCTAAAATTCTCCAGCCAAATACCGACCCCTTGGAAAGGGATAGCGCAGGATTGCATAATGGTCCCTTCTTCATCCTTAGTCGAATTAAGTGACAGTATAAAAGATTACGGCGGGGTGAAGTCAATGGTTTGAAGGTAGCTGCGGGAGGAGCAGTGTCTCCATTGCACAAGCTTGGGTTTGGTCGTAAGCTGTTGCATTAATGATAACTCCTCAACTCGGATTAGAGTGGGCTCAATCTTTCTAATCTTACGATGGGCCGGATAACGTCGTACAATGGAATTTGCTTGAACATGCATTGCACCTAATAAGTTGGTTGATAACCTTGTTATGTTTATGGTATAGTTTTAAGTCCCCCATCCTAACTTACTAAACTGTGGTTACTCAGATCTCTATAGACGTTGTGCAGGTGCTAATTAAGAAGCGGTTTACAATTACACTGAAGTTAACAATTGCTGGATCCTGAGAAGTGAGGAAAAACATTTGAAGAACAAACATATATTTTTAGGGGTCTAAGCTTTTATTTTAGAATGTTTCATTTCTGAATAATGTAATAATTAGGAAATATATTACGATAAAACATTGTAAATGTTAATTATAATAACTGAATTATAGTATATATATATATATTCTCACTTTCTTAGGTAAATGATTTATTTAAATTATAAACTGTTTACTTCAAAACGGGTTAGTTGTATACGCCTTGTATAGATTAAGTCTAGGATAGTGGTTGTAAGGCCAACCTCTATCTTAGAATGGTTGATACGGCGAGGCTGTTACGACTTTACTGCTTCGGGGCATGACATGAATCACCTACAAACCACTGCAGTAGCTAAAGAAGAACACAATAGCCACTATCAGCAAACATAAACGAAACTTCACTACAACTTAATACACTTCATCTTGAAATCGTGCTCTGATATTAGCGAAGCTGATATAAGCCCTGTAACTAGATATTTGAGGATTGGTACATAAAATTTAAAGCAATCAGGTAAGTTGCCCAATCAAATCCAAAATGTTATAAAAAAAAGTTAGGAATATTAGTAAAAGTGATCTCATGAGTTTGGATTTAGTTATAAGCATATTATCCATTATTTAACGAAAATGTGTAAAAGAAATTCTGATAATTAACAAATTGATAAAGATAAATTACATGCACACTAAAAATCATAAAATAACTTAAATAATATTTAAGAGTATTTATTTGTACCATATATGTATTTATGTGTAAATAAAAATACATGAAATTACTTCAACTGCTTAGAATATACTAAAATAATACAAATTAATTAAATAAAATTCATAAAAATTAAAGAAAAATCAAGAAAATTACATGAAGAGTTTAAAAAAAGTCTAGAATAGGTCATGGAAAGCAGGAAATTAAAGATAGAAAAGTAATAAATAAGAATTGGATACTTAAAAAAGGAAAAAGAAAAAAAAAATTGGATACTTGGCAAGTATAAATTGCAAGAAAAATCTTGAGCCACCCTATAAATTTAGAGAAACCCTTTCAAAATTTTTTTTGGTCAGTTGAGAGCTTTAGAAAATTAGAGAGAAGGTAAGAATAGAGGAGAGAGTAATTTTAGAAAAATTAGATAAAATAGTGTGTAATTAAAGCTTATAAGGGGAACGTTTGTTCAATGATCAGCTGAGAAAGGACAGCCATCACCACTAGACAATAGAGACAAAGCCAAAACCGGCCAATAAGGCCTCGGAGGTCGAAGCTAGCAACGTTAGTAAGTTTTGATTTCTTTTTTGAATTTGTTTTATTTACTAAAAAATATCAAATAATTATGCAAAACTATGACATTTAGTATTCTATGACGTTTTTGTGTGTATTTTTTAGGAAAAATATTGTTTTGTTAAAATTGGGTTTTGAAATATATCATACTTAAGAAATCCCTAAACTCGAACAGGTTTTCGATACTGATTTAAATAACCTTCATAGTGTAGTTTTGACTTCAAAATTTTTGTGTAGACTATTTAGAGTATTTATGACAGTGCAATGAAGAGTTTTCCTAAAAAATTATTTTCTAAAATTTTACTTAATTTTTAAGCCCTAAAATCATGCATAAAAGACAATTTATAGGCTTAATTTAGTGATTTAATGATAATTTGTGGAAAATTTTGATTTGATATGTAATTAGATATCTTAGGATGTTAACTACTAATGTAGGATAGTATTTTCGGAGTTTAGGATATTAATTGTATGTATTATGCATATTAGGTAATAATAATAAATGAATAATGGTTAAAAGTGTATACTTAAGTTAATTTTATGATTTAGGGATTAAATAGGTATAAATTATGATTTAGGGTATAATTAGATATCTTGATAGGTTATTGGGTAAAGAAGAATAATATTTGTAGTGTTAGAAATGTTAGATATGTGATTCAGGTGTAAGTTATGTAATAATATATATATATATATACAAAATTAATGAATAGAAATTAATAGGTCAAAATTGATAATATGATTAATAATAATATACAATAGATTTGATATAAAATATAAATTTAGGTAATTATGAAATATGCAAATTTGGTAGTTAAACTAGGAATGATGTGTACTGTGTGGACTAAAATATTGGTTATAAGCATAATAGGAGATTTATGATATCCAAGTATAGTTAAATGAATTTCACATATTATTTTTGGAGGAATTCTTAAAGTTTACATATAAAACATATAATAAAAAATTGAATTAAAAGCCAATTCATGAACTGATTCAAAAACTGAATCAGGAACTAGTTTAAAACTAGCTTGATTATAAGTAATATAGAACTTAAACAATTGAGTAGAATTATAATTTTAAACTAAAACTAATGATGTAAAGATTATATATATACATACACATATGTGTAAGCCCAAAAGCCAAGCCAAGCCAAGTAACCGTAGGATTGAACTTAGAACCCAAGGTTTAGGGCGATCGGTTAAAGGATTCGATCAAACCCAAATTATAAACTATTGAGAGGAATATTAGTAAAACTGACCCCGTAAACTTGAATTTAAGAAAATAAGTAATAAAATAGGAGACTATAAAATTTTCAAATTTTAAGTATAATAGGTATTAATTATCGAAAATGCGAAAAGTGTAATGAAATAACTAATAAATTACTAGAGATAGATTATATGTATACTAAAAATTTTAGAATGACCAAAATAATATTTAGGAATGTTTACGTATACCCCACATGTATTTACGTATAGATAAGAATACGCGTAATTACCTAAATTAGCCTAAAACTAAGCAAATAATTATAGAAAAATCAGAAGAGGATAAGCTGCAACAAGATCAGGTCGTGGTCAGCAAGAAAAAAAAATAACCAATAAGAATTTGACAAACAAAAAGCCAAAAATATGGAATTGGGGCAAAATCCCATCAAATTAATGCACATTAAATTCTACAATTGTCTATAAATAGGGGAAAAAAATTCCAGAAGTCCTTTGGTCAGTTTAAGATTTGAAAAAAATCAAAACATCGAAAAAATCGAGATAAAATCCAAAAAAATAAAAAAAAGGAAAACTGTGCAGATTAGGCAAGTAAGCTAAACCTACCACTCACCACCACCTGAGACCGAACCACCACCACCACCCTACACTAGACCCACCGCCTGGACCGGCCGACAACATTGGACCGGGTTTTGACGGCCCAAAAGCTTTGAACCGGTTAGTCATTTATTCACCCGATTTTTGTATAATTTTGTAAAATTATTTATTTTGCCCAGAAAATTATGAAACTTGTTATTATGAGGTTTTATTGTATGTAGATTTAGGGAAAAATATTGATTTAGTTTATTTATGTCTAGAAATATAGGGTCGCTAACAAATTGTTCAAAACCGAGCATTAGTAAACCGGAAAATAAATAGGCTTAGGGATGTAGTTTGGAGTTCAAAATTTTTCTGTAGGATGCTCATATGATGTATAACAGTGCTATGAAGCTATTTTTTTAAAATTAATTTTTGAAATTTTTAAGTTAATTTTTAGCCGTAAAATGATGGTAAAATTGGGTGATTTAGGGTTAATTAAGTGATTAGGATGTTAATTATTGATTTGGATCTTAATTAGAGGTTTAGGGAAGTTAATCTCTGCAGTAGAACCTTAATCCTAGCCTTTAGGTACTAAGTATGGTTAATAAGGGAAATTAGGTAAGTAATATAATAAATTAGTAATATGTGAAAATGTAAATTAATAAATCTAAAAAAATAAGGTTATTAGATAATATTATAATAGAAATCAGAAAAAAATAATAAATCTGAAATGACATTTAATTTTAAGTAAATATCTCAAAATGTAAGATTTTTACACACCGGGAATAAATCCGATACCTCAATTAGGGTTAGCGTGTACCGAATAGTTTAGAATACAAAAATTACGATCCAATAGGATATTTGAATACCCGAGCATAATGTGATTAATATCACATTGGGATTCGAGCTTAATTACGACTTAGAAATTAAAACTAGAATCTAGTTTAGGAGTCAAACCCCGAAATAGAACACAACGAATCATTAATACGTTATAGGTATACATAAGGAAAATGAGTTATATTATGAATTAGAATAAGAATCCATAAAATATAAGTACTAAAAGAACCTATTTGTATTATAGGACACCCAAAAACAAATCAGCTCGCAACTAGAGGATCGAGCGTTCGAGCAAATTCAAGTAAGTTGGGTTATTGCTTATTATAATAGAGTACTAGTTTTGTAGTACTCGGAGTCTTAGGCTTGTATATGATTATGATTGTAAATAGTTTGCGCATGTGCTTGATGTATCTGAATTCGTGCTGGAATTTGTACTGTGAATGATTTTGTGACTGATTGAATTGGTATGAACCTGTTGAACACCCTAACCGGCATTTAATCTTAGTCGACCCTAATAACCGAAAATGTCATGCATTGCAACCCGTTAGGGGATTATAGGACTCTCCAACCAAATACCGACCCCTTCGAAAGGGATAGCGCAGGATTGCAAAATGGTCCCTTCTTTATCCTCAATCGAACTAAGTGACAGGAGAGGAGGTCGCGGCGGGGGTGAAGTCAATGGTTCAAAGGTAGTCACGGGAGGAGCGAGGTCTCCATTGCACAAGCCTGGGTTTGGTTGTGAGTTGCTGCATAACAAACCCGGATTGGAGCGGGTGAAATTTCTCTGATTTCACAACGGACCGGATTACGTTGTGCGATGACACTTGATTGTTGCATTGCATGAAAATAATTGTTTGATAACCCTGTTTGTGCTTGTATGCATTCATGAGTCTCCAATTCAACTTACTGGGCTGTAGTTGCTCATACCCTTATAGATCCTTTTGCAGGTTCTGATTTGTGAACACTTCAAGTACTATGCCGCCCTTCAATTACCCAGAGGTTAGTCCGGTTGAAGCCAGGGGTGTGAGGATCAAGTTACTTAATATAATGTGTGACTAGAATGACCATGTAATTAGGAAGGAAAGACTAATAATTATTATGTAATCTAGTGAACTGTCGTGTTTGTGTAAAACTTCCTGGGAAGCTCTGTAGACTTATTTATAATTATTTATATTTTATAGAACTTTGTGATAATTATCATAATTGTAGTATAATTATTAATCGAACTGTTTACTTCAAAGCGAGGAGTCGTCGACGCCTTGTGTAGATTATATCTATGGTAGGCACTGTGAGGCCAGTTACTATCATAGAATGGTTTACACGGTGGGACTGTTGCGACTTTGCGACTTCGGGGAGTAACAATATGTATAAGTGGTTATGTTAAAATGTGGGAAATTCCCATATCACAATTTGATTCAAAAGTAGAAATTAGAATTTGGACTAATAGAAATATATTAGAGAGTTGACCAAAATCTGAACCAAAAGTTATATTTGCCTAAATAATTTGTGAGAAAAAGGTAACAAAAAAGTAAACTAGACTTTAATTCGAGGCTGAATCAAAAATAAAAATCAAAAGCTAAATCTGAATCTAACTCATAATAGAAATTGTAAAAGGCTTAAAACCTGAATAATTAGATGTAATAATACTCTAAACTGAAGATAACAATAAGAGTTATATAATAAAGACTATATAAAGCAGTTAAATCAATATTAAAATGACCTTTGTATTATAGAGATTATTAGTGACGGCTTGTTGCGAGTCGCACCTTAAGTAAGTAAGTAGGAAGTCTAGATAAGTTTAGGATCAATACATAACTGTATTTTAGAGTACTGTTTCATAATACTTGAAGGCTTAAGATTATACTTGTTTGTGCTTGTAGATAGTTTGAATGTGCGAATGCCTGCGTATGGGCGTTCTTGAATGTACCGTATGTTATTGGTTTGCAATTATTTTATATTATATGATATGGATTGGTCACCTTAACTAGACTTAATGTCAAGGGAGATGTTTAGGGCTCTTTAGTCAAATACCAATCCCTTCGAAAAGAATCATGTTAGATAGCATAATTGACATTTTCTTCATCCTTAGTCAAACTAAGTGACAGGAGAGGAGGTCATAGCAAAGGTGAAAGCGGTGGTTCGAAGGTAGTCACAGAAGGAGCGGTATCTCCACTACACAAACCTGAGTTTGGTTGTAAGCTATTGAAATATGCATTAAACTCTTAAACCCGGATTAGAGTAGGTGTAATTTCTCTCATCTTATGACTGATTGGAAAATATTGTGCATTGGTATTTGTTTGTTGCATTGCATTAAAATAATTGGTTGATATCCTCGGTTGTGTTGATATATAGTCTTATGTCTCCGTTCCCAACTTATTGAGCAGTTGGTTGCTTACATCCTTATAAATGTTGTTATAGGTGCTAGTTAGGAAGTGGTTTTGTAATTACCTTTAAGTTAGCAATTGCTAGATTATGGCGAGTGAGGATATAAAACCGAGGATGGATTATACTCTTAAAGTTTACATTTTATCTTTAAATCTTCTAGTAAAAATTTATATATTACTCAAGTTAAGTAAAATTAGGTTACTAAATCTTGTAAAGATACTCGAATTATTCAAATATTTAATTTCTTTATAATTTCATAGGTAAATAATATGTTTAATTTATGAACTGTTTACTTCAAATTGATTAATTGTGAATGCCTTGTATAAATCGAGTTTAAGATAACAGCTATAAAGTTAGCTTCTATCTTAGAATTGTTTGCATAGTTGGACGGTTACGATTCTACTACTTCGGAGCATGACAATTGATGCATCTTTGGGGTTATATACATAGAGGCTACACAAAAACAAATATAAGGGAGAGAAAGATCAAAAGGGTTTAGCTAAAACCAAGTAGCTATCAGCTAGATATGACATACCAACCAATCTTACTTGGCCTAACCTTCACCTGATATGATACACAAGTAAGGATTAGGGTCACTTGCTACTACTTCTTACTAAAGGAAATAGCTTACTAAAGGAAATAGATAAGAATTAGATAAGAGAAGACACGGTTAGTGCTCTCGAGAAAATGTTTATATTCGTTGTATAAGAAGTGATGTATTTGCTATAGGTAAGCAAGGCTTATGTGTAGCCTCTTGAAGGTTATATTTTAAAGGAAAGACAAAAGTTGGACAAATTACATATTGGGTATAAATATTCCTAAGACAATTGCGAAAAGGGTACAAACGTCATTGTATAATACAGTATACTAAAGGGGAATCATTATGGAATGTCATGTTAGAAGGCACGTATCAGCTAGAGATTGGCAGGCCAAAGTGAGGTATACTTGGCTACTTTTGTAGAGATAGAGTCAGAGGCAGCTCAGTATCCATAGGAAACAATTTAGATTGGTCAAGGCTAGATCAAATGAATTGGTCGGTTTGATTTAGGTCATGTCGGAACTCAGACACTTAGCTTTATTTAGGGCCTCAACTGGTGGGATGGTTTGTATATTTGGCTTGGATAGATGTTCAGTGCTTGTCAGCTTGGAAATTGATCCTATCATGATTATAGCTCGGCAATCAGATTGGATGAAGCATAACATACCCTGTTTAATGTTGAAATCCTCGTCCTTGAAGAGTCCTTGAGTTTGTACTCATTGAGCAAGTCCTTGTAATCTCTTAGCTCAACTTCTGGTAATGGGTACTTAGAGTTGATTCCTATCACTAAGTTTTCTCAAGAGCCCTCCTCTATCTGTATCGGTACCGATGAAGTCTCTTCAACTGCCGTCGAAGGGGGAATAAGTTCCCTAGTTGTCTTAGATTTCAACGAAGTCAACCTATACTTAAAAGAATTTGACTCACTGAAGTTTGACTAGAAAGAAAAGAACAAAGAGGGAAAGAGTATAAAAGAAGATCAAAGAAGCAAGACAATTTGCAAGAGAGAGTAGGATTGCAAAATGCGTAAAGTGTGTAAAATGCTAGCTTAAGGAGTATTTATAGACTCCAAGCATCAGGAAAAGCACCTGACGGTTATCGAGATCTAAAGAGGTATGGTTACCTCATGCCATTGTGATGTTTACATGTGCATTAACTTGAACCATATTCGTAACTACACGAACATAACAACTATCATGTTGCATTAATTATACCTTGAAAATGTGCACTAAGTTTGGAATTCGAAAGGTTTAGCTTCTCCAACATGCTTTGCTATTGACTCCTTAGCTCCTCTACCTACCATAGCATCTCTCTAACGAAACAACCCAAGTAATCAGTTTGCCTAACGTGGGAGACTTGAACTAGCAAGGCCATAAGGGTATGACCTTAGCCTTAGCAAATATAATTGTACAACACCTGACCCTTCCATTGAGACATCCCCTATGCTTGATAAGATCGGTTCTTTGACTCTTAAGTTTAGCACTTGATCCTTTAAGTATTCAGGATGGTTAAGATATGAACAACTTGGTAGACCCAATGGGATACTTCACCTAAGACGAACTCTAAGCCTAATACAATGACCTCTTCTCTAATGAACACCTAGTTGACTCCTTGCCATACCAGACCAGTCATTCAACATGTTGGATACCTCCTAGACCAACATAGTTACACGCTTAAGGAACCTATCCGGCTGATTACTCTCCTTATTACCTTGTCGGTAATTAAACTAATTGGGCCTATTGTTGGCTTGATTTACTAGTATTCGACTCGATCATCTTAATGACTAACCTCTTCAAAAGGGTCTTTAGACAAGTCGACACCCTCAAACGATTGGCTTTACAATAGGATGATTGTAACAGTTACTAAACATGTGGACAAGGCTCCCAATCAACCACTAAGATCCTACAATTCTGGAATACGTTAGACTCCATATACCCATTACTTAGATCGTGGGGATGCACTAACATGCTTAACGTGCACTAGGATTCATGGTGGCTCTCATCTATAAATAGCTCTAGGTGCTTAACGGTAAACTACCTTGACTCTTTACGCACTAAGCTCTCATTACATTTTCTTAGCTTGCCTATTTACTCTTCTACAACTCGACACTAACTTAAGTATCAGAGTGACCATATCGGAAAACCTCTTAGCACCCCTTACTATGCTCTGTTTTGTAGGCTTATTGCCCTTCACGCAAAGTTCAATTTCGCAGTACTCTATTAGAAGAATCCTTAAGCAACACCAAATGGTTTGGTCCATAAATTTTTTAAATCTAGAAAAACAATTCAGTTTAGTTTGGTATACGATTTGAACCATTATTGGAATACCTAAAATTGAATCAATCTAGTAATACATGAATTCCAACAATTAATTTCTTTCTTTATGTACACATGCTAGTTGTTGGCTTCAAGGAATGAGTTATAGCTTGCCTTCTTTCATTCTTTGAATTTTTCCCTCATAAGTTACAGTTATGCTAATTTCAATGCCCTGTTCAAGCCTGTCTTGCCTTTTTGAGTTTGTGATAATGCATGCAAGCTACTAGTTCACAACTTCTCTATCTTAAATTTATGTTGTATGTTGTCTCAATTGCTTTCAAATTGAAAATCATGTTGGGTTTTTGTGTTATTACATGTTTACATAGCAAATTATTTTAAATTTGATTAACCTTAAAAACCCTTGGATCCATGCATATCAATTAAATCAAGAAGATGTTACTAATATTACCTCGTTTGAAGCCCTTTAATTTACAAATTTGTGAATCAACAAGGGTTGCAATATGTGAACACCTTCTATTAGTATCTATACATGAATAGACTTCTAAAATAGGTAGCAATGTGCTAGTAATTTTTTACTAAATCTATATTTGCATTGGAGTAATCTCACAAAATCTCGTGTTTTTCTCTCTATTTTTAGTATGCAAAATTTCTCTGTAGGTTTAATATTAACAATAGTCGTTAATGTAATCCTACTAAAGAGATATCTCTATCTATATATAGATAAACGATAATATCTTCTTAAAAATATTAAAAGATATATTGTGAGATATTAAAGATAATATCTAATATATTATATTATCATTTATTATTTTTCTCCAAAAAATAATAAATATTTTTATAATTCTTGTAACCCATTTAGTTCATTATTTGTGTATGATCTTATAAGTTTACCTAATATTGGTAGTAGGCCTAAAACTCCTTTTGGACCTACAAGACATAAGTGGTCTCTAGCAAGACATTATGCTTACCCAAATTAAGTGAAGGTCGGTGATTTGACTTTACCTATTAAACGGTTGGTTATTAAGTCCCTTTATCACACGATATCTAATGATTAAACATAATGTTATGCCTCGAAGCAGCAGAGTTATAACGGTTTCACTGTGCAAACCACTATAAAATAGAAGTTGATCTTATAGCCATTATCTTAGACTTAATTTACACAAGGCATCTATAACTAACTCGCTTTGAAGTAAATAGTTCGCAAATAAAACAGGTTATTTACCTAAAAAAGTATGACAAATATATATATATATATATATATATATATAGAGAGAGAGAGATTTCAATATTCTAAGTAATGTTACATGATTTAATACCTAACATTACTTAAGTAATATATATGCTAATAATATAAGATACAAAAATAAGGATTTAAAACCTTAAAAATGTAACTAATCATCGGTTTCATTTCCTTACTCCCTAGTAGCTAGCTTCAGGATAGTTATATAGTCTCTTCTTAGCTAGTACTTGCAATAACATCTATAGAAATATAAACAATCAATTGCTCAATAAGTTGGGATGGAAATGCCATCGCATGCATAAGACTATATATCAAGCACAAGTAAGGTTATCAACCAATTATTTTAATGTAATGCGACAAGAAAATGTCATCACATGACGTTATTCGATCTGCTGTGAAATTAAACAAATTACATTCGCTCTAATCCGGGTTAAGAAGTTTAGCGTACATTTTAATTGCTTACGACTAAACCTAAGCTTGTGCAATTGAGATATCACTTCTCTTGTGACTACTTTCGAACCACTGCCTTCACTCTTGCCATGACCTCCTCTCCCGTTACTTAGTTCGACTAAGGATAAAGAATGGACTAATTATCTTATCCAATGTTATCCCTTTTGAAGGGGTCAGTATTTAGCTAAAGAACTCTAAACGTTTCCCTTGATGGGTTACCGTGTAGGTCCAACTTAGAATTACAACTTATATATTTAATTAAGTCCAGTTAAGGTGATCAGTTCATATTATGTAATACAAAAAATTGTAAACTAGTACATAATACATATAAGAACATGTACACACAGGCATGCGTAAAATCAAATTACCTATAGGAATAAATAAGTATAACCTTAAGACTCTGAGTACTATGAAATGGTACTTCAAAATACAGTTATGTATTGATCCCAAACTTACCTAAATTTCTCGCTTGTTCACTAAGGTACCATTTGCAACAGGCCATTGCCTGTAATCCCTATAATATAAATATTCTTTTAGTATTTTAAACCATAGTTTATGCCAAATTATCCAAGTTATATATATTACTTATTATCGATCTATTTTAGATTAGCTTCTGATTCAATTTTTGAATCAATTTCTAATTTAGTTTTTAATTTACTTTCTGATTATGAGTTTTGTATGTAAACCCTAGAAACTTCTTCCAAACAAATATTTGAAATTTATTTCACTATACTTAAATATCATAAATCGTTGTTTTAGCTTTTAAATAGTATTTTGGTCAGTACAATACATTATATTCCTCATTTAACTACTGACTTTATTCTTAATGTTAGAATAACTTACATTTTTCATATAATTTCATAAATTCACATTGTAAATAAGATTTATATCATATTCCTAATATTATTATACTTTAAATTTTTACTTAATATTTTCTACCCATTTAATTCTTATATACATATATTATACACTTATATCACTTATCTAATACTTCTAACACTACATATATCATCTTTCACTATCACATAATATGTTAAGACGTCTGATTATGAGATGATTTCACTAAAGCAAAATACAAGCATCTTTAGAACAAGTAGAATAAAGGTTGTCCCAAAATAAGCTCATTCTTTGCAGAAATAAATCACTAATAGTAATAAGTGGTTTCAAAATCAAGGTCTTGTCTTGTCATTCTTGGGAGTGGTAGAAGCACAAAATTTTTGAATTGATAAGTGGGGAGGAAATTTCACCATAAGACAACTAATAAAAGGCCTGTTGTCTCTATATGCAGATCATTTAGAAGTTTGGGACTACTGATAAAAAAAAAAAGGAGGGGAAATGGAATGGGATAAACTATGTTTTCCGATTTTATCAATTTTGAATGAACATATTGGCCCTATATACCTTAAGAGAAACAGTCGAGACATTAAAGGGATAAAGATTACAACTTAGGATGAAACCCTCTCTTACAGAAATCTATTCTTATCAAGTAAGGCCAAACCTGCATGAGAAGGATCAACGAGAATGGATATAGAGTAAAACATTTTAGTTTAGCAGATGCAACACTATAACCACCTACTAACAAGCAGAAACTTGAGGGAAAGAAATATTACACAAAATGCAAATTTTCCACATTTAGGAGAACCATATGAAGATTTAAATCATACATTCAGACAATATGAAGTTGTTAGAGAGTTATATAAGGCTTGGGAAACTTTCAACATAAACTTGCTCAAATGTTGGTGACAATTTAGAAACTGGATCAGGATGAGTTTCCATCAAAGGAAAGAAAGACTATATCGATGTTTAGCTACTTGAGACATTTACCTTTCGTATGATGCCTTGGAAAGTCAAGTCAGTCAAGAATTTTTAAGCTTCTTAAATCAGAGTAAAGCTAAGGCAGTGTGCTTCATCAAATACATGCAATAGGCCATGTTGAAAAGAGAAGAAAATTTATGAGCCTCATATTGAGCCTACTTACAGTATAAACACTTAAGAGAGCTGGGTGAGATTGATCGCATATAGATGGCTTTATCTTAAACAAATGGTCAAGCCACAATAGGTAGAGTCGTTATGGAGGTAAATGGAAGGTGGATCTTCAAGTTTCGGAGAAAGACAGGAACGATTGATGTATTATTATTTATTAGTAGAGCCCTAAGGCATTATTGGGCATTAGCTTAAGTTTAGTGCATAATTTACCTAAAGTTGAAATGTATACTAATTTTTTTGGTTACTTTGCACATGCTAAGTGACATTAATAATCCTAAAATAAAATATTTCAATGTGATGATGGCCTACAAGAAAAAAATTCTTCCATATGAAGGTAACCAAGATTGATTACATCTTGTAAGAGCTAAACCACGGTAGATGTCTAGTTGAACTCGTGCAGAAGAAGGAAACAGAAGATAGATATTTTACTTCTTTTTCTTGTACTACATCTTGAAAGCTTAAAACTTTTATGACTCTAAATGGAGATACAAGCTCCAACAATATTTTGGCATTAGGTGATTAATTTTCTTTCTTTTGATTCAATTAAAATCATGTTTACTATTAAAATCGTGTAACATAGTGGTAGGAATATTAGTAAGATGAATGATGTTTGAATCTTCGATCCTTAAAGTTGAAATATGTAATGTAGATGAAAAAGAAAAAAACATTCATTAGAAAAACATATTGTGGTACATAGAATATGTGTGCACATCTTTCTTTATTATGTGTAAAATTCCTAAATTAGTATGTATATATACACTTTTTAATTTGTATAGATAACTTTGAACGTATTATTCTATGCATTTTTCAAATGGATTGTATACGTTTTTTCTTTTGTTGAATTAGTGATTTTGATTTTGTGGATATAACGTGTTATAAATCTATTATATAGACTTTATTTATTTTTGCACACATGGATGTACATATGTTAAATGTACATATTTATACAGAGTAAATATTATGTTTGATAGTTGAACTTTACCCATTTTTATAATTAATTATCTTAAATTTGAAAGCATCAATTTAGTATATATAAATTTTATGCATCTTTACAATTAACTGCTTCAACTTATCCATCTTTTTAACAAACTATCTAAACTTTGCTTTTCTTTCTTTTTTTTTTTTTAATTGACTACCTAGTTTAAAAATTACAAATGATTTTAAAATGTTGATAATAATGAATCAATACTTTGAACTTCAGTGGTAAATTATAAAATACATTCGCTGAAGGAGGAAAACAATAAATTCTCCTAAAACGCGAAGTGCTTTTTGGTAATAAAAATTATTTCCATCACGGAGAGGAAAGCGATAGCAGGGAGGAAGGATCCTACTCGAACACATCTCTCTCTCTCTCTCTCTCTCTCTGTCCCCCGCTAGACTAATACCGACGAAAGGAAGCGAAACACCACATAACAATTTTCACATATCACCTTAAACTCTCTTCCCACATCCAGATCCAGATACTCGTACAGATCTAGAACCAACAATGTCTTCCACGTTCAGTGGCGATGAAACCGCACCATTCTTCGGCTTCCTCGGTGCCGCCGCTGCTCTCGTCTTCTCCTGTTCGTAATCCTAACTTCTCTCTCCCTCGTCTTGTTGGATCTTTTACATCCGTTCCTTAATTTTGGTGTATCTCTTCATTAATTGTTTGTTTGCTTAGTTTTATAATCGATTGATTAATCCATGTTTGTGATTTAAATTGATAAGATTGTTTTAGTGGAATTAGTATCATATGTGGCTAATCAATATCATTGATCCTGCGTAATTGGTGAGTTAAGTAGTTTACTTAATCCTGTTGTTTGGTGGTATAGTTATTTTAGTGCACAAACTTGCATCTTCTTTAAAACGGATCCTGAAAACCATTAATCTCCGCAATCTAATTGAAATTAAGTCCTATACCTGTTTAACGTGCTTCTGTGATTACCTGTTGAAAAAGTTTCTTTTGCGTGTTTAGTTTGATTAATGTCAACGACACCCCGCGGAATATAGGCAATCGTGAGCAACTATCCATGTCGTTCGAATATTGAGAAATTATAATGTTATGAAATAAGATGAAATCAAGTCTCTTGTGGATGGGATTTGCTTTACTTGATGCTTGGATTGCCTTTCGTCTCAATAGTGCTATTAGTTTTTCAGTTTTGGAAGCACACACGTGTTTTAGGTTCTTTTTCTTAAGGATTTGCAAGAGGAAGGCACTTGCTTGCTTGTATTAATGGGCATTTGAGTGTGTTGGGAGATAAGGGGGATGTGTCTTTCAGAGTTTCAGCTTGGTATTGGTCTTTTTGAATTGATTTTGGGATCTTATTTCTCACACCTTTGCATCTCTCTTTTCTTAGTTGTTTAATGGTTGTTTTAAAATAGAGAATATATGGTAGAAGAATCACCGCAGTTTTTGACGGTAGTTTGCTAACTAAGCAGTGTAAATTTGAATTATGCTTTTATACTGTGCTTTGTTATAACTTTTGCTGTTAAGCTGTAATAGCACACCCTTCTTGAGGTATCTATACATAGTGGAAGCTATACAATACCTGTACATAGGTTTTGTGAGATGGTTCGTTTGTCTAGAGGTAGTTGGTCATAGTACGGTCGTATCCCTCAGTTAACCAAAAAGAAAAAAATGCAAGAGCACACTGAGTTATTTATGCACTGTTGTTTTGTAAGTCATGAAATGATATATACCACAATTCATGTATCAAATTTCAAAAATCTAGGACTCTAGAAGTAGTCAAAAATTTTTTTTTTCCAAGGGAACCCATGAGATGATACATGGTGCTCTTTATGCTCAATATCTAGGACTTTACAAGTTTTAATGCTTTCTTTTCCTAGGATGCTCCCTGGGTTTCATGCTTTTGTGTAAGCATTAAGCATTGTATATATTATATGTTTTTTTCCCCACCTATAAAGGTATGGGTGCAGCTTATGGAACAGCTAAGAGTGGAGTGGGTGTAGCATCCATGGGAGTAATGAGGCCTGAGCTGGTTATGAAGTCAATTGTGCCAGTTGTTATGGCGGGAGTATTGGGTATTTATGGGCTGATTATCGCTGTTATTATCAGTACTGGAATTAACCCCAAGGCAAAATCGTACTACCTCTTTGATGGGTATGCTCATCTTTCATCTGGTCTGGCTTGTGGTCTTGCTGGGCTCTCAGCTGGCATGGCAATTGGAATTGTTGGTGATGCAGGTGTAAGGTAAATTTCTCCCCACTTTTATACAATATGTGCTTGGCTGTATATCTTGCATTTAGGTGGTGTCTTTGTTGACAGCGCTTTACTGGACTAATTCGGCTTCTGCAGTTTGGGCAGTTGTATCAGAATACTTTCATAGAATTGCTTGGTTCCATATCATTGATGTGCATCAATATTTTCCCTTAAGTTAAATGATTTGGCTGGCTATTGGTTGAATGACTTAAGCTTATTTGCTGTGTTACTTATCTTCCTCACAAGGCAAGCATTTCATATATAATGCATCCAAAAACAGAGCATGACATTGAAATTAGCCCTGGAAACCTGCTGATCAATTGCCTGAACGATTGCTTGAGACTTATTGTTAGATAAATTGGTATCTCTTTCTCTCTCTCTTCTCCATCAGAAGACAAATGGGTCTCTGAGGGATGCCTTTTTTTAAAATATATATATTTTTTTTGGGTAATTCAAATTTCAGTCTTTCCTCTTTCTTATAAGTAGAAAATGGCTGTATTCATATACCATGTATCATATTTAATTCAGGGGTGGCAATTTCTGTTGAATGCAATGGACACCATGATAGTTGTAAATTAACTTATTTTCAGTTTAGTGGCGCCAAAACAAAAAAAAGGTTGTGTCACTGAAACTCATGTTAGCCGTTTTTGCCAGTGGGCAGTGACATAAACGATTGTATGATGCATCCACATATGCACTTGTCTTATAATTTTTTGATAAAATCATTTGAGTTCTCAAAAGTTTTCTTAGAAAATACTAGCACACTATGTATATATGTATGATGGTTAAGCAATTTTCTTGGTAAGTGTTTATAACTTGTTACTCTGAATTAAAAAAAATGTTACTAAATTATCCTAGGAATGCATGTTTAGCTCTATCTCTGTCTCTGTGTGTTTTATATATATATATATACATATATTTATGTATGTATGCAAATAGGAAAAGGTTGTCTCTGTATTCAAGAATACCCACCCATCTGCAATATCACATACAAGCTACCTTTTTGAAATATCATATGAAATTCTTTTGTAAGCCTTCACCAATTGATTGTTTTTATGGTGTGGAATTGTTTGGAAACAGAATAGCTATTACCTAGGTGTAGAACTGAGAGTGAAAAACAAAAAAAAGAAATATACCTGCACTTTTTATTTGTGAGGACAGCATATGAGAAAACATATATTGGTTCCTTATATTAATCAAAGTGGGGAAACCTATGGGAAGATTTTTTCCCATCTATTTAGATGGAGAAATACATATATGTTGGTTGTCTTCTGTGAACAAATGATATTTACTAGAACAAAAAGAAAAGGAAAAGGAAAAGGAAGGGGAAATACTAGTGGGTGGATTTATAGAGAAGTCTGTTAGTTTGCAAACTAGGTTATATCATGAATGCTTATACATGTTCTGCATAATTGGTGCTTTTGTCAAGAGTCTGATGGTATTGTGGCTGGAATTCTGATTTTGGGGTAACTGTATCTAAAATCAAGAAGGCAATGACTTACTGTCATCTCAAAATTCTCCTCTTGAGGTTTACATTTCCAGGTTTCCGTGCTTTGGCAGGATGAACCATTTTAGGTTTTACAAGATACTCGAAGATACTTGCAATTCTTGGCGAAAAGAGCTAGTCTGATTTCTTGTCTCAGACTCATAAATCATATATTGTGTATGGATTTTATTTTTTTTTGGGCCTTGAATGTGGTTGAATGATGAAATGTGTTGGTACAATACAATGCCTTTTTGTGTAATCATCCGAACTCTTAAATGTTTAACTGTCATTTCATTTGTTTTTGATGCAGAGCTAATGCACAGCAACCGAAACTTTTTGTTGGAATGATCCTCATTCTCATTTTCGCTGAGGCTTTGGCCCTGTACGGCCTTATTGTTGGAATCATCTTGTCTTCTCGGGCAGGCCAGTCAAGAGCCGATTGAGATGTTAGTTAGCTGCATGGTGTTGATTTCGTGCAGTCCGCGCGGGGGTATTTATCTATCTATCTGTTCACAAGTTACCTGCAGTTCCTTCATGTCCTAAATCTATAGATATATATATTCTTCTATTCAAAATTATTTGTGGTTGGACGGCACATGCAATGTTTTTATATCATTTTCGTGGAACTACAGCACGATGGTCTACTGCTGCTGGACTTCTACGGTAACGATCTCTGTGAAGAATAAATGTGAACCTCCTTCTCTAACCTAAACTTTCTGATTTCCTTTTCCTTTTCCTGATCAGTGATTTGATTATTTCTTCTCTTACGTTCCAATAATCAAAAGTAGGACTGTAAATGAATTAAATTGAGTTCAATAATAATGATCTTGAGTTGGGCTTGAAATTATAAAGCTCAAGCTTAAATTTTTCAGCTTAAGACCTCTCAAAGTATTGATCAAGAAGCCTGAACTTTGATTTGATTAAAGCTTCTTTATACTTTATTGTTTAATATATGATATATATGTTTTTTAATACTTAACCTTTGAGTTAGAATTCGATAAGTTGATTTATTATTCTAAATCCAAAGTTGTCTAGCCAAATGGAATGGAGCTTGACTGGTTTTATAAGTTAAAATATGTCCCATCCCTCTATGTTATTAGTGTCAGTTTAAAAAGAAGGGAAAATATTTGGTATCTAATTGTAATAATGTAATAGTATCTTCTTATTGTTTTATCTAGAGGGAACAAAAATGATATTATATCTTATCACATCCAAAACCCAACGTACATATGTAGTTTCAGGTCAAAAATGGTCCATAACCATACAAATAAATACTAAAATATCATTTGATTATCGTAATTTTATGATACTGTACCGTGTAAAATTTTTGTTCTTTTATTTGGCCTGCATGATTGGCTGTAGTTGGCTCTAATATTGGACAATAGACTTCCTTAAATACTGGCCTAAATATTAAAAGTTTATACCATAATTTGATGCTACAAAAATTCGCTTTATATGGTATATAATAAATATATTTTTTGAAGTTCCAAAAGAAAAAAACTGCATATCAAATTTTTAAATTAAAATATTAAAATTTATTGTAATTTATATTATATTATGGATGATTAAATTTTTTAATTTTTCAATCACAAAAATCTGTGGGAAATTGCATATATCAAATGTAGTAGAAGAGGGTTGTATTGTATTATGTTGTCCGGTTTTGATCATCAATCGCTGCCACCTAGGGGTTGTATTTTTATTTTTTTCAACCACTTGTTGTCGCAGTTTCCCCCTCCCCCTCACCAACCCCCACCCCAAAACATGTGAATCCCTATTCGGTGTAGTTATGTTCTTCCCTCTTTTTGATGCACAATTCGATTCATTTTTATCGCCTTTAATCTAATGGTCACTCTGAAAATATGCCATTAGTTTCTACCTTATACCTTAGTTTATCTCTTAATTATCTACTTACTAGTATGGGATGAGTTTCATATCATGCTTGAGGTAGAAAGTAGTATATGGTCATATGCTTCGTTTTTCAACAAATCGGCCAAAAGATTTTCATTTAGTGTTAATATGGAATTTAATATCTTGATTTTATAATTTAATAGAAATTCTCCTTCAATTTCATGTGGGACTACAATCACGTGAAATTTCACAACATAACAAGCAAGTTGTAATCAAAGATAGAGACGCAATAATGCGTTGTAGCGCATCACTTTTTTCTTCATTTTCTAATAATCTTATTTTCAAAACGTTTTAAAGTACATCCCACGAATAGGTCGATAAGTCGAATGTGAAGACAAAATGTAGCTTAAGAGAGAGAAAACAATGTTTCTAAAGTTATTATGAAAAATGAGTAGCTTCTTTTTTTCTTTTTTCCATAAAACATAATTTTATCAAATGAAACATCTACCATTATTATATATTTGAATTTAATTGATATTTATCTATCACGTATATATATATATATATATATATATAAATAATATGTAATGATGAACGAAATGTTTTTTTGACATTAGGTATTTTCGTCCACCCAAAATTTGTTGCTTATATGATCGTCTTGGTCAATCATGCCATCGGTTTATGATCTTCTTCTATTCTTTTATTATTTCATGTTCATTGTAAATCATCTCTTTTGGAAGGTCAATACTTTTGTTTTGTTTTTTTTTTCCCTTTAAATCCTTGTTCTCAATTTCATTAGATTCCTTAATTTTATTTCTCCATAATCATTTCTCAATTTATTTCTTAAAAATTTATTTTGTTTTTAATTCTCGATAGAAATCACTATATCTCCAATTTCCTCGTAGTTTATATCTCTAACTATTTTAATTATTATGATTAATAATTTTTCATTCTTATATTTATTATAAAACCTAACTCTAACTATTTTGTTTTTCCACTTTATTTGGATGGATGGATGGATGGAAATTGAAGAAAATCTTAAAAAAGGAGTGGAAATGGATGAAAATGACATGTTTGGCTAATTTTTATGAGGCATAAAAATGAGATGAAAACATATGGAAATGCGTGCATTCTAGAGCTATTTTTCTTAAGAAATTAATGGAAATATATGGAGAGTTTAAGAAATCACATGTATATGCTTAAACGTGGACAATAAATCCTCATCATGTGTTTTGAAGGGCATCATTAGACCAATTACTATCTTGGTTCTCTTCTTTTCATTTGCCATGTAGAAAAGCAAACATTTTCACTCATTTCAATCTATTTGCATTCTTTATATCCAAAAAAAGGTAAAATCATATTTTCGTTACTTTCGATTCCTTTTTTGATATTTTCTATAGATTTATTTTTCTTTTCACTTCATTTAAAGTCGCTTATACATACTACATGTTCATTTGGAGGGTATGGCTATACCATTCCTCTTTTATTCAATATAAATTTGTTATTGTAGTATTCACATAGGGGGAATAATTATTCCATTCATCTTATATCATATTTGGTATGCAAGAGCAGTTTAAAATAGAATAGATGGTAATGAAACGCAATGGAATAAGAAATATAATGACAACTTCTTTACCATATTTGGAAATATTTATGGAATGGAATAGAATTAAATTAAATATATATGTAATAATAATTATAAAAGATTTCTTTAAAAATTGAATGTCATAATTAAAGTTAAAGGATAAATAAATAATTTAATTAATAATAATAAATGTAGAAAGAATAGAATTATCGCTTTCTTAAAGGCTGGATTCTTTCTTAAAATTGGAATTGTGGATTTCAGTTTCTAAATGCATTTTCAAATGAAATAGAATATAGAATCGCGATTCTATTCTCATGTACCAAACATGATATTATATTCTGTACAAAATCGTTATCACAATGTTCACTTAAATTTTATGCATCCAATGGTTATTCCCAACAAATTGCTGTTACTCAAAACATTGATCCGCAATTCATTATTCCCCAACTCATGATTGCTATTTCTTTGCCATAAATATGCTATCCTTATAAATTATATCAAGTTTGTGGAAGGGATAAGGATTTTAAAAGTATATTAGACAAACTTTTTATTTATTTATTCATGTCTTATTTATTTTCATTATTGTATTAATTAAACAAAGTAATAAATGTGTATTAACTATACCAATTGAATTCCTAATGAATTGCAATCAAATTTCTCCCCTTCCAATTCCATAAGTAATAGTGCTCAAAATCAGTGTTTTAAAATTCTATAAGTCCGTATCTCTTCTGATAATGAGTATAGATGACGTGTTTTCTTCTTGTTGCTTTTTCCTAATGGTTTGTGAAGTAAAAGCTAAGAGCGGGAAAGATACAGCATAGGAATCTTGACTGTAAGTATAATATCATCTTAAGTTGTTTTGAGTCTATATTGTAGAGAGGGGTAGGGATTTTAAAAATATATTGGTATATATATATTTTTAATTCCTATCTTATTTATTCTACATTATTGTATTAACTAAACAAAGTAATAAACTTGTATTAATTACATCTATTTAATTTCTAATGAATTGCAATTAAATCTCTCCCCTATCCCTATTCCATAACTGCAAGTCAAGTGTTTTAAAATTCTACATGTCCTTATTTCTTCCGATAATGACTACACGCTAGCTGTTTTCTTTCTATTACTGCTTCTTAAAGGTTTGTGAAACAAAAAGCTAAAAGTAGGAAAGATACAGTTTAGGAATCTTAACTTTTCATATATCTTTTAATTTTATTTTTCATTTTTAAGGATGGAGATTTAGAAAACGACTCCATATAAGATGTTTTTAGTTTATTAATACTTGTAACAAAGAATATCACAAGCGCTTTTCCTTATCAAAAAAAAAAAAAAAGGAAAATTTGTATCTTATCAAAAAAACATCACAAGCTTTTTCATTCGACTATTTCCCAAAGTGGATTTTTGTTTCTAACATAAAAAAGAATTATGAAAAAGGGGAATTCATTTTTTGAAAGTAAAAGAAAAAGAAAATAATGAATAAAATTAGCATTTTTTTTTTTTTTCATAGAGAAGTTTGTGGGGTTGCGGCAATTGATGGGACAGATTGTCGTGCATATGCTTTCGCTTTCACTCCCTTCGCTTCTCACATGGAGTGGCGGGCTGCCATAAATCAGTAGTCGACACGTTTCAGTCCCTACGCTCGTTTGGTATCACAAAATGGTCTGGTGGTAAAGATTCGTTAAGAGCAGTTATATGGCCATCCTCATCCGTTTTTTTTTTTTTGGCACACACTTTTAGATATAAAAGATCACGATGTAATTGCTTCAGCATTGGCATGAGGTCCTCCTGCGAAGGAACTTGCAATTTTTCTTCTTTCTTCAATTTTGATATTTGTCAGAAAAAATAATCGACTAGTATTTTTGAAGATAAAAGAAAAATTATAAATGTAGTGCGGACCCAATAGAAATTTTCAAGAAAATGCTTAAAGAAATTTTTATGAAAGAACTTGCGAGTAAAATAATAAGGATTTCTTAAAATATTTACGTATTGTCTAATGATTTTAAATAGGTTTTTTTAACATTATACTATGCTCAGAAAGAGGGAGGAAATTAAGAAAGAATGGAAGTGGAAAGAAAAAGTTAGGAATAAATAAAATGAAAAGAAAAATATAATTTCTCCTATTTGAATAAAAGAGGGAAAAAAAGTGAAAGAAAAGTTGGTGGTAAAATTTTTTTATTTTCTTAAAATAATATAAATGTTCCTATAATTTCAACATATGTTTTTATTTTAAGGATTAATATGTTGTCTCATTACAATTTTCTCCCAATTCTCTTCAAATAGGAGATAATCGTTTTTAATGGGACTAAAGAAAAATTTTCTTTCTTAAATCTATTCCTTTTTCTTTCTTTTTCTTAACCAAACAACAGAATTGTACAATTTTCTTTCAAATTCCTCTCCTTCTTTTCTTCCCTCAATCGAAAGTGGGGATGGCCTAATAAAACATTCCAGGAATGGTCCACTAGCATCACAAATTTGTCTATGTTGAATTACGATAATAAAATTGAATGGCCAACAACTCGTAATTTGTTTATTTATTTTAATTCTAATATTTGGAAAAGAAAAGAAAAAAACCAACAAGTGTTTTTGAAGACGAAAGAAAGATTAAAAATATAGTGCAATACCATAGAAAATTTATTAAAAAAAAAAAGGGTTAAAGCATCTTTTATACTTTATAAAATAATGAATTTTTTAAAATATTGATATGTTAAGTTAGGTATTCTAAATAAGTTCGTTATGGATAAGGTGGGTAATAAAACAGTAGGGGATACGCTTGTACGTTCCCAAGAGAGGTCGACCAGCGTCACAATTTTCTATGTCGGGTTATGATAAGAAAATTGAAAGCCAACGAGTGCTCTGAACCATTCCTTTTTATCGGCCTTTGCACATGGATGGATCCAGGCCCATCCTTTTCTTTTTGTCGTACATACCTGATACACTTTTCCGCACCTACCTAGGAAGCAAAGTGCGATAAGTCTCTTTTCGATGATTATAATTATAGCAAGCAACAAAAACAAGTTTTAAACACCAGTATTTATAGCAATATTTGAAGAAAATTCTATGACATAGTTACTCAAGAAAGCTGAGTAGATATCTTCTTTTATTATTAATAGATCATTTTGCTATAATTTGAGAGATTTATCGTATCATGAGAGAGGGTTTATATTAATTTTAAATGAATTATACCGTAAAATTCATCGATATCTTGATAATTGAAATTGAAGGTGAAATGGTAGTACCATCTAATAAAGATATTGGGCTAGTGATAAAAAAAGAAAAAAAAAAAGAAATTGATAGTAAAAAGATAAAAAAATTTTTCCTTTAAAATGAGAAATCAATTTTTATTATTTTCTGTTGACATTTTTTATGATGGTCGACAACCACCACTTGTTATTACGAATTTTGCCTCCTCTTAATGACTTCTCTTAAAAATATCAACTATCATTACCCTTGAGATAATCACGAGGACACATCTTGTAACTCATGTGTTTAAGTGCAAGTGTCACGGGCGGATTCCGTCGCTCGACCCCATGCGACACTTAGCGTTCCTGACCTCACTGAGGAAGGCTAAGTCAGCCTGTAATACACTCACAATGTTAGAGAGAGAAAGTAGAGAAAGAAACTGTGATAGTATACTGTATTCACTCAAATAACTTGTGTGTTACATCTGAGGGGAATACCCCTATATATACAGAAAGCCTTTACAATCTAATGGTCCAGATCGATTCGATCTAATGGTTACAATTGATTCCCAACTACTACATTTACCTACTTTCACCAACTACTATACAATCTTCTGGACTTCTCTAGAACCTTCTAGAACTTTTCATCATCTAGAAGCTTTTAGTGGGCTTGGGCTTTTGTCTTTGGGCTTTAGGAACCTTCTAAGAATGGCCCACTTCGAGAGGTCCGTAACATTCTCCCCCGTTCAATCCGGCGACGCCCTCGTCGCTCCTTCCTCGTGGAACTGTCGAATCTTGTCTTTAAATTGCCACAGTGCTTCGGCTGGTTCCCAACTGGCCTCACTCTCTGGTCTTCCCTTCCACATTACCATATACTCATGTCTGGGAGTTTGTCCACGTCTCTTCACATGTCTATCAGCTATGATCCCTTCGACTTCTTTATCAAATGAATCCCGTACTCCTATTGGGGCCTTTTGTGATATAGTTCTTATAGGATCTTCCTCATCTTTATAGAATGGTTTTAGCATGCTCATATGGAAAACCGGGTGGAATTTCAGTTTAGGAGGAAGTTCCAATTTATAAGATACTTGCCCTACTCGTTTCACAATTGGGAATGGACCCTCGTATCGCCTCATTAGACCTTTATGTAGTTGGCCCTTCGTACGTTGTATCAAATGTAACTTAACAAGCACTTGGTCACCTACCTGGTATTCCATCGGCCTCCGCTTCTTGTCTGCAATCTTCTTCATTCTCTTGATAGCTCGGTTTAAGTAGGTCTGGGCTAAGTCATGATTTTCCTGCCATTCCCTTGCGAATTTATATGCGGGAGGGCTGGACCCTGTATATCCTATTGCCACTGTATGAGGAGTTAAGGGTTGCCTTCCCAGGACAATCTCGAAAGGACTCTGTCCGATGGATTCATTCTTCTGTAGATTAAACGAAAACTGTGCCACGTCTAACAACTTGGTCCAATTATGTTGGTTAGCCCCTACAAAATGCCTTAAGTATAACTCCACTAAGGCATTCACTCGCTCCGTCTGACCATCCGTCTGGGGATGCAGACTAGTTGAAAAGTTCAACTCAGATCCCAGAAGTTTGAACAGCTCTGTCCAAAATCTCCCTGTAAATCGCCCATCTCGATCACTCACAATGTTTCTGGGTAGGCCCCAATACTTTACTATATGTTTCAAGAACAACCGGGCCGCTTCATCCGCTGGGCACTCCTTTGTTGCTGGAACAAAAGTCGCGTATTTTGAGAACCTGTCTACCACCACCATAATTGTACCATACCCTTCCGATCGGGGTAAGCTTACAATGAAGTCCATGGAAACACTTTCCCAGGGCCGTTCAGGAATGGGAAGAGGCTCTAGTAGTCCTGGAGTTGCCTTGTGTTCAACTTTGTCTTGTTGGCACACGAGACAAGTTCGGACATAGCTTTCAATATCTTCCCTCATGTGTGGCCAAAAATACCTTTCCTCCACTAATGCTTGGGTACGGTGCATTCCTGGATGACCTGCCCATTTAGAATCATGACACTCCTTAAGTATCTCCCTTCTCAGATTCAAGGAATGGGGCACATAAATTCGTTACCCTTTTGTATATATCAGTCCATTCTCTTGCCAAAATCTCCTTGTCTTCCCTTCTTGACATTGAATCCATAGAGCTTTAGCTTGCTTATCACTCTCCATCCCCTCTTGAATTCTATCAATGAGGTTGCTTTCAGGTTTGCTGATGGCTGCCAACTCGACCCTCCGGCTCAAAGCATCCGCCACAACATTAGTCTTACCTGACTTATGTTCAAGGTCGAAATCAAATTCTGCTAGAAAAACCTGCCATCGGGCTTGCTTGGGCGAGAGCTTCTTTTGAGTCTGAAAATAGCTGGTGGCCATATTATCAGTCTTGACCACAAACTTTCTCCCTAATAAGTAGTGCCTCCATACCCGAAGACAGTGTACTATCGCCGTCATCTCCTTTTCATGCACTGGATATCGTTTCTCTGTATCATTCAACTTTCGGCTCTCAAATGCTACGGGGTGTCCTTTCTGCATTAAAACCCCTCCAATAGCAAAATCACTAGCATCAGTACATACCTCAAAGGGTTTGCTAAAGTTGGGAAGGAGAAGGACCGGCTCCTTCGTGACTACCATTTTCAAGGTCTCTAGGGCCCGCCTTCTCTCTGTACTCCAAACCCAAGGGGTATCCTTTTTTAGTAAGTCCGTCAAAGGACTAGCTATCTTCGAATAACCCTTAATGAATCTTCTGTAGTAATTTACTAAGCCAAGGAAGGATCTTAGCTCAGTAGGCTTGGTGGGTTCCTTCTAGTCCCAGATGGCCCGTACCTTTCCTTCCTCCATTCTAATCTTTCCTCTCCCTACTATGTGACTAAGGAATGTCACCTCTTCTTGCGCAAAGGCACATTTCTCTATTTTCACATACAGATCATTCCTCCTCAAAGCTAAGAATACTGAGCGAAGATGATCTATATGTTCCTCCAACGTCTTACTATAAATCATGATATCATCCAAGTATACTACTACAAATTGATCAAGAAAAGGCGCTAGAACACGATTCATAAGTGTGCAAAAAGTAGCCGGGGCATTAGTAAGGCCAAACGGCATGACTAGGAATTCAAAAGCACCATACCTTGTAACACAAGTAGTCTTGGGTTCATCTCCTTCTGCAATCCTCACTTGGTGATATCCCGAGCGTAAATCCAATTTGGAGAAGTATCTAGCTTCTCCCAACCTGTCGAATAGATCCGATACCAATGGAATGGGATACTTATTCTTTATTGTGACCTTATTTAAGGCTCGATAATCAATACACATTCGGAGTGATCCATCTTGTTTCTTCTGAAAAAGTACGGGAGCTCCAAAAGGTGCCTTTGAAGGCCTAATGAAACCTGCTTCTAGTAATTCCTTCAATTGTCGCCTCAATTCTTCTAATTCTGGAGGTGACATCCTATATGGGACGGCGGCGGGCGGCCTGGATCCGGGTTCCAATTCTATCACATGGTTTACCTCCCTTCTTGGTGGTAACTTCTTAGGCAGCATTGGTGGCATTATATCCTTAAATTCTCCCAATATTTCCCCCACTTGAGGTGGAACACTTCCTTGACCACTAGTCTCTTCCCTAACTTTTAAGGCAGCCAAGTAAGTGACTTCATTCTTCTTGAGTCCCTTTTTTAATTGCATCGCTGATAAGAATTTGGTGGCTTGGCTTACCTTTCTTACTATAGGAACCACGCATTGCGAATTGTGATCAAGTACACAGATGCAGTTAGCTCGTGGTACGATAAGCGCATCAATGCGATCTAAGAAATCCATCCCAATCACGAACTCAAAATCATCCATTGGCACTACTTCAACAGTCTCCTTTCCCTGCCAACCCCCAATACGGAGCTCTATCCCCCTGGCTACTCCAATAGTGGGAACTTCTTTTGAGTTAACTGTTTTGAGCCATGTTTTGGTCTCCTCCACTTTTAGCCCCAACTCCTTGGCTGCCATATCAAAAATAAAGAGATGAGATGCTCCTGTATCTATGAGGGCATTGAGTTTCTTACCTGCTATCGATACTTCGGTATACATCAATCCTTTTCTTTCATTGACTTGAGACTTCATCGCACTGAGTAGACGAACTGACCCTAACTGGGCCTCATCCCTATCATCTGAGCTTTCACCTGCTACCAATGCCGCCAATCTCTCTTTCTTCGGATACTCCCTGGCATAATGGGGTCCATTACAGAAATAACATTTCAACTCACGGGGTTTCCATCTTTCCCCATCTCTCCCTTCACGAGTTCTTCCTCGATCGTTATCTCTTTCTTCGGCTTTGGTTTTTCCTTTGGAAGAACTCCCACTCTTTTTCCTTTCAACTCCCCCTTTCCATCTTCCTCCTGTGGTCTTAGGATCGGTCTTCCGAAATTCCATTAGGCCTTCAGCAACTGCTATAGCCTTGGAAATGTCTTCCACTCCCCTTCGCTCCACTTCTAATTTAGCCCAGGGCTTTAAGCCATCCACAAACATCACCAAAGCATCTTCTTGGTTGAGGTCTGGGATCTCCAACATCAACTCCGAAAATTCCTTTACATATTGCTTTATGTCACCCTTATGGGTTAGGTGACGCAATTTCACCTTTGCTTCCTTAGCAGCATTTTGGGGGGAGAATTGACCCTTCAACTCTTGTATAAAGCTATCCCAGGTGTTGATATCAGCCGCCCTCCTGCGCCACCATACCATGGCTGAGTCTTTCAGATACATGGCAGCAGTACGTACCTTTCCAGCATCATCTAAGATTCCCACAGCATTAAAGTATTGTTCCACTCCCCATAAGAAGTTATTTACTTCTCGAGCAGACCACATCTCGCCAAAGTGCTCTGGTCTTGGAATATCGACCCTATGGCCGGTCTGGAGAGTCATTCCATTTGCAATAGCGATTTGGCAGGCCGCCAATTGCGTCTTGAGATCTTTAATCTCTTGATGCATGGCCACTACCACTGCATCAATCTTAGCTTCATAAGCTTCTTCCTTAGTTTCTAAGGCCGTAACTCGGGCTTGGAGAGCATCACCCTTCTCTCCAATAACATTTCCATGCTGCCTAAGCTCTTCTACAGCTCGATTCACTGCTCCCTGCAATTCGCCTCGGAGTTCTTCCTCCATTTCCACAAGACTGCCTTGAGACTCATCAAATTGTTCCTTAGCCTCAGCAATGCTCAACTCTGCCTTATCCATCCTATTAAGGAGAGAGTTCAGAAGGTCCCGAGACCTAGCCCTTTGCCTGGTAACACGGCGATCGTCATGGTCAGCCAACTCCTCGACCATTGAAGTGTTGTTGTCTCCTCCAGATGACATCTTCTCCACAAGCAATTCCTTTTTCAGGCTCTGATACCACTTGTCACGGATGGATTCCGTCGCTCGACCCCGTGCGGCACTTAGCGTTCCTGACCTCACTGAGGAAGGCTAAGTCAGCCTGTAATACACTCACAATGTTAGAGAGAGAAAGTAGAGAAAGAAACTGTGATAGTATACTGTATTCACTCAAATAACTTGTGTGTTACATCTGAGGGGAATACCCCTATATATACAGAAAGCCTTTACAATCTAATGGTCCAGATCGATTCGATCTAATGGTTACAATTGATTCCCAACTACTACATTTACCTACTTTCACCAACTACTATACAATCTTCTGGACTTCTCTAGAACCTTCTAGAACTTTTCATCATCTAGAAGCTTTTAGTGGGCTTGGGCTTTTGTCTTTGGGCTTTAGGAACCTTCTAAGAATGGCCCACTTCGAGAGGTCCGTAACACAAGTACATACCTATGGCTTTTTACAGTTGATTAACCACCTCATCTTTTCTATTCCCTTTTCTTTTCTTAATTAATTATTATAATAATAGTTAATAATTATTAGCAAAAAAAAAAATAGAAAAAATCAAGTTTAATTCATTCTATTAAGATACCAATAGATTAAAAGGATCTCTCTATATATATATATCGATATTCTTTGATTTGTTTTTGGTAATTATTAGAAAAAAAATAGAATCGAATTTAATTAAACTTGTGAGGATACAAATAGTTTAAAAGGATCTTTATATATATTTCTATATATATAAATATATATTGATATTCTTTGATCCGTTTTTGGTTGGTAGGATGCTCGGCGCATTCATGTATCCAAAGTTGAGCAAACAAACGGAACCTTAGAAAAGATGTGGATCTTTAATAAGTGATATGAACATAATTAAATCTTTAACTAAACTTAAAAGAATTAAATAAAACATGTAACAACATTAAAAAATTAAGGTATGAGTGATTACGTCTGTGAATCTTCAATAGAAAATTGTGGCTACAACACGTTTACTCCTCTAGTGTGGAACCTTAAACCATTCCAGAAAAATAAAAAAAAAAAATGTGACGAAAGGAATCTTTTCGAATCTGAATGCACAAATTAAATAAAACATGCAAATAGCCTTAATAACTTTGTTTACAACCTGTCTTAGAGTGATAGTCGTATAATAATCAAATGTGACAAAAATTGTAAGGTCAATACAACTTAGAGATGGTAAGCATACAATAAAAGAACTTTCAAGTACAATAATTTATGACCTAGAATTCATATTGATGGATTGTGTTGATATGGGGATTAATTGAATATGGTAAGGATAATGGCCTTGAACACTAAAGAGAGTACTGTTGGACCCGAATGGTAGGTGTGCACCTTATCTTGAGTATTTGCGAGAAGCTCTTGATGGATTGCTTTACAAGGGCCCTTTGATACTTAAACTAGCAACAAAGGATAGAAGGGTGAAATATGTTAATATGTGGGGATCGGATTGCTCTTCTTTAAGTGGAAGGAGGGGTATTCAATTCGCAGTGTGCACAAGTGATGTGTGTGGATGTAGAACAAAGGAATATGTACCTTTGGCTCCTTGTGCTGTAAATAGTGCAAGGAGCTCATCTATTAGGGATGCGTGTTAATCTAGGGTTCGTCCGTACTCGCTGGTCATAAGGAACATGCATTGCAAGGGTGACAAGATGCCTCAATAAGTTGGTCAGCCATAAACACGTTGGCAATCACATTTAACTTGATTATCAAAACATGATTTTACTGTTAATTTGAATGTATGGAATCTGTAAAATTGTTTAGAGTAGTACAAAATCGATAAAATTGTTAGCTTATAGAATCATGCATAAAAGTTCATTAAAAGTCTGTATATAAACGATTTCACATTCATTTTAATTAAATAAAATATTATAAAGTTATAAACTCATAGAATCGTATTTTTGACTTATGGTTTTAACAATTATGCTTGAGATGCTAAAATTCTTAGGGGATGTTGGGTGTGTGGGTCATACTATGGGTATTGGAGGTATAGTTGATGAAGAGAGAAGGAGGAACCAAAGATAAAAAGCTTTGAGAGAGGGGACACCAATCGATCTATGTATCAAGGACTGACCTTTTGTGGAGCACCTGTAGGGGAAAAGGTGTTTATAGCATGGCAAACGTATGCTTGGAGGTCAAAGGGAGATCATGGAGTTTGAGGGTGGTCGAGTAAATGGCAGTGTGCTTGGGTAGACCATAAAGTGCCTGGGTACTCAAGCATGTATAGAGCGTGTCCTTAAGATGTTCAAGCATAGGTAAAGTGCTTGGAAGGAGTGCAAAGTGCTCTAATAGAGGAGAGGTGCTTAATTCCTTGTTCGTTAAAAAGCTTGGATGGATCAAGTCTCGGATCAAGTCTTAGAACAAGTCTAAAATAGCCTATTAACAAATTGTATTTGTGTACTTGTTTCATATTAAGTTTGTGTTAGTGTTGTAAACACATGAAATTAGATAAACATAAATAATTAAGTGCATTTACTTACCAGTAGCTTTTTATAGTTGATTAGCCATCTCATCTTGTCTATTTCTTTTTTCCCCCGTAATTAATATGGTGTATTTCTTTCAAGCTATATAGATCCTCTCAAACCGAGTTGAGTTCGACGTAGCCATGTATCCAAAAGTAGAACCAATACACTAAGCCTTTGCTAGTGTTTGGTTTCATAATATATTTTTTTTTAATACTATACTGAATAAAAATTTTTATTTTATGTTTGATTTATAAATTTACTTGATGACTAAATAAAAATTCGATTAACGGACTGAACAAAATATGTAAATTTTATCTCATTTATACGATGATACGAAAATAAAATTTACTAAACAAAAGTAAAATATATTTTACCTTCTCAAAAATATCCTTTCCTGTTATAATATTAGGTTAATTAATATTATTTTTATTAAATATTATAAAAATATAAATAATTAATTTTTAATATAAATTTTCTCTCTAATATCATACAAATTAAATATAGTACAATAAATTTGTATTATTCAATCTTCCCTATAGTTATCTTATCTTATTATCTTTATTCAATCTAATCCTTATAACTAAACACTATCTTAAAAAAGACATCGAACGTATCAACATAATTAATCTATACCAAATAAAATATGTAAGAAGATTAAAAAGTTAAGATAAGAGTGATTACGTTTCCTAATCTTCAATAGATTAAAAAGTTGACCCTAACACACACGTACCACGTACTACGTACCAGTATTAAAATATACTGTACATGGCAGTGCCACTAGACCGAAAGGTGCTATTTTAAAATGTGCCTACTGATACAAATCCCTTTTTCAAACACCACCCCTCTTTCTTTTTTATTTTTTTAATCCTCCATATATTCAATAATATCGGTCATTATTATTTTATTTCGTTTTTTTTTTATACCAAATGTTTCTTTCTCTAAAATAATTGAATAAACTCATGAGCTGGATTTTTAGAAAACGTTCAACCCATACTCCTGTCCTACTACGAAATCATATATAAAATTTTAGATATCAACGGATATATTACAGGGATGATTCCTCAAAACATGATTACTCCTTTATTGTGGAACCATAAAACATTCCCAAAAATAATCTCTAAGTTACATTGAACCCACAATATTTTGGACTTTTGATTATAATATGACTATCACTCTAAGACAAGTTGCAAACAAAGTTATTGTTAAGGTTATTATAATTTAGGACTAAGAATTCGTATTAGTGGATTGTTTTTGTGTTTGTTTCATATGAATTTGTGTTAATATTATAAACACATGAAATTAGATAAACATATATAATTAAGTTACAATGTAGTCATATTTATTTGGAAAATTTTACTTATTTATTATTATATGTAACAAATATTATGTATTTTTTTTACCAAGTTGTATTTAGAAGTGTAAAATATATCGTATTTCTTAAATGCGACATACGTAAAAGATTAAATTGTATTTATGAAATGCAATACTCTTATTATTTTGAATGTTGCATTTCTTAAATGAGATTTATGCTTTGTATTTATATAATATCTTTCATTTAATCCATATTTATGTAATTTTTTTTTTCTAAAAAGTAATAGACATGTTTTTCACCTTATTTATTCATAATATATTCGTATCTTCTTGTTATGTATCGTGTCATCCGTTGTATTTTATTTTCTCTCTCTATAATTGTATTTATAATCATGTCGTGTCATATTCGTGTCACGGATTTTATTTTCTCTCTCTATAATTGTATTTATAATCATGTCGTGTCATATTCGTGTCGGTAATCACAAAGACTAGTATAATTTGAAAAGTTTATAAATGTACTCAACAAAAGTATAATAAAACGATAGGTTTCCAGCCAAAAAGGGGGAAAAAGATTGATAATTCATGTCGTTGGCAAAAACAAAAACTTATTTCAATACATGATGTCATCTTCATGGATTGATGGCTTCCTTTCAGATTTATACGTGGAAATCGAATCGATATTTCATGAGAATGAATATGAAAGAAATATAAATGGCCTCTCTTCTATTGTTACTTCGTTAAATGCAAAAAAAAGATATTTATAAAAAAAGGGATCCTCTAAAGATAACGACTGAATTTGGAATAACATAAGAATATCCTAAATATCCCGATTATTCTTTTCAAATCAGTCATCGCTTTTTTATTGTGACCTTTCTCATATCGGAAGGAGCTTTTTTTTTTTTTTTTTTTTTTTACATAAATCACCATAAGTCTTGCCAAAAGGTTCATCTGTCTTTTCGTATTTTTCTGATAGCATTATATATTTTTTGGTGTACCAATTTTTATTACTAATCAACTTTTTGAATATTTTGGTGTAATATATTTTTTTTTTGTTTATGTTACTAAAAAATACGTGCATTTTTTAACTCATTTTTAAAAGTGGCATGTAGTCTTCCTTGAAAAGTCACGACTGGCTTGAAGTAAAGGAATGGCATTGCTCACAAAAGAAGGCAGACCTTAGCCTCGCTCTTGACCAGTGAGAAAGAGATGGGTTCGAAACCTTAGGTTTCTTTTCGCTCGAATCCGTGGCCCACGCAAGAGACACCTGGCGCCAGCTCGGTTCACATAAGTTGTGCAAAGCAAGTGATTGGTTCCCAGCAGTGCGAGCGATATGTGGTAGCTGCCGGGTCCAGCTTTAAAAAGTTGAATGGATTTTAGTAAAGCTCTTTTATTGATAAATTGTAAATATACCACTTAAATTACAAATAAAAAACGGATGAATTTTTAAAAAATAGAAGCGTTTGATGTAAAGATGTTATATCCTTCTATTTTCGTCAGAATTAGAAGTATCAAGGGATCATACCATTCCATCGTTTTTTTTTTTTTTTAATAAAGGTCTAGAGAAAGTTGCAAATTGGATTTTTCTAATCATCCCTTCTAGAAATGAAGAACGTGAATTTTTTTTTTTTTCCTTTTCACAGGGACCATGAGATTGGATCGAATCATAATAAGAATGCTTGGCCGATAAATAATGTTCACTTGAGTGGCAGTACTCAAAGCATGAAATATCAAATGAGTTCGTTCAATTGTTCCACATGTCTTTCTTTTCTTTTTTTTTTTTATAAAAAAAATATTGACATATTACAAATAAGTTTATTCTTGGAAACTATTAATTAGATACTGAAGAAGTTTTTAAACCATCAATGATCTTAATTTTTGAAGATTATTATTCAATACAAACTATCATGCCAGTCACTGATTAGGGTATATTTGCAGTTGGTTTTCGATTGGGCCACCCTTTATTTCAATCCACCACGGAACAATATTGATAAACCTCACGAGTGACAACAATCCTTTTACACGTAGCCGAACTACATTGGACAGATATCTTGCGACACCTTTGACTCATGTCTCAGCCACATGCTCATCAAACAGAGGCTCATGGCACCTTCTTCGACCATTAATCTATAAATAGAGTCCAAACCCAAGCACTGAGAGGCAAGCAACTCCTAGGGTTTTAGAGATAAGAGTGTGTGAGGTAAAGTTGTGGTGTGGAATATTAGTAATTAAGCGAGACTCATCAACAACACAAAAGGAAAACAAAAAAAAAAAAAAATGGCACCCACTCAAACCAATAGCTTATCGAATATGCCTGTGCCCCTGAACTGTGATTTCTCCAAGGAAATAGCCCTCAACAATGGCTGCATGATGCCAATAATGGGTCTAGGCCTTTTCCGCATGGAAGGCAAGGAGGCTATTAAAGACCTCCTCTTTGAGGCCATTAGGATCGGTTATCGCCATTTTGATTGTGCCGGTAATTTCATTAACGTTATTGATCTGTTGTTTATCTTAACGTGTCATTGCTTTTTCACTAATTTAAGACATGTTATGTGTTGTGTTTATAACTTAGTAGTAAAGTTGTCGGATTTGATTTGAGTAGTTGATCTGAATATACGAGAGGATTAAAAATTAATGTGGTAGAATCGAGTTTAACCTTAATTTAAGAGGGATTGAATCGGACTTATTTTATGATTGAATTAAGTCAAATCATATAGAATTAAAGAAGTCGACTAGAGTTTGATAACACTATTTATAACTTGATTATATTAATACAAAACATATGTTTCATTCCCTTTTCCATTTGTTATAATAGTAGCTAGAGGGAGTGAAGGATATCGTAGACTAATAATTCGAATACAAACTGTTCGAATAAATAATTTTAGTTCAATTTTTTTATTTCTTTAAGTTGTAATTTGATAATTAGTAAAAAAAAAAAAAGAACTAGATTTCTTTAATAATAATGATGACGATATTATTTATTTATTATTATAATAGTTTCGTTAATAATTGCTATTAACGTTAAAGAAAAATGCCGAGGCCTTCATTTATATTATATAAAATATAGATTTTATTTTATTTTTTTTTGTTTTTATCATTTTTACGATTTCCTGTTATAAAGGGGGACTTGTCGTTTCTTAACTGTACTCAGCTTGTCATATTACACGTGCTGGACATGATACGTCACTGTATGATATGATGTCGGGAAATAGATATTACTATATATTTAAATAACATAAACACCACCACGGTAACAAAACATCATTTCCTGTTTCATTATGAACCACTTTACTTTTGCAAATACTCCCTAAATCGAGATTTGGTTCTTCCGTCTTCACAGCCAAGTACAAGAATGAAGCAGAAGTTGGAGAGGCCCTGGCTGAAGCATTCAAGCTCGGGTTAGTAAGGAGGGATGAAGTTTTCCTTACCACCAAGGTCGCTTTCTTCTTCTTCTTCTTCTTCTTCTTCTTCTTTTTTTGTGGATACCTAAACTGGTTCAGAGCTAATTTCGTATTATGTTTATTTACTTCTTGGCTGGGTATTGCAGGTTTGGAATTCAGATCATGGTCATGTGATTGAGGCATGCAAGGACAGCTTAAAGAAGCTGCAGCTGGATTATCTGGATCTCTACCTCATTCACTTCCCAGTTCCCACAAAGCATACAGGTCCTTCCTTGCCCTATCGACATAAAAGAATTCATTATATCATATTGAATCTTATGATGACCACGGTTTGAAGTTTTCATAATCTCTGCTCTGCTATCATGTAACCAATTGAATTGTTACAAATCCATCATGATTACAATCTTTGATACATATAAGTAGTCAGTGAAATTCACCATTTTTGTCACCGCCTGTTTGATTAAACGTTTGGTGATGATGACTTGTAGGAGTGGGTAAGATGGTCAGTGTTCTGGACTCTGAAGGCGTGTTAGACATACGAACAGACATTTCTTTGCAAGATACATGGCGATCTATGGAGGAACTTGTTTCCATGGGTCTGGTTCGTAGCATTGGCATTAGGTATAACACCATTAAATCTAATCTGGTCGGGATGCGTACATTAATATCCATTGAAACAGCAGCAACAAATTACTAATGATTTTTTTTTTTTTTGTGCAGCAATTTTAGTCTTCTGCTAACAAGAGACTGCTTAGCATACTCCAAAATAAAGCCAGCTGTGAACCAAATTGAACTACACCCCTATTTCCAGCGCGATTCGCTTGTCAAATTCTGCCAGAAGCATGGAGTCTGTGTTACAGCCCACACTCCTTTAGGTGGCTCCACGGCCAACGTTGAAATGTTCGGTTCAGTCTCCTGTCTGGAAGATCCTGTCCTGCACGTAAGTAATTATACGTATTCAAATTTTTTTTCCCCGTAAAAACTCCAAAATACTATAACTATTACCAGAAACAATCTCTGAACTTAAAAAATATATATATTTCGCTTTCCTTAAAAAGAGTTTTGAAATGTCCAATTGGCTCTCATATTATTGACTAAAGCAAAAAGAGCTGCACTATGATTTTTATCAATGATTTTATATAGCATTTGTTTAGTAAAAGCTAAAAAAATATAAATACAACTGGACAACATAGTTTTTTTTTTTTTTTACAATATTTGGTATATGTACTATAAATTTTTGTAGTTTAAAAAATTAATTATTCATGAAATAAATTATCTTTAAAAAGAAAAAACAAAAAACTTGGTTATATAGTATAAAGTTTTTTAATTGTTGTCCACGTGAAGTCACTTTTGGAGGAGAAAGTTTGTTTTGAGATTTAAAAGTTATTTCCGTACTTGTTTTTTCTTTAGGAAAAGTTGTGACAAATGATAATGTCTGCCGATGATTATGTAGGGTATAGCGAAGAAGTACGGCAAGAGCGTGGCTCAGATTGTGCTACGATGGGGAATCCAACGGAACACGGTGGTGATTCCTAAGACATCGAAACCAGAAAGGTTAAAGGAGAACTTGGAGACATTAGATTTCGAGCTAGCAGAAGAGGACATGAAACTGATTAAAAGTCTGGACAGGAACTATCGTACAAACATTCCTGGTAAGTACTGGGGCGTCGATATCTATGCTTGAAGTTGAAGCAGTCTTTCTAAGTGATGATCGGAGGAGAAGGAAGAGTTGGTCCTTGAAAATAAATAAATGAAATGAGAACATTTCGAGTTTTCATTGTATGAAAATTTGTATTTTACGATCGGTGCTATACGCATACGGCTAGCTAATTAGCTATATATTATTATCTATTACCTGTTGTTGTATAATAGCGTGAAAATTTGTATTTTATGAACAAGGCTAAAAGGCATACGTCTAGCCAATTAGCTATTTATTTTATATTATCTTTTGTTTATATTGTGTTAAACATTTGTATTTTTATAAATTAGCCAATTTAGCTATCTATTATCTATCGTTGTTATTTCTTTCTCGGTAATTTAGTCATATATATTGATAATAAGTAGAAACAAAGCATAAGTTAAATTAATTACTCCATTTCTTCGATATTAATTAACAGATGATCATGACGAAAATAATTACTTGAGTAATAAATAAATCATAAACTCTCATATTCTTATCCTATTGTTAATCAAGTATTTTGTGACCGCAAACCACCTTAGTTCATCGACCTAATCGATAAGAAGATAATTTGTTTATTATTTTAGAAGATTCAATGGATTGATCTGTCATTGTTAATCATTTTACATTGTTGTGCGATGATATTCATGCATATGTATGTATTCTCTCTATATTATAAGTATACAAATGAATTGAATAAATATTTAAGTTAAACACAAATGGGGAAAAAAAAAAAAGAAAGAAGAACCTTCAAATCTTATTAGACACCAAATATGGAATAATATGGGCATTCAATTATTGGCATACACATGTTAACTATAGGTTTATCTTAACGGAAGATAGAAAAGTAAAAAGATAAAAGGAAAAGTTAGCCTTTTTTTTTCTTTTTTTTTTTTTCCGAAAAAAGCAAAAGTTAATCCAACGTTATGAATCTGCCCTTCTCGTATGGGTGACCTGTGTTGCCCTGTTACTCACTGGCCTTATGTGGCAAGATCCTAATCTTCTTCTTCTTCTTCTTCTTTTGCTCCTCTTCCTGCTTCTTTCTTCTCCTCCTCCTCCTCCTTTTATTTTAATAAGCTACTTCCTGTTATAGTTTGAAGTGAAAGAGGTCTTTTCATTCTCTCTTCTTCTTCTTCAGGATTTTTCCATGTAATTTTTATTTTCCTTTTGATTTTCATAAAAAGTTTATGTCTATTTATTGGAGGAAAACTTTTGGAGGTACTAAAAATAGAGCAGGTATTTTTGTTATGAATTTCTTTGTTCTTCGTTTTTAATTGTTACTTATTTGCAAGTTCTTCTTTGTTCATTAGTTGCAAATATAGGTATTATATATCAATTCCCAAATACCATTAATTTATACATAAATCTTTTATATGTACGTATAGAAATTATTATATACTTTTTAGAAAATAATAATTATGTGTAGGGAAAATTACATATTTATTACCTAACCTTTTATATATTTTCTCTTTGAGTTCTAAATGTTTCAGAATTTTTATTTAAATCCTCTACATTTGTAAGTACTGTCAAATAAAGACTTCCATTGACGCCATTCATTTGTGCCATATGATACATTTTGATTGGTCTACGTTTTTAATTAAATAAATAAAATATTTTAAAAATAAATAAAATAATAAAAAGTTAAAATTTTCATAAAAAATCCACAAGAAGAGGAAAAATTATTAAAAAAAGAAAAAACAAATAATAAACATAAATACATATATATAACAATAAATATATAAACATATACTTTTATTAAAATTGCAACAAAATAAAAAAAGAAAAAGAAAAAGGTGGAAAAATGAAAAGAAAAAAAATGGTTTCAACTACCCCAAGACAAAAGGGTAGTTGATGGCTACTTGATGAGGTTCGTGCATGCTTTCTCATGGAAAAACCTTTGCAATGAACATTTCATGGAAACCTAAGTTGGTGGAGACTTTAGCTTTGACAATTGTTCTAAGGTAGAGGTTCTTATCCTTTGATAAATTGTATCTCTACTTGCTTTCTCATTATAGAAGATTGTTATGTGTTGTTTTGGTCTTTTGCTCAAATCTTCAATCATGGTATGTAGATGAACAGAAAACTCATTAGTGGATGAAACTAAAAGATCATCCAAATTGTTAAAACAGGGTCGAAGTTGAAGCTCAAGATCACAACTATTGTTCTTCATCTTCTAAACCCTCAAGGTATTTGAAGTTAGATAAATTCAAAATTTTACACATTATTTTTGTGAGTTGCGTAAGAGATCCATGAAGAGGAATTAAAGTATGAGGAATGGGTGTGAATTGGAAAGGGGAATGGGAATTTGGTTTGTTCTTTCTTATTTTTATAATTTTTCCTCTTTTATTATAATTTTTTACATTTTTATTTATTTTTAAGACATTTCATTATAATATTTATTTAATAAGACTAATTAAAATGTATCATATGGCACAAATGAATTGAAAACTTAATAGTGTTGTAATGCCTTGAAACCTAAAGGCGCTACAATCTACCACGTGTTATTGTTAATTAGAAATATATTAAGGCTCTAAAATCAATTGTATTCTCGAAAATCACTCGTAATAACTGCTTATTAAGTGTAAAACAATAATTCTCCAAATACATTAGTTCAAGTAACACACATATTGATTACTTTAGCCACAAACATACTAAATAATTATATCTCGATTTTCTATAACATATGAAACAAACCACCTTTCTTTCCCAATCAATGACAGCAATTTTCATACTTGTTATAAATTTATTGAATTGACTTACAGTTGCAAAAACAAAAGAGTAAGCTGAAGCCTAGTATGGGTGCATAACCACACATGTATGCCAAGCCCAAAACATACACATATATAAAATGCAACTGTAACAATATATAAATAAACAACAATTTAATTATTTTTAATTTAAGTTAGCAAAAGATACAAGAATTCTCATGACATCACCATATTATGATCTCTGTCTACATACAGAAGTGAATATAATGTAAATTTTCCTTTAAGTTCTTTATGCTCAGAGTCTAGAAACCTAGTATTCTAGTCGCATCATCTCATCCGAAAGTTTATTAAGAAAATCTTGTACATAACCAGCAGTTACTTTCCTAGGGATTTATCATTACGAGCCCCTAAAAAGAGCAGGTCAAGCACAACCAGCAACCAAATTAATTAGACTGAATATAAATTAATTCGATTTAATTACTAAGTCCTATTAAGTACAAGCAACTACCAAATACCACAAACTTGGGATAGTTTCTTGACAGTTAACCGAAACTCCGCAACTTTAAATCTCGTACGAAAAGAAGCTCAAACGACCCAACAAGTTAGGAACTCGATAACAAGTATGAATCTATTTGAAATGAAGAACAAGTATATACATTAACTTTCAATTGATTAATAACTAAGTTTCTATCTAAATTTACTTGTGAACATTTTATTTCTCATTATTTGCTATTATATCTACTTATCACTTCAAATGTTTTGAGTAAAATTAATCGAACTAATTCATTAGCCTAAATAGGAATTGGAAATAATATAATATATATAATAGAGTAAAAATTTAACATATTATATATATAATGCTATTTGTTTACTCATAATGTAATGGTATAGTATATGAAAGAGAAATATAAAGAAAACATATAACAAGGGTACTAAAATAGATAGCTTACTAACTGATCTAATAAAAAAATACGTATTTTATCAAACAATACTAAAGTTTATAGAAATATGAAAAAAAAATAGCAACTGGAAGCTGAAACGAACAAACTATACAATTAATACCATATACTACATACCAATAATAATCATAATAGAAATAATTTAAATAATGGCATCAATATTAATTTCAAGGCATAATATAAAAGAATGGAATTAGCATAAACTAAATTAATAATTAAAATAGTGCATATATGATACAAGTATCAATATAACTTTCCATCCAACATGAAATAATAACCCAACTATACATCTATATATATATATATACAATACATATATAACAAAATTCTATAATATAAAACTTCTACATAAAATAATAATATAATACAATATATAACATAATTTATAACAAGAACTTATTTACTAGCAATATAATTAATTATCAATATAATGGAGGAAATTGAAA